>LPNX010095605.1:279938-403255 GCA_001517045.1 Pseudotsuga menziesii
TATCGTAGATTTGGCGGCAGGTCTCATTAAGTTTCTAGATTTGGCCACATCTTTGACAAGACTGACACCTGAGCACGCACAATTCAAGTAGCACGTGAGCAGATTTCCGCATTAATTGAGAATCAGAATGGCGGGCATGGCATCATCCATGCAATAATTAAGTCCGACGGGTTTTACCGGGATGACCGCCCCATCCGGGAGCGTTGACTCGTCATAAATATAGGAACTACCCAGGTACGAGAGTCACATTTGCAAACATCCGAGAGCCATATAGAGCAGTCCTGAGTATCCCCTATACAGTATCCGCCAATCCAGTTACAGAGTACAGTGACTTCCAGAGTTCGAAGCCACTGCACTCCCAGAGTATTGAGCCAAGCGGATTCTGACTAGCAGCTAACCTGTAGAAGGCATGTTGAGACGTTTTGACCCTGGTCCTGGTGACCGTAGATCCGCCATGACGACGTCGCCCAGGGTTGTGAAACTAAGTACAACACAAGTTAGACGGTCGCTAGGGATGAAGAGTCAAGCACCAGAAGTAGAAGTTGTCACTAAACGCTCCGCTAAAGAGAAGAAGAACGCCGAGCCGACCACTGAAGATAAGAAAGCAGAGCAAAAGACTGATGAGAAGAAATCTCCCGCTACAAGGAAGGTAAAAATCAGAAAAAGAAAGAAACGGGAGAAGGTCGCCGACCCATCTGATCAGCTAACTGAAGAACAAAAGATTCCTAAGGTAAAGAAACAACATATGGTTGTCATAGATTAGAGGCAGCGTGCATGCTTGGAGAGGGTTGCTGAGCAAGAAAAGGCAAAACAACACCCTGAGGATCCAAGGTAGCCTATGGACCTGGACCACTTCGAAGAGAAGAGAAGTGGAAGAAGACTGCAAACCCAGCGGAGGGGAGACTTCCAGAATGAGGACAAAGGCTTGTCCTCGGAGTGGAGTTCATGGGTTGCTTCTTCTCCGTCCACGAGGCTCTAGATGGAAGGAAAGGTTTGAGGAGGCTGGAAGATACAGATTTTCCTTGTGATAAAAGTTCTAACCCAGATAAAAAGGAAAGGATATCTGTGGAACACTTCTCAAACATTAGAGTGCTCATAAAGAAAATAGAGAGAAGAGAACGACACCATGACTAAGGGAAGAAACCATCAGAAAGCCCACCGAGCTAAGTTACCGAAACTCCAGAAAGAGCGTGCCGAGGTAATGAAGAATGAAGTTGCAGAACTTCGGGGTAAGTTGCAGAAAACTTCGCAGGAGGCGAAGGAGAAGCTACAACAGGAGACACCTGCTGGTAGTGGCTCGGGGCGAGCCACAAGTAAGTGTTAGGGGACTGTTGGAGCAGGATCCCGCAGCTACAGAAGAAGCTGCTAATTTTGGCGGAAAGAGAGAAGTTTTGGCAGAAAAAGGATAGGGCAGAGCTACGACGGTGTAGCACGTTTCCAGCTGGAGAGTAGAGCCAGAAACCATGACTTTCGGGATAGAAAAGTCAAGAAGGCAACGGTACCTGAGCGGCCGAGAGAAGAAAGCTCAACCACTGCATTGAAGGCAGCGACGGAAGACAGGAGGGCTCAGCGACCCTCATAAAGAAGAAGGAGCAATGAGGCTCAAGAATTAAAGGCGAAGGATAGAACGAGAAGCGGTGCATAGTACCCATGGTCAGTGCCGGGAAGCATGGAAGACTGCAGAGAGCTGCAGTGTGACGGGAAGCGGCTACCTCAAGGACAGAGAGGACCGACTTTCACTATTTAGGGTATGGGTTTACTGTTGGGACAGGCCCACAGTGTTGTAATGGCACGACCTTCGGGCTGCCTATAAAAGCTTGCATTTTTGTATTGAAAGGGGTTAGCTAATCAGTCAGTTAGATCGTTGGTCAGTTGATAGTTGGTAGATTCAGGAATCAGTCAGACAGACTGTGTTGTAACGATCCAGGCACCTAGTGTCTGTGAGTCATTAGAGTCAGTATGTAACCATTCACAGAGAAAACAGAGAGGGAAGGATATATTGAAGAAAAGGCAACATAGAGATAGAACAGGGGTCTAGAAGAGACCTCGCGCTGCATATGTAGTGCATCAAACTGTGCCAACTTCCCTCAAGATATATAATAGAAGCACAGTTTGGTGGACGTAGCTCCCATCCCGGGGGTGAACCACGTTAAATCTGCGTGTTATGTGTTGTATGAATGTGACTGTATTTGCTTAAATGTTACTGGTTATTATGCATGTAATGTTAGTTGCTGTAGATGAATGTATGTACTGTTCTGCTCATGATAATGCAAGAGGATAAAGATAATTTGAAGCATTTTAGTAGGCTGTTTAAAGACTCCTTTACGTCTGTCTCTAGCAAACTGTTGCTCACAATATACTTCTGAGAAGTAGAGTTTTGCACATCGGCACAGTCAATGTTAAGAGCGCAAAGTCGTAGTGGTAAGACATTGCAGAAAGGCAGTATCGCACTGGTAGAGGAGCTGCGGTGCGCGATACTACGAGCTGAGGGCTTAGCGTTGAGGAAAGGATGGGTGTTCTGCGGTGCGCAGAGATGCAGAAAGGTTAGGAATATTGTGAGTAAGTGGGGGTGGTGCGACGCGGGAGGAAGTCGTGCGACTTGCGCGGGTTAAGCATCGCACAGGGAAAAAGTCCTGCGAGCAGAAGGGGACGTGCGGTGCGCGGAGCTAGTTGATCTAGCGGTGCGCAGGAGTAAGACAGAGAAGAAGTAGGAGGAACAGAACCTGGTCCAAGACACTTGAGTCTTGGCCAACCCATTAGATTCACTTCGGGTGAGACTTAAGATCGCTTCGCGGTCTGTCGCCGAAAGGGCCAGTGAGTTTTGGGTGTTGTTGATTAATTATAGTAAACCCGGGTCTGCCCATGCAATCAACACGCACACAGCTGCAGAGGTCTTCCACGCACACAACTGGGACTTAACCCTTCTTACAAAACTAGCCTTAGCTTTGCATCACATCATCTTACATCAAAAGCCTAACCTGATTCTTTTACAAAAGTGCTTATTTATACAAGTGCACTTATTACAAAACCATGGGCACCCCGAACCCTAAACCCTGGACCTAAACCATGGGTTAGTTACAAAAAGAGGGTTTTGACTCAACCTCGACACCCCTAAGACTATTTTGAGTCGCAACTCCACTTACAAGATTCCACAAAAACCGTGGAGTTACCAAAATTAAGGACAGTTAAGGTGCGTGCCCCAACAGGCCCCTAAGACTCACCAGTGTCCCGTCCCGGGACACTCAGCTGCTTGTCTAGTGGTAGAATGATATTTGTGGCTGATTGCTCCTTCTTTATGATCTCCTTACGTACTCTGTCAGGCTCTGTATCCGTCTGCATCTCAGTAACCATTAGCTTTAATTTTGCTGCCCTCCTACTCCCTTATATGCCTGTCATCATCGTCATCCTTTCTGCTACTTCTACCACGGCCACAGCTTGCTTAATCCTTCATCCTTTCATTCTTAGTAGACTGTCGATGTTCCTTATGCTGCTGTCTTCCTTCACAAGATTTATGATGGTCATGGTAATTGTTGAGCCTTATAAAGCTATCAGCGACTCCATCCCTTGAACTGCCTCCCGTTCATGTCCTATCGAACATTTGACCATCCACAACTTTGGGTCCTTAGTAGACAGGGCCCTTGTGATTTCATGCCAATGTACTTTTGCATAAGAAAAACAGCATGCCTCCATTCCACTGAGCCAGGAGGATACATCTCAGGATCCTCCAGAGTCTTTCCTGAGGGCTTGTGCCTTTCTTCGTTCCGCTTAGAGCGAAATTCTACCTTAAATTTCTTTCTAGTTGATTGTATCTGCATTGGCTTCTTTGACGCTGGAGACGTCTCCTCGCAGGGTGGATTGCTCATAAGGTTCTGCAGACCTCTCTCCCTGAACTCTTGTAACAATTCCTGGACTTCCTTCTTGCTGTTACTTTTGATTAAGGGGTCTCGGCTTGTCCATGTACTTCTTTAACCTACTTCCATTCACCATGGAAGGTAAAATTTCTCCATTCAATTTAGCTAGCTGGACTGCGCCACCATCGGTAACTCTCTGCACTATGTATGGTCCTTTCCAATGTGTCTTGAACTTACCCGGGAATTTCATGAATTTACTGTCATATAAGAGCACAAGATCACCATTCTAGAACTACTTCTTCTTAATGTGTCTATCATGCCATGCTTTTTCTCTGGCTTTCTGTACTTGCTGCTAGAACCCTGCAATGAATCTGTCTTCTTCAAGTTCTAGTATATTTTCCAGCCTTTCTTTTATCATAGCTGGATCATCCATCTCTGTGAAAGCATATATTCTTAGGCTAGGAACAATGTACTCCATGGGCATGACTGCTTCTTGTCCATAGACCAACCTAAAAGGTGTATGTCCTATCAACTTCTTGCAGGTGGTTCTATAAGCCCATAGTACCGCTGGAATTCTAAGATCCCAATCCTTTCTGTTAACATTGCAAACCTTCGTCAGAGCATGTTCAAGGATCTTGTTAAAGGCTTCGACAGTTCCATTTGCTTGAGGATGATAGGCAGTACTCTTCTGATGATATACTTGAAATTCTTCAGTCAATACTTCAATAGTCTTATTTAGGAAATGTGATCCTTGATCACTCATAAGAATTCTAGGACACCCAAATCTTGACAAGATGTTATCGAAGATGAACTTCGCAGCTGTAGCAGTGCTACAACTCTTGACCGGTTGAGCTTCAGCCCAATGAGTAAGGTAGTCAGTTGCTGTAATAATGTATCTTGCTCCGGATTTCTTCGTAGGGGGATTGATAGGTCCAACAAAATCAATAGCCCACTTGTCAAAGGCTTGTAAAGTTACCTGTGGAACTAGAGGCGTCTCGTCCCTCCTGGATGGTTTGCCTGTCCTCTGACAGATGTCGCAGCTATGGCAATACTCTCTTGTATCCTTATGAATTGTGGGCCACCACAATCCGACTGTCAGAATATTATGTGCTGTAGCGTTTCCTACGTAATGACCTCCTGCTGCTCTAGAATGTGCCTCAGCCAAAATTAATGGATTTTCATGCTCCAGGACACATCTGTGCAGTATTTCATCTGGTCCCATATTATATAGCTGTCCTGCTATTAAGGTAAAGTCGATTGCTCTAACCACCAGCTGCTTCTTCTGCTTTGTTGTCATTTCGGCGGGTGCAAAACCTGTAGACAAGTACTGAACAATATCCTGAAAATAGTCATCAACCATCTGGATGGCAAAAAACTGGGCATCAGGAAGGCCTTCATCCAAACTAATGGGCTCTTCTCCTGATTCGAGCCTTGACAAGTGGTCAGGACCTAGGTTAAGTCTTCTAGGTTTGACTATGATCTCAAAGTCATATTCCTGAAACAGAATCAACCATCTACATATCCTTCCACCTAGCATAGGCTTGTTAACCAAATAATTCAAAGCAAAATGGTCAGTGAACATCTTAAAATGAGATCCTAACAGATAGTGTCGAAACTTCTGCAATGCATAAACCATAGCTAGACCTTCTCGTTCTGTTGTAGTATAATTATTTTATGTTGTAGACAATTTTCTACTTGCAAAAGCAATAGGGTGATCAATATTACCTTCACCTGACTAGGCCAATACTATACCCAGAGAAATGGAGGATGCATCGACATGCACATGAAACTCCTTATTCCAGTCAGGGAATACTAAGATAGGGGCAATTACCATTTTTTTCTTCAAAATATCCAAGCTTTCTTGACACTCACGTGTCCATTCAAACTTAATATCTTTCTTCAATTGCTTTTCCATAGGGGCTGTGATCTAAGCATATCCTTTAATGAATTTCCTGTAATATCTAGTATGACCAAGTGTAGTGCAAAGTTTCTTGACAGACTTCGGAGGTGGCAAGTTCACAATAATGGCTATCTTCGTAGGATCCATCATCAGTCCTTGCTTACATACAATGTGACCTAGCAGAATTCCAAAAGGTGCACAAAAGATACACTTTTTCAAGTTCAAGGAAATCTGATGCTGTCTACACTTTTCTAGCATAAGTCTTAAACTAGCTATATGGTCTTTTAGTAACCCAAAGATAGTCCAATCATCAAAATAAACTTCTAAGAATTTATGTATAAATTCCTTAAATGCAGAGATGACTACTCTAGAAAACATAGCAGGTGCATTCTTCAATCCAAAAGGCATAACTGTATACTGAAAGGATCCCATTTTTGTAGCGAAGGTTGTCTTATGTCAATCTTCTGGAGCAATTCTAATATGATGGTAACCTAAAAATCCATCCATAAAAGAGTACACTTCTTGACCTCTGACATTGTCTAAAACTTCATCTATAAAGGAAGTAGGGAAAGGATCATGTAAACAGGAATCATTCAGCTTCCTTAGATCAACACAGATTCTGATTTCTCCCTTAGTCTTCTTTTCTTGCACCACCATAGGACTGACCCATTCGGATTCTTCAACAGGCTCAATTATTCCTGCAACAAGCATCTTATCTAGCTCCATTCTAACTTTTTCTTTATACTTAGGGTTCAGCCTATAAGGGCACTGTTTCATAGGCTTCGCATCAGGTTTCAAAGGGATCTTTATCACTCCTATATCACCAAGGATACCTTTCATCTCTGAGAACTTCATTGGAAATAGGTCCTGATACTCATGGAGAAGTTGGGTCACTTTGCTCACCATTTCTTCATCCCAATAATCTCCAATGATAGCATACTTAGGCTTTCCTTCTGATCTAATGTTGACTGTCTGCGTTTTCAAGGGCTGAGTCACTTTAGGTGCTTCAACTGCTGGTCCATGTACTTCACAGTGTCCTTCTGACCCAGGAATGTTAATGTTGCGTGGATCATCATCCTCGTCAATTGTGAGGTTATAACATTCTACTGCATTAGCTTCTTGTTCCTTCCAATCAGGTTGGTATTCTACTATTTCTTGTTCATCAAACACTTTAGTATGGACCAACTTAATAGTTGTTTCCAAAGCAGGACAAACCTCATTAATAGAAAATGTCAGCACAAAACTATCAACAAGACTATCCCAACTTACAGTACCATGGTGAAGCTCGACCTTTGCATACTAGTTCTTTGCTATAGGTTCCAGGCTGTGCACAAACCTATGTACCCATTCTTCACGACGTACATGCTTCCATGCTTCGTAGCATTGCTCCAAATGTCCTTGAGGACTAGTCTTACCATTAAACCTACTTTGCACCTCCTGAGGTTGATCCCTGAATCTTAGGCAAAGGGACTTCTGGCACGCTTCCCAACTATGAATGTACTTTTTATGACCATTCCACCATCTAGCGGCTGTGGCTCTGAATGCTGAATCTAGAATCTCCATTTTTTGTGAATCTGGTACCTGCTCTGAGAATTGTATAATAAAATCTATTGGGTCTATCAAGCCATCAAAGGCAGGCAAGTCTCTTGTCTGTGAACCAAGCCATCTGAGAGACTTGGTGATTCTTGCACATCGATGTCCATGTAGTTCATAAAGTCTATTCTGCCAATTCTCTAGACCGTCATCTGAATCCGTCATGCAGAAACTGTCACACTGCCAATCCATGATACCTTTTGTAGATATGGTCCAAAACATCCTGATATTCATCTCTGAGTGGTTTTGTGTACCTTTCTCCTTGAGAAGGGTCCAGTGGTACTATGACTCTCAAACCTTTCCCTTCGAAGGTCATCTGTCTCTTCTTAAGGTTAATGACTGCAGCATTGTCTATTTTCCACTCAATTCCTAGCAAAGCTGGTTAGGGGTTGCTATCATAAATTATCTCAATGACTTCAAAGTCTGCTAAAGTACTGACCCCATCAATATCTACTGGGACACTAGAGAATCTTCCTAGGGGCACAATATTCTGTTGATTGGCTAATCTCAACTGTATAGGAGACCATTCAAGGGTAGGTTTTCCCATTTGTTCCCATGTTTGTTTAGTTAAGACATTTACTTCGGGTCCTAGGTCCAAAATGACATCAGTCATGTCATATTCTCCTATCTGAGCATGCAATCTCATTTCTCTTCTAGTTCTTCTACCTCTATTAAAATGTTTTTCTTACCAGAGCTTCTCTGAGGTTCGCAAGAAGCAATAACTTTCTGTAACTCATTTAAAGCATTCTGATTTCTTAAGAGCTTCATGCAATTTTGTAAAAATGAAGACAGTGTACTTACTTTATCCGTCGAAGCTTCTTGAGACTGTGACTGCTGCTGATGTTGTTGTGCAGGTGCTACTAGTGTGCTCGGATCAAAAAAGTCTTTTTTGGCTTCCAGAAATGTCTCTTTTTCTCTTCCCACATCAAAGGTTGGAATTTTCTCTGGGACCTTATGAACCCAAGCCTCATCAGGCCGTTTCTCCTTATTCTGTATTTGCGTCGTAGCGCCACTCCTTGTAACAACATTAATGGCTGGAACAGGTCTTTGCTCGAGAGCAATAATTTGAATATTCTAAGTAGGAGCGCTATTTCTTTCTTGTATCTTGGCTATCAGCTACGGGCATTGTTCAATCACATGGTCGACTGCTCTGCAATATCGACATGTCGTAGTTGGGTTCCAACAGTCTCTAGCTAGATGTCCTGCTTGATTACAGTTATAGCACACCACCTGGCCTCGACCTCTTTTAGGAATACCACCACGACCATGAACTCCAAAGGTACCTCGACCTGAGGTACTACCACGGTACCCATATCCATCATTTCCTTGTCCATCGTTTTGTACCCTATAAGCATCATAGGTTCGTTCTCTCATGAGGTCAAAACTATGAAATTCATCTTCGTTGTGTCCAATTGACTTACAGAACTTGCAATAGGGTTTCTTAGGTACTTGCACATATCTCTGCAGCAGATAGCAGGCTTCAGGTCGATGCTGGCCAGTTGTCCTACAGATCTCACAATATAGAACACTAGGATTGAATGGGTTTGGTGCACCAGAATTCAGGTAATTTCTTACCGTAGGACACTGTTCCTTGTCATGTCCTTCTGTCCGACATCGTGTACACCAAACCTATTCTCAAACAACTTTGCCTTTCTTCATGTCGTGCAGCTCCATGGCCATTGCTGCTAACTACGCTTGTATTTGAGCTATACCATAATTATCTTCGACAGGAGTTGTTTCAAGCTTCATAGCAATTTCCAAATCCTCTTGCTGATCAACAACCTTTTGTTGCATGAGTGGAGTCCTAATATGCGGTAACAAAGCTGCAATGAACCATTCCTTATGCTGCGCTGGTCCAATAGTGAAACTGACTTGATCTAGCAGAACTTTGAACCTTTGATCAAAGTCCCACACTGATTCTCCTCACCTCTGCTGAATTTCCTTTAGTTTAGTGATACACTGCGACTCTAATTTAGTCTTCTTAAATTCCTTTATCATTGCTGCTTTTATATCAGCCAAGACATGGTTCTGAGTATTGGAAAACTTCATGAACCATGTCAAAGTGCGGTCTCTAAAAGAAGTAACTAGCTGCGCTCTTCTTGTATCTTGATCCGTAATGTTCTTAGTAGTCCACACGGCTTCACATAAGAACCAAAACTGTTCTAGATCCTCTGATCCAGTTCCTTTAAAGATTGGGAGCTTAATGTCATCATTCATATGGGCCATCGTGAATCTAGGGGGGGAGGGAGGGGGACTGGTAGTAGGCGGGGTGGAACTTATGGGGGTAGAATTACCTACGACAGGAATACTTGGGCTAGGGTTACTTTCAGACTGCGACGGGTTCTCAGGGATAACAGGGCGTCGCTGCGGGGTTACCGGAGGGTTTCCAACAGAAGGGATTTCGTCAGGCGTCGGGTCTGCTGAACTTACAGGGGTATACTCGGTATTCTGACCTAGGGTATAGGATCCAAAATTCCTCTTGTATCTTTTACCACTTCGCAGCAGACCACCTTGCTCGTCGAATTCAATTTCACTTCCAAACATAAGTTAGTACTACTAAATTTAACAGTCTGATTCAATGAGCAATATACCTTTTTCAGCCAATAGCATTTTAATTTTCAAATTAAATGAATTTAAGTACTTACCCCTTGGTCCTTTGAAAAACTGTCGTTCGGCTTCGCTGAAGGAAGTACTTGTGTCGATGGAGAACTCCGTCACAAATGCTTCAAGGGTTCGCATTGTCTAGAAATCAACAGCTCGAGATATCTCGTTGTTCACTCTTTTCAATATATTAATTCTTGCGGGGGTCCAATCAGAAAACTAACCTTCTTGGAAGTTCGTCTTTCTCTCTGTTAACGTGGATAACCACTAGTGCAATTCTATGTGGATACTACCAAAGAAAATTTCATAAGCATCAGAAAAAAACTTACCTTTGTAAAAAGTCGCCTGAACTGCAATGCGGATCTTTGTTCTCTTGTTCAACAAATTTCAGATAAGTCTCTTCAATCCAATCACCGATTTCTTTCACTAAGGGTCTCCAAAACATAGCCCTCTAGGTACGATGTAAACCCCTCTTGAGCAAATACTGAGTTCAACCGGAAACAGAACCAATTTGTTGGGATTAGGGCAGACCTGGGTTCTATACTTTTGTCTTCATACCAACAAAAAACCCACAGTGTTGGCCCTTTCAGCAACAACCTGCGAACAGGTTGCAGTCTCACCTGAAACAGCTATGGGGTGCCGCAGAATCAGGTTTCTGCAAGCAAAAGAGGGATATTATTGTACCTTGAGCCTTTAACAAATAATAATCATACAATACAGATCTTCGACAGTCACTTATATAGCTTCGCAGTTAGATAAACAAACAGTGTCTTGCTTAACCCTTAACTGGGAATTCACGACGAAGTTAGTATTTAGCAGTGATCTTACTTATCAGTTATCTACTTATCAATGCATAAAAGAACATAACAGAAACAACACAAAAGAACCACAACACAAGATATAACGTGGTTCACCCCCAGTTTAGGGGCTACGTCCACAGAACTGTGTTTTATTCAACTCTTTACAAAAATCACAGTTCTGATCTACGCACTCAGCTGCATATCCCTTGAATTCCTCAAGTTGAACACTTAGCTGCAGATCTCTGCGCACACAGCTGCAGATCTTCTTAATCACCCAAAAAACCTTTACGCACACAGCTGCAGAGGTCGTCCATGCACACAGATGACTTAACCCTTCTTACAAAACTAGCCTTAGCTTCGCATCACATCATCTTACATCAAAATCCTAACCTGATTCTTTTACAAAAGTGCTTATTTATACAAGTGCACTTATTACAAAAACATGGGCTTAAACCATGGGCACCCTGAACCCTAAACCCCGGACTTAAACCATGGGTTAATTACAAAAAGAGGGCTTTCACTCAACCTCGACACCCCTAAGACTATTTTGGGTCACAACTCCGCTTATAAGCTTCCACAAAAACCGCGGAGTTACCAAAATTAAGGACCATTAAGGTGCACGCCCCAACAGAGTCCATCAATGCTAATCTGAAGCTGAACTGAGCCTACTTGTCAATCGGGGGGCTGATTGAGCTGACACATCAACCCACAGACTGACACATCAATCCACAGAGCTTCCAAGAGAGCCCACACGTGTGGAAAAGAGAGAGAGGGCGCAATTCCCCATAAAGGATGTTGAAGATCAACTCTGGATCCGTCCAGATCACCTCCTTCAGTCAAGTATTTGTTAGATCCAGTCAATCTGGTTCAGATCTTACTGATTTCAATCAAATCGGCTGAGAATCCACTGATCTAGGATTTTGGATTTTCTCCATTATTCATCAATTTATTAATTAAAATAATCAATAATTGATTTTTTGGGGTTTTTTGACCTGAGTGATGAAAAATCACTCAAAACCTGAAAAAAGTGGGTCCATCGGTTTACATGGTGCTCTTAGCTTGAAAATGAGCACCTAGGTGACTGAAATTGATTATTTTGCCCACTTTTATTACAAAACCAATTTTTCCAATTAAACTATTAAAAAATAGCCTAAGTTTTGGAAAAATTAAATTTTAATAAAAAACACTAAAAAAATAAAAAATTTAAAAAAGTTGAAAAACGTAGGGGGACTTAGACATGTTCATATGACTCGACCATGATGCCTAGCATGTTTATACATTGACACATAGACTCTAATAACCTAAATAGGCCTAAATTCCAAGCCGACCACCCCAACTTTGGAGGTATGGAGTGAAAAACTTAGAAATTATAAGTCGTTTATTCAACAACCAATAATAACCAAGGGAAAAAACACCCTGGGCTGATCGGATTGACAAATAAAGTCTATGAGATCGAGTCTTTCACAGACACTATCATGCTAGAACATTTATTACAACTCCCCCAAGGGGGTATGAACATGTGATATGGTAGAACAAAGTTTCCCAGAAGCAAGACTGAAGGTCTTCTGAAGTCTGAACGAGCTATCCTTGTCCGGTTCACCAGGCTCACTTGATAAAAAAACCACTAAGTACAACTTACGTGGTAACATTCTAGCTCCAACTGTGGGACGTGTGCTCGATCTGGTCTTTAAGGCAAGGAGAGGATACGAGAACACCAGAATCTCTGGTTTATATACCCTGTAAAAACATCTCAACTTGACAAGAAAACCTCAGTAGCACAAGCTTTATATAAAAACCAAATGAATCATTAAGCTGATTTATTTAAACAAAATAAATGTAATTAACTAATGAATTTTTATTATTATTATAGCTAAGTACAAAACATAAATGCAGAAAGTAAATGCTCTCTTTTAGGAGATTATTTTCCTACTCTAAGCATGATATAAAAAGGTTAGGTGTAATAAAAAAATCCAATGTAACCACCTAAGCATTTTATTAACATAAAAAATAATTTCCTTGTCTTTGGTTACCAGCCAAAGTAAGGATACCTTATTCAGAAAATGCAAACCTACGTAACGATTTAGAATGGGCGGGATGGATGGGAGATCATACGCATGAATAATGTCATAAAAATTCTTCCCCAACTTGTATGTGCTCATGCAATATGCTTCTATCCATGACTGGATAGGAATGATATACCAATCAGAATGATGAGGCAGACTGACTACATCATCATACTGATCACCGGGGCTTTTCGAATGATAACTCATTGCATAAGCCCCAAGTAGCTCCAAATCGTAAGGAACCTCTATATGTGAAAAGGATGGCTGAGACTAATATTCCACTGACTGCATCACATCTGACTTTTCACAACACTGTTTCTCAGTGTCTTCATTACTGATACCCTTGTGTGGCTCTACATGATATGACTCTGAATGATCACATGAAAATTTTGAATGCTCCTCTTCCATACTAAGGTTTTCCCAAGCATCCAGATCCATGCTCCCCTCTATGGACGTATCGTAGATTGGACTTCCACAAATTTTTGAATAGACACTCCCCTTGCTGGACATATCATGGATGGAATTCTTAATAATATTTTCACAAGTTGGATTATCCATGAAATTACAATAGTTATCACTCCCATCCATGTCATATGTGATGGATTCCCCATTGCTAATATCAAGTTCTCTTTGTCCTCATTACTAATACTGATATATGGGTTAGACTGATCATATGGATAAAATGCATGCTCCTTTTCCATATCAAAGTTTCCCAAGGCCACAAGGTCCATTCTCTCCCCTTTAGACATGCCATAGACAAGAGAATCAACAAAACCATCAAAAGTTTATGGTTCATTATTTTCCTCTTTATTCATGTCATAGATTGGATTTTCCATGAATGTCGAGGACTCCTCATCAATATCTTTGTTAGAGATAAGGGAGTCTTCATCACTTATGTCGTGCTCCAAGTTATACTTGTCCTCATTTTCATACTCATCTTCTTCATAAAAAGGTCATAAGGCGGTAAACCTTCCAGACTGTCATCATTATATGGAGAACAAGGTCTAGTGTCATCACACACCATACTGATTTTATCATAAGTTTTTTATAGGCTTCTATTATGATATCATGAAAAGGATCTTCAATACTATCTTCAATCAAGGAAACTTTTTGAACATACTCAATGGGATCACTTAGGATGTGTTGCTCAGTGGGTTCCTCTAAAGGGATTTGTGGAAAAATATCAGCATTGCAACACACTTGATAATATCTCAAATCTTCAATGTTTTCAGCTATGGTGACATGAGGAGAGTCTTCAACAATGTTTTCAATCATGGGCTCCTCCTGAATCTCTTCAATAGGATCATCTTGAGTGTCCTCATCTACAATGGAAGTCATGGGATCCTTTATCTCATTTAGGTAGGTGAGGGTCTTTTATACAACCGTCATCATATCTCCCTCACCATCATGCCACCTCCCAAAAAATATAGCACAGAAATCTCCATGGGAGGTAATGCATTTATCAGGAAGACCACAAAGTCATGTCCAAGCCTTATTTTTCAAAGAATGAACAAATATTCGCATCACATTATTCCCATGAAGTATGTTGAGTTTTGTCACAAATGCAAAAAAAAATATGATGTGACAAACAATTGAATCACCATTTCCATAAAAGGTCAGAGCCTAAGAATATCTTTCATCCTAGAGATATGGTTCATAGTTAGGAAAACCCAGGATGCCCGAGAAATCGATGGAAGGATATGCATTAGAAATTAGAGCACCATAATCTTCATCATCCATAATGGCCTATCAGTAGCATATATCAACCATGTATTTTGTATTGAAGCAGAGTTGTCGAATAATGAGCATTTTAAGGTTTTACTATGTCGTATGAGCTCATCTACACACAACAAGTCTCAACAAAATTATGAGAAAGCAGGGTTTTATCCCTTCAATGGAGTCGCCATGTGAAAAAGAAAAATAAGAATTTATAAATATTTTCACAAAAAATAATTTTTGCTTTTCTTTGAAAAAATAAAAACTAAACAAAAGGTCAGTGGAGTCGCCAGATGAAAATTAAAGATCTACTGTAAGCATTCATCAAGCAAAGAAAAAAAAAAGGAAGAAAACAAAAGTCGTACTTGGGAATAAAAATATTTATCCCCAGCAACGGCACCAAAAATTATTGCCGCCTTTCACACACCTGGGTTACGTGGCAGAAATATTCAAGCCACTTGGTGTGTCCCTGGGGGCAAGTCTCGAGTCAAGGCTGTCACCTTGTTCTTGACTCCTCCATTTAGGCTCAACTCCTAACGAAGCCAAGGGGGGTAGACCCTATTAAGTTACTAAGGCTAATGACTTAGTGTGATGGTGTTATATTGATTAAGTTGTTTAGGAGCTTTGAAATCAACCAGTGGAAACAAAAGATAACAAGATGCAAGATTTAAAGCATATAAGCACAGAAATGACACTCAATATATATATAATCGAAAGAAATAAATCACCAGTGTCTTAAATGGAGTCAACAGAGAAAATAATGTGCTTGCATGCGCTTGAAATAATGTTTTGCAAATGTCTCTTGGTAGATTTTAAATTAATGTGGAATGTGAATGAATTAAATTAGGTGAAAAGGGGACTCCAGATATACCCGAGGGTACTTGGAGTATGTCCAAAAGTGAAATTTCACGGCTACCCGCAAGGTGTATGTGGGCTGGAATGGAGTCTCGAAGACTATTGTTCATAATGCACCCATCAGGGTGTGATAGAGATCGACGCCTCGAGGTCACTTTCTAGTTGTTCCCACTCCTTTGGGTAATTTTCCACTGCTTATAGTTTGTTCGAGGCGTTGGATTTTCACCTGATGGTTTGTCAATTTGGGGAGAGCAAATCCTAATTATTCTAGTCACTCAAATGCTTTTGATGCAGCTTGACTGATCGGAAGAACTGAAGCCAAGTACAGAGCATACACACTGGAGTCTTCGTTATTTTTAGTAAATTTTAAGATAGGTGTTCTTGTTAAAAAGAAAACCCTCCAGGAACCTCTTTCGATCCAAGTGGATCTCAATTAGGGAATCAAGGAGGGGTTAATTTTATTATGGCTAACGAAACAATTGATGAAAAAGGAATCAAAGATACACAATGCCGATTTTCTAATTAGTCCTACCACACATCTCTTTCCCCTTGCGGGTCAATCGGGAAGTCGTGGGGTAAGTAGTATGATTATTTTTGAAATTAAAGTATGGAATAGTGCAAAATTATATCAAAGTATACAATCCTGCATGTCAGTACTAAACTAGATCAGAAAAAAGGGAAAAAAGCACAAAAGTGAAACGGACACAGATCCCCCTTGGGGGGATGGGGAGCGGGCTCAAAAGAGCTTACTCAAAAAATATTTTCTTTTATTATTATTGGTTACAATATCAGCAAGCTTAAATATCAGAAACCTCTTGGTCCTTATATGGGATGAAACCAAGATCTTACAACTCTACAAAATTTTTAAATTTTAGTGAAAGGGGAGACCTCTGGGGGGATTTGAATGCTCCCGAGGCCACTTTCGAATAGAAGCTTCCTTTGTTTTCGGTTACACCTTCTAAAAAACAGCAAGCATTTTAGAATAACATATTCCCAAAATCACTTTAAGAGTACCTTTGGATCATCCTACCTTAACTAAAAAAAGACCAAGTTAAAACTAGCTAAACAAGTGAAAAAGGAACCAAGGAAAGCAAGCTTTCCTTGGGATCTTGTATTTCTGTTTGTGCAGCCAATGAAATATGCACTAATTTATGGAATTAATCTTTTTAAAACATAAAAGGAAATCTAGATCATGCAACCTACTTATTTTCTTTAACTTGCCATGCAAAACGAATGGTTTCCTTATGCTAGATCTAGAATGCTTAATGATACTTTTTAGAATTGAGATCTAGACTATGAGCTTTGAAATAGCATATATATGTAGATTTTACTTTGATATAACAGATCCAAATGATAACAAAGCTTTAGAACACAGTAACCAGGTAAGAAAATTGATTTTTTTTTTTAAGGAGAAAGAGAGAGAAAGAGTGCTGGAAGCCTGGGAATGTTGGGCTTTGGAGTCTTTGTTGGTGGAACACCTAGGGACTATGTCATTCAAATGATATTGAAGATGAGGAAGATGCAAACCATCTCAACCTCTTCTACAAGCGAGATCACCTACAACTTAGAAATCCTTGCACAAACAAATGGTTAAAACATGGGTGCTGCTGGAAGAGATAATTGAAAAGCATGCAATTAAACTTAAAATACATACAACTCCAATAGATCTAAAACAAGCAGCAGTAAGAGCATAAATAAAACTAGAATAAAATCTTACCCTAACAGGAGGGAGCGCTCTCCTTCAAGGCCAACAATTAACCAGCAAAAGCAATGATAAATAACACAGATTATACCTCATAAGCATTTGACAATCACCATCCACACATGAAGAGAATTACACCATAGATCTTGCCTCCAAAGCTTCTTTATTCAAGAATAATAAACAATAACAAAGTACAAGAGCAACAACACCTCAATACCAATTCTAACTAACTTGGAAGAGGCCTCCTGAGCTTTATTTATACACAAAACAGGAGATCTAGCCCAGGGGGGCATAAATCCCAAGGAGACAGACCATTGCAGCTAAGGGAGAGTCCATCAATGCTGATCTAAAGCTGAACTGAGCCTACTTATAAATTGGGGGGATAATTGAGCTGACACATCAACCCACAGACTGACACATCAATCCACAGAGTTTCCAAGAGAGCCCACACGTGTGGAGGAGAGAGAGAGGGCGCAATTCCCCATAAAGGATGTTGAAGATCAACTCTGGATCCATCCAGATCACCTCCTTCAATCAAGGATTTGTTAGATCCAGTCAATCTGGTTCAGATTTGACTGATTTCAATCAAATCGGCTGAGAATCCACTGATCTAGGATTTTGGATTTGCTCCATTATTCATTAATTTAATAATTAAAATAATCAATAATTGATTTTTCGGGGTTTTCTGACCCGAGTGATGAAAAATCACTCAAAACTTGAAAAAAGTGGGTCCATGGGTTTACATGGTGCTCTTAGCTTGAAAATGAGCACCTACATCACTGAAACTGATTATTTTGCCCATTTTTATTACAAAACCAAATTTTCCAATTAAATTATTAAAAATAGCCTAAGTTTTGGAAAAATTAAATTTTAATAAAAAACACTGAAAAAATAAAAAATTTAAAAAAGTTGAAAAAACCTAGGGGGACTTAGACATGTTAATATGACTTGACCATGATTCCTAGCATGTTTATACATTGACACATAGACTCTAATAACCTCAATAGGCCTAAATTCCAAGCTGACCACCCCAACTTTGGAGGTATGGAGTGAAAAACTCAGAAATTATAAGCCGTTTATTCAACAACCAATAATAACCAAGGGAAAAAACACCCTGGGCTGATCGGATTGACAAATAAATTCTATGAGACCAAGTCTTTTAGAGACACTATCATGCTAGAACATTTATTACAACTCCCTCAAGGGGGTATGAACATGTGATATGGTAGAACAAAGTTTCCCAGAAGCAAGACTGAAGGTCTTCTGAAGTCCGAACAAGCTATCCTTGTCCGGTTCACCAGGCTCACTTTATAAACAACCACTAAGTACAACTTAGGTGGTAACAACCACCAAGTGCAAGATATAACATGATGTGCCAATTTGACCAGGCTGTGTTGATAGTACGCTTGAGAATAGTCTTCAAGGTCTTATTGACTGCCTCGACTTGACCATTCACTTGAGGGTAGAAAGAAGATGAATGTCTTGTTTAAACCCTAGAATAGTAGCCAATTCGGTCATCATGCTGTCTTGGAAATGACTGCCATGGTCAGTGAAAATCTCTTTAGGAATACCGAAACGCACGATAATCTGGTTGAAAACGAAAAAAGCTGCAGTTTCCTTGTCAGCCTTGAAGGTGGGCATTGCCTCTTCCCACTTTGTAAAGTAATCTACAATGACAATGATGTATTTGTGCCCCCCAGCCAAAACCGGGTTGCATGTCACGTAATATATCGCCCACTTGGTGAAGGGGCCCACTACGATGATGAGAAATAGTGGAGCAGGATGCGACCACATTTTTCTAGTGTAAAGATGAGAAGGATGATAGCGCTTCACGACTTCCACACAATCTTTAAATATCGTGGGATAGAAATAACCGACATGCAAAATCTTCTAGGCCGTTGCTAACCCAGATAAATGACCCCCACACGCTTCGCTATGGGCATTTTTTAGGACAATCTCGGCCTCTTCGTGGGTGAGGCACCGACGCAAAATAGAGTATACCCCTCTACGGTATAAAATATCCCTGATGATTAGGTAGTTTTCTAGATGTAAGCGTAATTTGCGTCGTTCTTCCCGCGAAAAGGTTGTAGGACACTTTAGAGTCTGGAGATAGAGAAGTATATCTCCATACCAAGGGTTAGAGGTGGAAATCAAGAAAATGTGCTCATCTGGGAATGAGTCTTCTTCAATTGCTACATCTTCTTCAACTAGAAATTCTGCAATAAGCTCTGCAAAAAATAAGGATTTTTTTGATTTGGCGGATTGAAAATCCAAGTCAAACTCCTGGCGAACGACTATCCATTTTTTAAATTTGCCTCCAACTATGCGTCGGGACAAGACATATTGGAAAGGATTAACATCCGCCACTACTATTGTGGTCCTCAGCAAGATATAGTGGCGTAACCTCTAAACAACATACATAACTACTAAAGACAACTTTTCAAGCTGGGAGTATCGAAGTTTAGGGCCAGTTAAAGAACGACTAAGATAATAGACGACATGCTCTTTGAGCTTATCATCTTCCTGGACTAGCACTACCCCAATGGTCGACTCAGATGTGGCTAGATACAATATAAAACCATGAGAGTAATCTATCAGATGCAGTAAAGGGGTCGACAACAAAGCTTTATTTAATGCCTTGAACGCAAGTTTTGTGGTTTCATCCCATACAAATGGGGTGTCCTGCTTCAATAGGTGAATGAAACCTTTGGTGACCTTGGCATAATTCATGATAAAGCGTCAGAGAAATTTAGACTTTCCTTGTAGGCTCTTAAGTTTCCTGATGGAATGAAGAGGAGGAAGATTTACAATGGCCTCAACTTTCAAAGGATCCACCTAAATACCTTTGTTAGAAACTATGAACCCAAGCATCCTACCTAACTCAACACAGAAAACACACTTGTTGGGATTCAAACATATTTTGTAATTCTTGCATCTTTAAAAAATTAAACGCAAGTGATTTGGATGATCGATCCTCTTACGAGAATGTGCTGACAGATCATCTAGGTAGGGTTCGACAATAGACTTGATGTCATGGAAGGAAAAATTCATTGCCTGCTGAAAGGTAGCCCTTGCATTTTTCAATCCAAAAGGCATTTTCTTGTATGCAAATGTACCCCAAGGACATATGAAAGTCATTTTATGTTGATCTTCTGGCTTGATTTGAATCTGATTATACCCGGAGAAACCATCCATAAACGAAAAAACCTCACTCCGCGCACAAGCATCAATGATTTGATCTATGGATGGTGTGGGGTGGTTATCCTTAGGAAAAGCTTTGTTTAAATCGTGAAAGTCAGTACATACACATATCATCCCTTGATTTTTATCGACGGGAACAGGATTGGATACCCACTCTGTCAAAGCGATCGGGTAAATAAAACCAACTTTCAATAGCTTTTCCACTTCAGCCTTAACGGCTGCTGCTTTACATGGATTGATAGGTCTAAGTTTTTGTCGAACTGGTTTGGCATCAGGATAGGTTTGGATTTCATGTTTGACTATCGATGGATCTATGCCTGACATCTCCTCATATGACTAAGCAAACACGTCACAAAACTCCTTAAATAAGGTCGCATATATAGCAATCTCCTCTGGAGAGCCTTTTGCACCGATATATACATTTTCCACAACATTAGGGTTCACAGAGATATTGATAGGGATAATAATGGAAATTTTTGCCATATTCCCCTAAGAAAAGATTCCCTCCCTTGGTAAGGGATTTATTGGTATATCAGCATCACCTGCCAGTCTCACATCGAATGTGCCCATTAGCAATGAATACATTCCAACCCCTAATCTCTCTGAAGCAAGTTTGACCTGATCAACCAATGGAACGATGGACTCATTAGTTTCCATACAGCTCTTCCGAGTTAAACTGAGTTGGTATACACTAACCAACTTCCCTTCGTGTGGAAACACTACCACTCGAAGAACGACTGAGGAAATTGCACACATAACATAAGTCCAACTTCTCCCTAGAAGCAAGTTATAATCCAATGGGGGCATCAATCACCTCTACTTCAATAGACACTTCCTTCCCTGCCAACTTAATATCAAAAGCTGGTAGGATACCATGTGGAAAAAATGATGCCTCCGCTATAGACTGTAGACTGTTTAACAAACAACTCATGGAGTTGTTTTGCCAAAGACTCTACAGTGGGAGATTTAACTAAACCAACCATGCCATCAACATGGGGTCCAGGCTTAGGTTTCTTGATACTATGTGTTTGCCATGGTGCATCAGGGATGATTTCATATAGAATCCCAGACTGAGAGTATATCAAATCTAACTGCTGGGACTTGAAGATAGCCTCTTCCTCATTAGTTACTCCTAAATTGGATACATCCTTAGATATATACGACAATAAGGACTTAAGGAACCATTCTAACAAAAACTCGGGAGGAATAGTGGCCTTAATGAGCCTCTTCCACCTTCGCCACTCTTGGATATGATCCAAAATGTGAGTGGCTTTGTCCTACCGAAAGGTGGACAATAAGTCTGTGCCGACATCATACCGGACAGAAAGTTGGAAATGGTTAAGGAACACATTAGCTAAGTCCCAAAAACTATCAAACACAATAGAGGACAATTCAATGTAACACTTGGCTGCGGCACGAGTTAGAGTTATTTGGAACAATCTCAATCGAGTGGTGTCATCTTTCAGTGAGTTGGAAGAGCACCACAAGTGAAAGGTGGTGATATGAGCCCTTGGGTATTCACCAAATTTTCCTTCAAATTTCGAAATATCTGAGGGTAACTTCATTGGGACAAGTTTCCAGGTGGCATCATGTTTCACTAGGTCATTCATTAACTTGGACAAATCTGGAAAGTTTAAAGTTCGCAGGAAAGGAAGTTTGGGCCTAACCAGAGCCTGAAAAGTACGAGCTTGGGAAGTAGAAGGACTTTCCCCCAGGTTCACAAATGTAAAGGCGGGGTTTCCCCTAGCTACTAGTTGCGAAGTAGTCGGAATACTTTGAAAAGGATTCCACCCATAAGTCAGTGGATTATTCATTTCTCGTGCAATGTATGTGGTTTGAGCCGCTCTAGTTGAAATTGGAGTCTTGAAAATAGGAGCAGGTATCCCTCCACTAAAAAGTGAGAAAGAAGAGCTCGTGAAAGGAGCTGAAACCGGTTTTTGGAAACCTTGACAATAAGAGTTAGTATTTCCAAACTGCATCCCCACATATGCAGGTGTAGGGCCTACATAAGGAGTGGATGTTTGAATGTGCCCCCCATTCGACGAGAAACCATTGGAAAAATGAAGAGGATCCAATAGGACCACTCTGAGCAGTGTATGCAAAAGAGGGTGAAGCAGAAGGTGCACTGAGAATCCCAGTGACCACCCCACCAGAAGTCCCTACTACATTTGTGGAATTTGGTGGTTGAACCACCCGACTAGCTAGAGTTAAGGGATTAGCAGGTATATTTGTTATAGGAGTACCAACCAGGGGAGGTGACACTCCTTCACCTAGAATAGATGAGATGGGGGTAGATGGACTCTCTCCTACACTAGCCATAAGTCTGCTCACCGAAACACTAATCACAGGTGAATTAAATAGACGAACTTGGATGATCACAAGATTGTTTAGGTCAATAAGAGGTGAATTAAAGTTTCTTGCAAACTCGTCAGCCTACAAGTTTTCTATCTCTATTGTGGTTGTATCAACCTAGTTTTTCCTAAGTTCTAGTTCACCTGGAACTTCACTAATTCCTACCGGTTCGAAAGAACCGTCTATGTCTAATATTCGCCTTTGAGGGGGCGGTGGAGGCTCCACTGTAGTAAACGGAGGAAGGTTTTGAAACCTTCTTGACCTTCTGAGAGGTTGGTCCTCCATGATTGAAAATTGACTCTTCACACACCCTAAGGTCGACTAAACAGAAACAAACCACACAACAATCACTACAAAATTTCCTAAATCCAAAATAGATACAAAGGGTATAAGATATGCTTTCCAAGAGAAAGTTTGAGAGACAGTTACTTGGCGTCCCTGTAGATGTTTTTAGGCACAAGTGGAGGAATCACCCACCGCCCTCCCACACCTTCTACTGGGGTTACCTTCCAAGCCCATCCAAGGTCAACTAGAAATAGCCTTCTGGTGTACCTGTGTATGAACCCTAGATGTCAAAGAGACTAAAGGCTACCACAACTATACTGACAGTTTGGGGGGATAGTTGCAATCCTGGTTTGTACTCATGGGAAGGGTAGCAAATCCTGAAACCTGGTCAACATCGACACCGCACGGGGCCTAAAGGGAAGTATTGAAAGAAGTCCTCAGAAGCACAAAAATATTGGTCTATGCTTTGAAAAGGAATCAGAGGGTTATCTCCTCAGTCCAAGCCTCCACGCGTCCTCATTCTTAACTCCCGTTTGAGAGGAGCTTCCCAGATACAATCAACATAGAATAGGGTTTACCTATTGATTGGCCAACTACGTCTGAATTTAAACACTTGTGGAGAGTTGAAACTCCCTATTCTACAAGTCTAGCCTAAGCTAGTTGGTGTATGAGCCTATAAAATAAAACTTACTAATAATTTTTAAATTATATCGTTCATTTTAAAAGGCTATTTTTACTTAGAGGTAAATGGCGTGAAACAATGTGGTCTTATAGACTCGATAAGAAAAAGAAAAATGATGTATAAAGCAAATTCCAAAGTAAATTGCAACTACTAAAACCAAATTTATTTTCTTTTTTGCAAATATAAGCTAATGAAATAAAAACTAAATGCGAGAAAACTAAGACTTCTTTTTATAATTTTTGAAATTTTATTTGAAAAATACTAAAAAGAAACGACTAAATGCAACTAAATGCAAAAGTATAAAATGTTTTTCTTCACTTTTTCAAACTCTTTAAAAACTATAACGCAACTAAATGCAAAATTTGAGCAAGTTCGAATAATCAAAGCATATAAAAAGTGAAATGAGGTATAAAGGACCCAAAATGACCTACTTCAACCAATCAGGAAGAAAACTCAGAAAAAACCTGACTTGGAGAAACTATTGAACCCAAAGAGTCCACTAGATTCATAAAAGATCAAGTGACAAACTGACACCACAAAATGTAGTACAGAGTATGAAGCATCTAAATCCGTGATCACTTACCTAGACACAAGCACTGAACTTATAAACCAAGCAGGAGGACGACCTTCACTTCACAAGATGAAAGAAATTCAAACAAAAAACTCAAAGGCTTGAAAAACAAGAAAATGGTGTGACGCACAAGACTTCAGACTCATAGAGTCATGCCAAAAACAAAAGAATTCCAAACAACTAAAAAGCCAAAGAGTCAGGAGCAAGCAAACCCTACTCAACTTTTAGGATGCTACAGGAAACACGCGACTGTGTATGCAGGAAACCTGCATACGACATGCAACTGTCTTATAGAGAATCCCACGTATACAAGGTCATACACGCGACTGTGTATAAAAACAACCCGCGTGTACTGCCAAACAATTTTCAAAGAAAAAGGACTAGTAGAGACTTCTGGGAACACTACACTGTAAATCAAAAGAAGGATAAAAAGGGCCACACTCAGAATCAGAATCAGAACAAAGATTGGTAAAGGGAACCTACAGGACGAACCCACAGTAGGCTGGAATCCCCAGTGGAGTCACTAGTTCTGTTGTACAGGACAATACACCCTTGTAACCTAGGGTCTGGGGTTACCAACTTACTATTAGACTTGCAGACAATCAACTTTTACAAAAATTGAAATGATAATAGGAATATAGTTTGTCTTACCTGGTTTATGATGGTTGATCCAAGCTTGATCTTCTCTTGCTTCAACCTTCTCCAAAGCTTCTAGGGTTGCTTCTCTTCACCTTCAAAGAGCCAATTCTTCAAGCAATATATCATACATATATATATATATATATATATGAGAGGTTAGATGAAAAACATATTAATAATATAAATGGCATTATTCATTAACCAATATACACATTACATAGACTGGAAGAATAATTCTCTTTATTAACAAACAATGAATAGGTGAGAATACAACCCAGCTTCTGACACAAGGACTCCTCTGTAACCGATGACTCTGAGTTCTACTGCTCCAAAAATCTGAAGATATGCCACCAGCATAACTTTTCTCTTCAAAAATTGATTGATTAGCCCCATCCCAAGGCCTCTATTTATACATTGGGAAATAGAGACGTTTCAAAGGTTAGGATGGTTGAGACAGTTGGGATAGTTATGTATTAAGGCCCATTAATCTCATCTAATCACGAATTATATTTTTTAATGTCAAATTAAGGTACACGTGAGTATTGATATAGGCAAGGAACGTATGAAACGCTTGTTTCTCAAAGGAAACTCGTGTATGAAAGGTACACACGGGTTGCAATGCACATAGTCACGTGTGACACGCGAGTTGCAATGCACATAGTCGCATGTGCAACCTAAAACTTAGAATAAAAATATATCAAGCTGGTCTGGAGATCATGCATCAAAGGTCATGCACATCTATAGTGTTTTGGCCACTTCAATCCTAATTGTCCTTTTGTGTAGTGACACAATGAATGTCAGCACTCGGATGAAGAAGTGCCATTTTGGTTGATAACAGAGAGACTAGTCCATGAAGCATCTTAGTGGCATGGCACCAATGGCTAGAAACATAAAAGACTTGCATGGATGGGGGAACTGATCAGGCATCTACGCAACATCCAAAGGATACGAGCTATTCATTGCCATTCCAACCGTGCCAAACAATCCGAAATGCTGAGAAATGGTCTGGAGCATGAAGAGTCTTCCCAAAATTGACATTTTTAGCTGGATTCTCATGCATGGCAGAGCATTAACTGGCCCTTTCCGTTGCCCATTGTGTAAATAAAGTAATGAAACTAGTCTCCACTTGCTTGTCACTTGTCCCTTTGCTCGCAAGGTCTGGACGCAACTGCTACAACGTCAATTGGGCAACAACGATCCACCAAGAAGCATTCAACATTACTACATCTCCTGGGATAGTATGTATCAAGGCAATGTGGTAAATAAAGAAGGGGTCAAAAACTATTGGAGGATGATTCCAAAAGTATTGTTTTGGAACATTTGGCTTGAATGTAATCAAATAAATTTAATTGAAAAATATAATCCTCTAGATCAGATTTCTATTAATACGAAGGAACTACATTCTAAATGCCACTTCATTGCTGAAGAACAAATACAAGGTCACTCCAGAGGAAACCAGGAGGCTGGAATCCTTCAACATATCTGAAACAATCATTCCTTCAGCCAAGAAATTATTGGATGTATGGGAACTAAGGATGGATAAAACTCAGTTTGAAATTTGGTTGAAGGAGAGGAAAATTTGTAAACTCTTTTTTGACGGTGCCTCGAAGGGGAATCCAGGTGCGGCAGGAGGAGGGGGGATCTTCAGAAATTCGGAAGGGAGCTTCAAAAATGAATACTAATGGAATATAGGAGAGGATACTAATAACATGGTTGAAGCTTACGGTCTTTGGCAAGGACTTAAGAAATTGAAATGCAGGGGGATTGAGGAAGCCATGGTGTTCGGTGACTCTCATATAATCATTCAGGAAATGAATGGGGAAAATAAAAGGTACAAATTAAAGTTAGACAAAATTATTGAAAGAATTATTTCCCTTTCAAAGACATTCAAGCATCTAGAATTCTATCATATTCTCTGGGAGCTGAACAACAAGGCGGATCTAGCGGTAAACAAAGCAATAAATCTGCATCAAAATGAGCTTCAAGTGAATCTTTTACCTTTCATCTTTATTCCTCCTTGAAGTGAGGTCCTGCCAAATTATGAGAGTCTTATCTTGATTTTCTTGACTTAGTTCATTGTGAGGTTCTAGAACTCAGAATTTGTAAAATGGAACGATGGCTATGCCACTATTTTTCTAATTAATACTATAACTGTTTTTGTCTAAAAAAAAGGTTGTTCCATGTCCTCTACTCTTTTGATATATAAATTGAGAAGTTAAAGGGTTGTTTGAAAGATACAGGTTTTGTTGGCACAACTTTGGCTAGTATAGACATCATCCTTCTTCTCTGCCTTGATGATATTGTTCTTATGTCCAGGGGTCCCTATGATCTGGACAAGCAACTAAAAATTCTCAAGTATTACATATATCATTTTTAACACTCACAAGAATAAATATTATGATAATCAACTCCCAAAAAATCACTTATGTTAATTTCATGTAACAATAATTTGGAGGAAGTGAATTCATACACATCTTAAAATGGATCTTCGTCACAAACTTGATTGGAACTATAGCATTGAAAAATTAATTAATGGAGGGTGGAAATATTATTATGAACTTGAAAAAAATTGTAAATCAAGAAACCTTTGGCTTTGGGATAAGAAGAAACTCTTCTTTCTTACTCTCCCACTCATGTTATCTTATATGGCTATGAATTTTGGGGTCGCAACATCTCTAATGAATGGTGTAGAAGGCCCAGAACATATCCAAAAACACTTTATAACATATAATCTTAAAATTTAAGGAAATACACCCTATCCTATTCTCCTAATATAAATGATCCTCGCCCTCTTATAACATGGATATGGCCATGTACCTAATGTAAAATAATAATATAAAAAACATGGGAGACAAAATGCTTCCTAAGTTTTATTCATACCCTTGTCAAAACCACAAGCAACTTAAGCTAGGTTGGCATAAAATTGCAATGTCTTGGCAAAATCATTGGGGATTCAAGAAAGATGTCGAGGTCACTTTGTAAAATAGTGATAATATTAAAAGTATTACTGCATATAAATTTAAGGAGGAGTTTTGGGGTGATAAAGAATTAGAGGATAAGAGAAAATTAAAATATTATAAGGAGGTGATCAACCTTAATCTAGAAGATTAAAAATATTTCTTTGTTTTTTAACTAGTGTAAAGAAGAAAATCAACATTGTTAAAATAAAGAACAAACTCTCACTAGTGTGTCTTAGTGAAACATGGTGCTAGATTTGTCATATTTGTGATACTAAGAGGGTTGGAGATGAAAATCACTTTCTCATCAAATTTCTTGTATACATACATTAAAGTGAAATTTCAAAATATTTACTACAATATTGAGAGTCCTAACCTTTTAATGCATCACAATTATGACATTTTCTCGAATTCTTTTTTTAAAGCTTTTCTAGCATAAAATAAAAATAGATAAAGAAAACCAAGTGAGTCTTTATATTTTAATAAGAACCATCATCATCAAAACCATTTAGGTAGGAAAATCATTATGATGTTCATTCAGCTATGCTACCCACTTATGTGGACATGAATATTATAAGCTCAAACAAGCATATTGATGAAAACCCTCCCAAGTATGAGAACACTTATAGATCAGAGGGAAGTGATGGAGAAGAAATATTACACCAAAACCTTGCAAATATGAGAACACTTATATCTTACATGGAAGTGATGGAGAAGATCTGGTAGACCAGGTTATGAAAAGTAGAAATAGCTAGATTTATTTTTTAGGTTTTATGTTTAATTTTTGTAAAAAATTGCTCAATAGTTTATAAAAATATATACTAATATAGTATTAGTTAACATTTTTAAAGACACTTTTAGAGTATTAGGCTACCCATGCAATCTAGTGATTTTTTTAAAGAACAAAACAACTGTGCTAGTAGTGTGACTAGTATCATTAGTCTTTGTATAAGTTAAATATGCGTCATCTTAGAGAACCTATATACACAAAAAGATTATATCATTACCAAATTGGGTTCATGACAAGTCCAACATAAAATACATGCTAATTTCCAACCATGGTGCTTGTGTTTTTGGCAATGGTGTATACAACCTTATATTTTGACTTTTTACCTTTTCATGTTGGCAAATTCTGGGGTGTCCAACCCACTTTTTAACATCCTTAGTCAATCTTTGCCAATAGTAGTGTTTTTTAGCTAATGATTTGGTTTTGTCAACACAAAAATGTCCACCTAAAAATACATTATGTGGCTCACAGATCATATTCTCCCTCATAGATCCTCTTGGAATACACAATTAATGATTTTTAAATAAAAACCCTTCTTGAATGAAGAATTATGAACATCGATTTCTATCACAACTCCATGGCTCTTTACTTGTCTTACAAGCTCTAACAAAATATGGATCTTCTTCCTATAAAGTTTCATCCCTTCCAAACCTATTAGCTACACTGTCATAGTAGAAAACAATGTTGATCTCTTTCTCAAAGAATCTACAACTCTTTTTGGTTTTCATTATCTATGCTTCAAATTATACAAAATTTATAGGTTTGTAAAAATTAAATCCACTTCATACGTTTTTAATCCAATTTAGATTAGATATTCAAGTACCTCAATTCTTGATGGTTAGTGTAAGGAAAAAAAATAGGAGAAAGTAATGCCTCTACTCTTCAATGCCTGAACAATTGCATCAAAAATTTTGGTTGTAAACATAATATTTTTGTTTTGTCTCATTCAAATTTTCACTAAACAAAGCAATTGGACTTTCCTATTGAGTCTACATTGCTCCAATGGCTATTCAAATAGCATCACAATCAACACCAACCTTTTAGTGACTTTCTTTTTCAACAATTCAAATTCCTTTTGTGTCACAACTTTCCATTTAAACTCTTCCTTCTTCATGCAAGCAATTAAAGGTAAACACATGGTAATGAAAATTATTTTAAAACTTCATATAAAAGGTAGCTAATTCATGAAAACTTCAGACTTCAATTGTACTTTTAGGAACTGTCCATTCTCACTCGTACTTTTTCAAGATCCATATTTAAACCTTCTTGAAAAATAAAAACACAAAATAAACTAACTCTTCTTTCAAAAATACACACTTCTACAAATTTATGAGTAAGTTATCATGCCTCAACCTCTTTATTATTTGTCTCAAATGATTAAGATGTTCTTCTTCTGAATCGCTGAAAATTAAAATATCTTCCAAATAAACTACAACAAACTTACCTAGATAAAGCTTCATAAACAACTCTTAATTATCTAGTGTGCCTTCTTTATTGAGGTCACATTTCATTTATGCCATACTAACTAACTAGTGGGTCTTATCTAATAATAACAAGCATTAGTCCACTTTAAATTGAATGGACACCATAATTACACCATTATTACTATAGTTGTCCCTTCAACCTCTCCATTACACTCGTAGGGGGTATCCCAACACATACTAGAGTACTGAACCATATCCTTTAGAGTCCATTGCCTTGGTCTTCCCATTGGTATCTAGTGTCATGGTGTGGTTTTCCATGACTTCTTTGTCTCCTTGGTCATATGTTTGTCTATGGTAGGTGTTATGGATGACTTATTTGGTCCCTTTTTCAAAATATAGATTACATCTCAAGATTTATGCACTAGTTTCTCTATCTTTATTAGCTAGAGATACTCTCGAGTCTCAAGTATATTAATATATTATGAGATACTCTTTGAGGTGCTTATATAGTCCACATTTAACCTAACTTAAGTGTTTTGGAGCACATACCAAATTTTTCCCATTTTTAATCAGAGCATGCTTATTTCTCATGGTTCACAAATTCATGCAATATATTGGGGATATTTTATGAGAAATCCCCATGATGTGTCTGACCTTCCTATTGTATAGGTGATCATGAACATATGGTATGATTCTCTGAAAAGGACCACTCATCCCAATGGTCAGTCAAACATATAAGAAACACCACTTGAGCCTACCCTTCTGTATTAAAGTCACTCACTATCTCTTTCTTAAATGTCACGAATATCTCTTTCTCCTACATCAAATCTCTATAAATTTGCTAGATTTTTTTTCGATAAATCTCACATCCTCAACCTTCCACACACTTTGTCTTGTCTTCTTTGGTTGTCTCCTTCAACCCTCCATTATCTTGGAGGCTATGCTAAAGTTGATATATTTTGAGTTCCTTTGCAAGTTTGGTTGGCTTGATTTAGGTATTTACCTTGGTTATTTCTTTTGTTCTATTGTTATTGGTTCATAATATCATAAATAACTTCCCAAGTTTGTTTTTAACATGACAGGATAATTTCACAAGTAACCATGTCAAGTCCTAACCCAACAAGCTTGATTTCATTTTATTTTTGATTCTTCTATAGTTCTTGTAGCTTTCACTTCCTCTCATTTTAATAAAGTTTGGTGCAAGCAATGATTCCCTCTCATAGCACGTCAATTGAAATAGAATATGGAAAAATAACAGTATGTTTACTAGGAGGAATTATACAATTACATACACAACTTATTAGAACATAGTGTGAAAAGATGAACACAGAAAATTGAATTACCTTCCTGTTTATCCTAAAGTCCACTAACTAGACTACAAGGTAACAGGGTTCAAGAACCTCAGAAATTAAGGATTTTTTTTATTGTTTTTGGATAGCAATATAGAAGTCAAGAATTAAGTAAAAAAGGTATAGAAAAACAAAGATCTAAAAACATCAAATAACATATGTGTAAGGACAAGATTTTAAAGAAAGAATAACAATTTAGTTGTTCAGGATACAATAGATAGGCTTAAATCATATAAACACAAAGAATAAACAAACAATTCATTCACTGTATCATATGTAAAAATTGAGGTTCTCAAAAATACATTTCAAACATCAATTAGCAGTAATATTCATTTTCCAACACAGGCATATATATAGAAGACATCCATATAAATCACAATGCAGACAAAGGTTCAAAAAGAACCACAGAATATCAAAAAAAAATATAGTTTAAACCTAGCTCCAAATAGATAATAAGTCATTCATTCAATAAAGAAGTTCTTACACAGACATAGTATTGTAGAACTGTACAAGATTCTAGCATAAGTCGACCCTCATGTGTCTCCCCCTCTCATATCTGTCCTCTTTCCCTTTTATAATTACAAAATATGAAAATGAAGTGGTTTGAAATCCACTTTCTTAGGCTTCGAATCTATTTAATAATTAAATACAAAAAATGAGTCTTTTAAAGTATAACAACTAATTACTAAGAATAGGTCTTCACACTTGTCAACAAAAATCATGTGTTATGGAAGTTTGTTGGACAGTTGTATGCATATGTGGCGATCATAATTGTTTACCTGGCTATACCAAAATAGTCATTCCCTCCAACGTTTGTGACCTATTGATCAAAAGAAGGACATGCTCTGCTTCAATGACCCAAATTTCTTTGACAACTCTTCATTTTGATTGTTTAGGTATTCAATCTTCTTGGTTAACTCTTTGATATTTGAACTTGTGCCATCTACCTTTCCAAAAACAAACATTTCTAAATCATCCAGATTTTGTTCTGTGAATCCACTTACTACAAGTGCCTTATCCATGTATAATATTAAATATGAACTATGGCAATATTGAAAAAACTTTGAGTTCAAGCTGAAAGAATAGACATCATCCTTTCGGTAATCACCAAATTTCGAACACACACAATTTAAACACATGTCTAACCATCTTGTTGCATTAAACTCTTCCTATGTCTCCATTCTAAAAGAAGCTTGCCTAGCCATCACAACAATAGCAGTCTCTTGGTCGAATCCTGCTACAAGCTCCTCATTAGTTTCACTGCCTTCCACCCATGTCCTTGTGATTGTTGTAGCATGGAGCCTCATTTGGCCATTATAATGCTGGTAATGTGTTAAAAATTGGAGAAAAAGCTATTGATTGGAAACCTGTAATGCTGAGCTAGAGCGTTCACTGGGTGCAACATCAAAGAATACTGTCAATTCCACACATCTTCCATGATGTAGTATTTCCCTGACCAATCATGTTATCTAGGCAAGATGGCACTATATTTTCCAAAGACATACAAGGCCCTATAATACCTTAAATCTTTACGTCCTTAGAAAAGTTTACTTCAAATATGCCATTAAATAAAAGACTGGCACACAAACACCAAGTAAACCTGCTGCAACACTCAATGCCATTCCTGTAAAACACATAGCTCTACTATTAGCTCCTATTGGCCATTGATCCCTCTGTAATTCATTAAGAAGAGAATTCAATGTGTATTCGCAGCCTGCTGCTGCAGATAAAGAAAATCTATGTAATGCTTGTGAAGAAAAAATGACAGATTGATAATTGAGCCAGGAAATTTTAATGCTCTAGCGAATTCATTCCACCTTCTGTCTCTAATAACCTGCTCTAGCCAAAAAAATGTCTAGAATCTCAAGGCATGCTTCTCCTTTTGTTTTCATTGCTGAATGACTATGAATCCTGCGACCAGATTTGCAAATTTCATTTGCTAAAGAAGGCACAATAGGAAATATCTGAGGTTCAGGACATATAATTTGTCTCTGGTTCACATCTCTGTGGATACCACTTCTTTGTCTAACTCTCACATTCCTCTCTACAAGAAATTCTAGACCATTAACTGTAGCAAGCTCTTGCATGCCACCAAATATTCTTGCACGGGATTCCATATTGATAACAAAATTTGCGTTCTGGCCTCAAACTAAAAAAATTATTTACCTCTAGTTATTGGATACAAAATAACCAGCTATCATTATCCTCTTCTTAAACTTTGAGAAGCCTCTCCATCAATTGTTGGCAGGTCTCGAGTTCGATACCCCTAACTGTTGTACATGACAATACACCCTTGTAACCTAGGGTTCGGGTTACCAACTTACTAATAGACTTGCAGACAATCAACTTTTACAGAAAATGAAATGAGAATAGGAAGAGAATTTTTCTTACCCGGTTTATGACGGTTGATCCAAGCTTGTTCTTCTCCCACTTCAATCTTCTCCAAATCTTCTATGGATGCTTCTCTTCACCTGCAAAGAGCAAATTCTTCAAGCAATATCTCACACATATATATATCAGAAGTTAGATGAAACACATATTAATAATATAAATGACATCATTCATTAACCAATATACATGAGAAAAGAACAATACAAAGATTGGAAGAAGAATTCTCTTTATTAACAAACAATGAATAGGTGAGAATACAACTCACCTTTTGACACAAGGACTCCTCTGTAACCGACGACTCTGAGTTCTACTGCTCCAAGAATCTGAAGGTATACCACCAGCATAACTTTTCTCTTCTAGAATTGATTGATTAGCCCCATCCCAAGGCCTCTATTTATACATTGGGAAATAGAGTGGTTTTGAAAGTTAGGATGGTTGAGACAGTTGGGATAGTTGTGGATTAAGGCCCAACTAATCTCGTATAATCATGATTTATATTTTTTAATGTCAAATTAAGGTACACATGATTGTTTATATAAGCAAGGCACGTATGTAATGCTTGTTTCTCAAAAAATCGCGTGTTCAATGTACACGCGGGTTGCAATGCACATAGTTGCATATGACATGTGAGTTGCAATGCACATAGTCGTGTGTGCAACCCTAGGCTTAGAATAAAAATATATCAGGTTGGTCTGGAGATCATGCATCAATGGTCATGCACATCTATAATGTTTTGGCCACTTCAATCCTAATTGTCCTTTTGTGTGCCGACATAATGGATGTCAGCACTCGAATGGAGAAGTGCCATTTTGGCTGATAACAGATGCACCCTAATGTGTGAGGTCAGAGAGAAGCGATGGCTGAAATACATTACAATCTTTATCTTGGAGAACTCAAATGTCTAAGGCAACAAAGGAAGTAACTGAAACAAATACATATCAATGTCATATACAAAATCATATTTGAGGATGCCATGTTCAATATATTGGAACACCAGCTCCTTTACAATATTTGATTATATCATATGATACAGGTACAAGACCATGTATAGTACAAAGGTGGATCGAAGACACAAGATACAATGACGAGTCTTCAAAATCTGGAAGCTGTGTAATTGATTATAACATAGTCTTGCATAACTTAGGTTATAAATGTGAATCTAAGGTCTTCATAGAAATTCAAGGGAACCAGTACATTCCTTACCATGTGAATAGATGTGTTGAAGTCGAACATGGAAATAACTCAACAGATTGCCAATAAATAAGTGAAACTGACAAACTAAAGCAAAGGAGTTCACCAATAATGATAGTGAAACCTAAGGTACCATCGTCAAAAATCTAGGTCTTTGTGTTCAGGAAGTGCTGATGAGAAACCATGCTATGATGGGGAAGGCAATAGATCCTCCAATGGATCACAAGAGTGACTAGTAACTAGATACGGGAAGGTAGACACAAATGATACTCAGATATGATAATGATGGAATCAGGATAATAATCAGATGTAGGGATATATCCTTGAATAGTGAGCACGACACAGAGATGACCCAAGGAATATTTTAACTTTATAGATAGGACAACTAAACTTATCTTTCATGTAGGAGACATGATCAGATTCCCCATGTATAAAGGAAAGTGAAGGAGTAAGAAACTTGAAGTAATAGCTGAGCTAAAAGTGTACACTGAGACATGAGTATTAGAAATTTCAGAGAGTGATATGTTCAAGGTGGACATGTTGCCACTGTTGTTGGGTGTTATAATGTCTAAATTAATCCACCTATTCTTTAATTATCAACTGGGGTTGGTAAGCTTAGAGTTGACACAAAATATATGCGAAGGTAGAGGGTGTCATGTAAATATTTTAACAAACAAAAGATCGAAATATCTTTCAAAATGAAAAACCGAGTCAAACTCCTAAAAATGCAATTATTAAAGTAATTGAACTAAGACAAAATAATACACTAAATAATTGATAAAAATATTTAAACTAAAATACAATAAACAATTAACTATTCAAATGGGAAACTAGGGTGCAAGGAAGACTTAACTTATAAGCAACTAAAAAACTTAATAAGTAAAACAAGTAAAAAAGTTTAATAAAAGAAGCAAGTAGAAAACTTAATAACTTGACAACTTAATAACAGAAGCAAGTAGAAAACTTAATAAAAGAAATATCTATAGGTTCTGTCCTACAAGTTCTTTCAACAATAACACAACATAAAAGAGACAACCTAAAAACATACCAAGGAAAACACTAAATCTCACATACAAACAAATAAATCAATTTAAAAAGCATAAACACAAAATAATACAGTAGTAAAACAAAATCAGAAATAATATTCAAGAAACAAAAACACAAACAACTTAACACATATTCAAGGCAAAAAGAAATAAGGAAAATGATAAAACTTTAACAAACAACATAAAACAATTAAACTTTAACTTTAATGTTAAATCAAACTATTATTTAACTATTGCAGACAAAGAATAATTCAAACATCAACAAAACCAAACTGAAAACAATCTTAAAATACATAAAAACACTAAAAATAGAACTAAGGGCTGCATGCCAGACTGAACTATGGGTCTGAAAGTAGTGGCTGAATAACAGACTGAACAGGTTGTCTGAATGATAGTCTGCATAGTTAAAATAATAAAAACTATCCTAAATGAGCTAATCTTCAGCTAAAGTCATGCATATGTAATTCTTATACATAAAAACAATAAATAAACCTACTTATTAAGCAAATTTAACAATGAAATAGACTTAAACAAATTCATAAACATAAACATAAAGAAACCATTGCATATTAATAAAAATGGAATGTAAATTCCTTAAACTGATAATTAAAACAGAAATGAAATAGACAAAACTGAATCTATTTGATTTGATAAACAACAACCTATTTTATCTAACTTGCAAATAAATCAAGCGATAGACTGAAAATAAAATGACTGGAAGCAAAACTGAAAACAAACTATGTGTGCAATCGAATTATCTAATTCAGAAATAAAATTGCATTACAGAGATGATAAAACAAACTGCGAATTAAACTAGTTACAACAGAAAAAATGAAAGAAATAAACAAGAAAAGAAACCTCTGGTTGATGAAGGGCCCTCTCAGCAATCAGGGGCGATTCATGGCTAACTTCTACTCAAACGCAATCTTCAACATCAACACATACAACTCTTTATTCTGATAATGGAACAAAGATATAGTATACTCAAGAACAACTTGATAAATTCTTCCTAACTCTCTGAATTTTTAGCTCTAGCTAACTGAGTTCTCACACAGAAGCTTCTATATATAATAGTTTACAGAGATGAGAAAGTCAACCCTTTAGTGGTCGACTGCTCTCTAAATTTAGTCAATCATAAAGGCGTTTAACTGATCACAGGCCAACATGCAGGCATATTTCCTTCTTCAGTGTGATTCTGATCTTTTAACTGGGCAACGAATACGCAGGCTCCTCTTCAGCGTGAACGATCTTCAGATGTGGCACACGGGTTCCTTCCTTATCGCAGCAGGTGGGCTGTTGGCGAACAGAGGAGAGCGTAGTGGCAAATCTTCTAGAGCGTGGGTTGAATGCATCAATCCAATGCGTGGATTGTTGATGTGGTGGCGACCAAAGGAGAATGCAGGCTGGAAACCACGGGGTTTTCACTTGTTGAACAATATCCTATCACGTTAGTTCATATTGTGGGTTTTAAAATTATAAAAAATTGAACCAATATATTGCAGGTATTGGGGGGGATGAGGGGTTTAAGGTGGGGGTGGGTAGGGTGTTTTTATAAGGATTGAGGTATAAACATGGGTGGGGAGGAGGTTTCAAGTATTGGGAGGGGGTTTCAACAAAAAGAGTTTGGGTCAATATCTCTGGAAATTAAGGGTATTCTTTAATATCCCATGATCCTATGTGGTATGTGAGAGGTTCACTAAGTAAATTCCCCGTGTTGGAAACTATATAGAGCACAACTTCATCACCCAAACACGTGGATAACAGTTCATTTCTAGGTTGTTTCCTGTTTTAAATGTCGGGAATTAATTCTCAGTAGCACGCAGTCTATGGGTGATCTGGACGAAGAGATGAATGGAAAGCTGGGTCGTGAGCTAGATATGCTAGGCATTGATCTAGGGAGAATGGATTGTCTATCTATTGATGAGCTTCAGGGCTGCAGTATACAACAACACATTTAAACATCTGGAAAACCACTAGTGAGTTTCACACAACAGGCTGGATGACGAGCTAGACGTGCCATGCGAAAGGTAGGATGAATGCGTTTTGTTTATTAATTTATCCCAAAAAGATTATAAATTCTACAAACAAATATATAAATCAGTTAATATGTCAAATGCACTTTAATAATGTCATTTTTAAATAATAAAACCATAAAAAATGATAAATAAAAATATTTCATATAAACCTTCAATACACTCATGCCTGAGGCTGAATAATGATCTGCGTAATATAAAATATACAAAAGATAATAAAATATGTGTTTAAATGAGTAATTTAACTACCAAAAATGATAACAAATCTAGGATCAACATTCCCCCAAACCGGAGAAATGCTAGGTCCCACTGAGCAAAAAGAAAGAAAAACAATTTAGGAAGAAGGCGAACTAGCAGCTGCCTTCAACTTAGCAGATGAAGAAGGTAATTTAAACTTCACTCTTTTAACCTGTAACTTAAAAATAACATATCTCTCATGTCAAATTTTGTATGAAAGTTAAGAATGACTTTATTGGATTGTTCAACATTCTTAATTTAACAGTTCTCAGGTTCAAAATAATTTTATCATTTATAAGGTTTGAAATTAATTCAACCATGTCCAAAGTAGAACTTTGGGCAGGTTGAACATATAACACAAAAACAAAAATCACATTTTGAATAAAAAAGATTGATCATTTTCATGCATGACTAGGTAAAAGGATAGGATTATTAACAATGAAATGGAAGTAAAAACTATTTACCTAAAAAAAAATTTAGTTAGCAAATTTTAATCATAAATGTTATAATATTACCATATTTACTCAGATCACTATTTGATATTTCATTTGGACCTTCCTTTGATCCTTCATATGGTCTTCCATATTGAATTCTACTGTAAAAATATGCTTCGAGCTATAACCAAATTCCACTGTTTAAATTCCTGAAAATACTTATCATTTGTTAGAGATAAATAGATTTGTCGTAAAAATAAAAACAATCTAATTTTTTTACAAATCCATCTCCCCCCAAACCAAAGATATGGCATGTCCTCAAGCCATACAGAGAGAAGAATTGATTGTTCCAGAAAATGAAAGAGTGCTAGCATGTTGTTAATTATTTTGTAAAAAAAATTATATAACTGGTAAATGGAAATGATTCAAAGATGTATATTCATGAAAAATAAAACAGTGCTTAGAAAGACCACGTAAATGAGAATATTATAATCAAAAGAATACCATAGGAAAAAATAGCCATCCATGCCTCATTGTAAAGATATCCTGTCATCATAAAATATTTGAAGTGTACCCCGAAGTGTGTGAGATTTACAACTATGAGTCCCATTTCTAAGATAATTATATCTTAGGTATATGCGGAATTAGATGGCCGGGGCAAAGTCAACTTAGAGCCATTCTCAAATGACATTATAAACAATTGGCCATGACATATATTTTTGTTTTGAAGAATTTTTAATATTAATTTTTTATGAACTATGTGCATAGTGGTGTATTAACAAGATCTATTTTACTAGATATTTCTCCACTGCAAGCAGGCCTGTTTAGTACCTCGGTGGGTTTATCTTGGTACCATGAAAGCATAGCCCTGTTGCCAGTGAGCCTGTTTAGTACCCTGACGGGTTTACTTGCATTTATCGAGCTTCCTGTTGTAAGAATTATACTTAGCATTAACCCGCTGCCAGCAGGCCTGTTCAATACCCCGGTAGGTTTTCCTTGTATAATGATATTAAATATATGGAATCCGATTGGTACTAGAGCGTGTTAAATCCTGCTAAACACATAATTCAATTTTTTCAAAATAAAGTTATAAGTAATTTCATAATGGCCAGACTCATAAAACATGTCAAAAGAGAATAACTGAAAGTTGTTCTTTAACCTAACAGTCCTTCTTCTTGATGAAAGAAAAGTAATGTTCCCCACAAACAAAAATTCCACTTACTTTCGAGTTATCGCCAAAATACTCAAGATACAAGTTTTGATAACAAGTATAGGATGAACTAGTAAGCCATAGGTAAAAAAAAAATAAGGTTGTGAAAAATATGATGATGAAAGTGGGTCTTATCAAGCAGCTTTTTTTTTAAAAGAATAAATCAGAAATATAAATGTCTGAATCAAGATACCAAAAAGTATACGAATCATAGAAGAACTGGTTAAGTATGATATACAAAGAATTTATATAATTTTTTTTTATCAGTATAAGCTGCAAATTTCAAAAAGTACCCCAACAAAAGGTTAAAATACCTGATGAGCATTTTAGCATACTTTCCTTATCCAAATAACATTATGTTAGATGCTCATAAGGATAATATACTTGTAATCAAACTGCAAAACCACTTGTTAGATGATTCAATTTATTCATAAAGACATAAAAGCAAAAGAGTCTTGTGTAAACAACCTATTATAAACAACTCTTATTTATTCAAAGAAACAAGCACATATTTACATATATACAAGTGATAATAACCCAAAATATTTTTCAAGGATTAGGAGGAGGAGGATTAGCTTCCCCTTCAATTAATTCCATTTCATTTTGCTGCAAAACATTCTATATAAAATCTCATTTAGATGTCGGTTGGTGATAAAGCCTAAGTCTATGTCCATTTACTACAAAGGAAACTTTTGAGCCATCAATTGTTTTAATTTTTACTGATCCATTATCAAAAGCTGTAACTACTTCTTATGGACCCATCCAACGGGTAGTTAATTTCCTTTTAAAAATTTTAAACCATGAATCAAATAGTAGTGCCCAATCTCTAGTATTAAACTGCTTTTGTTTAATAAATTTATCATGCCATGTTTTTCATTGATTCTGTATTAACATCGTTCTTTGAAGTGCATCTTGTCTAATTTAGTCTAACTCATTAATATGTAATATTCGTTGTTTCTATGATTCATCCAAATTCATGCCTAATTGTGCTACCATACAAAAGGTTTTAACTTGAAATTCAACAGGTAAAAGGACTTGTTTTCCATACACTAACTCATAGGGGGTATGTCTGGTAGTGTTTCTCCATGTTATCCTATAGGCCCATAAAGCATCGGGGATTCTATTTTCCCAATCCTTATGATGTAAGTGAATGGTCTTATTTAAAATGGATTCTAATTCTTTATTAGTTGATTCTACCTGACCATTATCCTGAGGGTGATAAGGTGAAAATTTGCAATGTCGAATACCATATTTCGTAGTAAGTTATTTCATTAATTTAGAAGTAAATTGAGTACCTTGATCTGTGACAATTTATCTAGGTACACCAAACTGGGTGAATATTTCTTCATATATAAATTCTACCACTGATTTCTTTGTGGCTCTAAATAAAGCTTTAGATTCTACCCATTTGGTGACATAGTCCATGCAAACTAAGATATATTTATTTTTACAAGACATGGGAGAAATTGGTCCTACAAAATCAAGAGACCATTTCTCAAAAGGTTTGATCATAACTTGGGGTTGTAAAGGAATTTGATCAGATGACGTGGGTATACCCATTCTTTGACAACTATCACATCCTTTAACATATTTGGTAGCATCCTTAAAAATACTTGGCCAATAATAACTAGAATGTAATATTTTAGATGCCGTTCTCTTATCAGAAAAATGTCCTCCACATGGTCCATCATGGCATGCATGGAGGATATTTGTCATTTCATCCTCCCGCACACATCGTCGAATAATAAGATCTAGACCAGTGCGGAAGAAATCGTTATCAACCCAACAATAATTGGAACTCTGAACTATGATACGATGCTTCTCATGTGGAGACAAATGGTTTGGTATTTTCCCAATTTCTAAATAATTGGTGATATCTGCAAGCCAAGGGGTTTGAACAGATACAACAAATAGATGTTCATTAGGAAAAGTGTCATCAACTGGTTTAGTACCGTCTTCATGTTGAATACAGGAAAGGAAATATACTACGAGATTTTCTTTACCAGGCCGGTCAATGAAGGTAATGTTAAATTCTTGCAATAAAAGAATCCACTGGGTCACTCTACCATTGGTAATTCATTTATTCATTAGAAATCTAATGGTGGAGTGGTCGTTATGCACAAAAAAATTATAACCTGTGATATAATGACGCAATTTATTAATAGAATAAACTACTGCCAAAACTTTCTTTTTTCAGTAACAGTATAATTTAATACGACAGGGGTGACATGTTTGCTAATAAAATAGATGGCATAAGGTGCTTGTCCCTCTTTTTGGCCGAGGACTCCTCCTATGGCCATATCAGAGGTATCAGTAGATATGTGAAAAGGAAGGGACCAATCGGGACACCTAAGTACTGGTGCCACCGATAGTTTAGCTTTTAGGATTTCAAAAGAATTTTGACAAGATTCTGTCCACTGGAATTCTGAGTCCTTTGTAAGTAACTTAAACATTGGTGCAACTATTTTAGTGAATTTTTCAATAAAGTGGCGGTAATAGCCTGCATGAACAAGAAAGCTTCTTACCTCTTTCTAAGTTTTGGGAGAGGGAATGCCAACAATTAATTCGATATTCGCAGGGTCTACCTTGATTCCTTGGGAAGAAACATGGTGTCGCAAAACTATACCTTCCGTCAGTAACATTTTACATTTTTCGTGACTAAGGGATAAATTTGTTTTTGACATCGGATCAAGACCTTCTCAAGGTTGTCAAGGGCTTCTTGAAAAGTATTACCATAGGCCGCAAATTCATCCATGTATACCTCCACACAGTCATGTATAAGATCGGAAAAGATTCCTAAGACTGCTTGCTGGAAAGTGGCAGGTGCATTACATAATCCAAATGGAAAAAATCGATAAGTGTATGTTCCCCAAGGGCATGTAAAAGTGGTTTTGTCTTGATTTTTTGGTGGTATTAAAATCTGGTTGTAACCACTATACCCGTCAAGAAAGAAAAAATATTGTTTACCTGACAGAGCATCTAATACTTGATTAATAAAGGGTAAAGGAAAGTAGTCTTTAAGTGTAGCTTTGTTTAATTCTCTAAAATCAACAAAAATATTCCATTTCCCTGTGAATTTATTTGGGACTACTACTAAAGGAGATACCCATTTACTGTCAGAAATAGGATAGATAAAACCAGCAGTGAGGAGTTTTTGTAATTCTTCTTTTACTATATCCTTTAGAGGAAGATTCATCCTCCTCTGTGGCTGCATTATAGTTGACATGATAGGATCCATATAAATATGGTGAATACAGGTATCGGGGTGTATACCCTTCATATCAGTGTATTCCCATGAAAATGCTCCGGCTTGTTTCTTAAGTACTTTAAGCAGTTGTGCTTGTTGGATTTCACTTAATCCTGCATTTATATGTAGAAATTTTTCTGGACCAACCTCACAAGGTATGGTATATGGTCCTGTATGCTCTTCAATTGTGAAGACATAAGCTGTTTCCGTAAACATTGAGACAGCCATATTCTCTTGAAACTCATCTCCAAAAATATGATTGAGCTGAGCAAAGGATTGAGAGAAATATGTACAGGTTGTCGAAGAAACAAACTAGTTTAATACATTCTCAATGGTATGCTCTCGAAGTGCCAAGGAAAAATCACTAGGAAGGGAGAGATCATCAAAATATTCATCCCCAAAAGAAAATTTTAACCACCATGAGTTTTCAGTTATTGGTTGTGCTGGGGGGTATAAAATAAGTCTTTGTGTGGACAACCCATTGGAAATAGTCATCTCTCCATCCCTACATCCTATAAAATCATTTACAGTAGCTAACCATGGTATTCCCAAGATAATATGATGTCCTTTAGAAGGATTTTTTGATTCTACAACTAGAAATTCGACAGGGTATTCCCATGAAGCTACTGATACAACAATGTCATCCAGGACTCCAGCGGGTTTTACCGTAGTGCGGTCTGCTAGTTCTAGGATGGAAGGAGTAGGTAGAAGAAATTGTCCCTACTGTAAAGCTTCTAAAAATACGGTGGTCATCATGTTAATGGTAGATCCTAAATAAATTAATGTATTCTCTATGGTGGTGGTTTTTATAATTACAGTCACTACTGGGGCTCTTGGATTTGTATATTTTGCAATCCGGGAATGACCTGTCATACATTCAGACATTTCTACAATAACATGAATTGTAAGAGGGTCCTTTTGATTCTTTATTGGGTGTTCAATACATAACTCCTTTATTGCCTCACTATAGATTGGAATATCTTTGATAGCTTGTAATAGAGGGATTTTAATATAGATATTCTTTAATTCATTCAAAATGTTATACTCCGGATGAACTACAGGTTTTTCTATTACTAGTCTCTCTGGAAATGGAGGAATTCTTTGCTCCTGAATAGTTTCTTGTGGAGGATGGGTGTGTACTAGAACCTTTGGAATGTTCACATCCTCCAAAATAGCATCATTTAGGGGTTCACTTGAATTTTCTTCTTCTTTTTTTGGTTCCTGAATGATGACTGATGACTTGGGTTTATTATTCACAACTCTTCCCGATCGTAATTGAATTTCATGTACATGTACAATCAAAATAAGGTATGATGGAAGAGTTTGCAACCCAATGTTGTTAAGAGCTTGAGTTGGTTTATTATTAGGGTTAGGTATCGGTTGCGTAGGTAATAATGTTGGTTGAGGAGGATTTGCATTCTGAAAGTGATGAGGTTGTTGTGTGATAAAAGGAACTGGAGGTACAAATACAGGCGGCATTTGCTGGAAGTTTTTTTGATTCTGAGGATAAGGATGATTAAGTGCAGGGACAAGTTGTGGCTGAGAATATGGTTGTCCTCTCCATGCTTGTGACCAATATTGCTGTTGTGGAAATTGAGGAGGAGGGTACTAAGGTGGCAAATTTTTCCAACTGGAATTGTGCCATTATTGAGGTGGTTGATAAAGAGGATAACGGAGTGGAGTTTGTGGTGGAAAGTTTGGATATGCTGGTTGGTCTCTAGGTTGCCAAGGAGGCCTCCTAGATGTTTAAGCTACATCCCCACTCTTATAGATGGCTTGCAATCCAGGAAAGGACGGTAAATTATCTGTTGGATGTTCTTCTGTATAGATGTGACATACGGAGATGTTTTTTAGTGGACATTCCCTTTGGGGATGTTTAGTTCTACATCTTGGACAAAAGATACTCATTGTTGCTCGTTCTTCATTCTGTCTCTTCTTGGCTTGTAAAGAATCTAGTTGAGAACCCGTTTCTCCTAAGATATCAGTCTTAAAATTCTCCAATAGGTTTCCTAACTCTACTCTTGTAACTCCACCTGAACTAGGAACATTTCCTCTTACATTTCTACTAAAAGGCTCTCGAAATTTTTTCGCAACTTTCCCCCTACTCCTAGAATAATTTTTACACATCTCACCAATCTATGCAAATGTTTTATGAGAAATATCGCTAGCTACCATGAGATTAAGACTTTCTAACAAGTCCTCAGAGATCCCCTTAAGGAAAAGTGTACATGCTGCATCTTCTCGAAGGTCATTATATTTAGATTTATGTAATGTATAAATGAACCTTTCGAGATAATCCTCCAGGATCTCGTATTCAAGTTTTTGTATCTTGAATATATCATGTTGGGAGTCCTTGGGTTTGCAATACTCTTGATATTTTTGTAAGAATGAATTTTTCATATCATCCCAAGTCCTAATAGTGGATTCTCCTAATCCCATGAACCATCTCAAGGTGGAATCTTTTAGTGTAGCGGGAAAGAGTTTTAGTTTGTGAGCATCTTGTAGATAATTGTAACTCCTACAAAGGATATCGAACTCAAACAAAAATGTGTCTGGGTCCTCATTACTTTTTCCATAGAAAGTAGGTAAGGAGGAAGGAGGGAGGTTTTTCATAGTTACATCCTGCATTGTATCTAAGAAAGGGAACCCAAAGGTAGCCTTAGTTTGATTTTCCCCTTCTCCTTATTCATTTCTAACTTCATCATGATCTTCATTTTCTCCCCATCTCTCCATATAAGCTGGATTCTTAATGTAAATATACTTAGGAGGCTCCTTTTGAGGTGATAATGGGGCGTCCCAACGTTCTCTTTCGGGAGAGATATTCCTATGATCAACTGTGTTTTTATTAAATCTTAGAGGGATAGTAGGTTCTACTGTAGAAGTTTCAATTTGTGAAATAACTGGATCTACTGAGGTTCCAAAGATATCTTTTACTTGGGTAGAATCAACAAATTCAACGAAATTTGGATCTCCTACTAGTGAAAAATTTGTATTAATTGGATTCGAAACTAGTGGAGGGATGGAGGTTTCTAATGGCTGATCCACTTGAACTTCCCCGACAACAGTGCCAAAAGTGTTGGGTGTTATAATGTCTAAATTAATCCACCTATTCTTTAATTATTAACTGGGGTTGGTAAGCTTAGAATTGCCACAAAATATATGCGAAGGTAGAGGGTGTCATGTAAATATTTTAACAAACAAAAGATCGAAAGATCTTTCAAAATGAAAAACTGAGTCAAACTCCTAAAAATGAAATAATTAAAGTAATTGAACTAAGACAGAATAATAAACTAAATAATTGATAATAATCTTTAAACTAAAATACAATCAACAATTAACTATTCAAATGGGAAACTAGAGTGCAAGGAAGACTTAACTTATAAGCAACTAGAAATCTTAATAAGAAAAACAAGTAAAAAAACTTAATAAAGACAACTTAATAAAAGAAGAAAGTAGAAAACTTAATAAAGATAAATTAATAAAAGAAGCAAGTAGAAAACTTAATAAAATAAATATCTTTAGGTTTTGTCCTACAAGTTCTTTCAACAATAACACAACATAAACGAGACAACCTAAAAAAATACTAAGGACGACACTAAATCTCACATACAAACAAATAAATCAATCTAAAAAGCATAAACACAAAATAATACAATAGTAAAACAAAATCAGAAATAATATTCATGAAACAAAAAACACAAACAACTTAACACAACTTAAATAAAAAAGAAATAAGGAAAATGACAAAACTTTAACAAACAACCTAAAACAATTAAACTTTAACTTTAATGTTGAATAAAACTATTATTTAACTATTATAGACAAAGCATAATTCAAACATCAACAAAACAGAACTAAAAACTATTAATCTGTCACAGTAATCTAGGGACTAAAACACAGTTTCATAAGAGATTTCAGACAATTAAGCATGAAAATGGCATAATGGTGCTGCAATAGGAGTAGTAGCTCTGTATAATCATTAATAAGTAATACAATACAATGATCATGCAAGGTGCTTGAATTCCAAGACAATTCAAATACTCAAGGAGGTCGTTCGAATTGCATGGATGTGTGTATCTTAACTGAATGTCAGCCACAGTCAACACACATAGTTAACCACCAAGCTAATCAATAACTGGAGCTAACACATGCACCTACAACCACTTCTGATGACATGTTTACTTCAGTTAACTCCATCAGAGCTACTTGGAGTTATGGATGCGCTACCTCCTTCAGTTGGACATGCTGTTACATGTGATGAGTCACTTTCAGTTAGACTCAGTCATCTATTGCACTCCATTCAGTTAGGACTTAGAGTGAGAGTCAGTTATTGATTAACTTGGTGGTTAACTATGTGTGCTGACTGTGGCTGACATTCAGTTAAGCTACACACATCCATGCAATTCGAATGACCTTCTTGAGTATTCGATATGTCTTGGAGTTCATGCACATTGCATGATCATTGTATTGTATTACTTATTATTTAATTGATTATACAGAGCTGCTACTCCTATTGTAGCACCATTATGCCATTTTCATGCTTAATTGTCCGAAATCTCTTATGAGACTATGTTTTAGTCCCTAGATTACTGTGACAGTTTAATACAACACTAAATATTAAATACAAACAAATAAATCAATCTAAAAAGCATAAACACAAAATAATACAACAGTAAAACAAAATCAGAAATAATATTCAAGAAACAAAAACACAAACAACTTAACACATATTCAAGGAAAAAAGAAATAAAGAAAATGATAAAGCTTTAACAAACAACCTAAAACAATTAAACTTTACCTTTAATGTTGAATAAAACTATTATTTAACTATTACAGACAAAGCATAATTCAAACATCAACAAAACAGAACTGAAAACAATCTTAAAATACATAAAAAAAACACTAAAAACAGAACTAAGGGATAAATGACAGATTGAACTATGGATTTGAAAGGGGTGGCTGAATAATAGACTGAACATGCCGTTCGAATGACAGCCTGCACAGTTAAAATAATAAAAACTATACTAAATAAGCCAATCCTCAGCTGAAGTCATGCAGATGTAATTCTAATACATAAAAACAATAAATAAACCTACTTATTAAGCAAATTCAACAATGAAATAGACTTAAACAAATTCATAAACATAAACATAAAGAAACCATTGCATATTAATAAAATTGGAATGTAAATTGCATAAATTGATAATTAAAACAGAAATGAAATAGACAGAACTGAATCTACTTGATTTGATAAACACCAATCTATTTTATCTAACTTGCAAATAAATCAAGCAATATACCAAAAACAAAATGATTGAAAGAAAAAAAGGAAACAAACTATGCACGCAGTCTAATTATTTAATTCAGAAATAAAATTGCATTACAGAGATGATAAAACAAACTTTGAATTAAACTAGCTACAACATGAAAAATGAAATAAATAAACAAGAAAAGAAACCTCTGGTTGATGAGGGGCCCTCTCAGCAATCAGGGGTGATGCCTGGCTAACTTCTACTCAAACAAAATACAGTATACTCAAGAACAGAGATACAGAGATACGGTATACTCAAGAACAACTTGATAAATTCTTCCTAACTCTCTGAATTTCTAGCTCTAGCTAACTGAGCACTCACACAGAGGCTGCTATATATAATAGTTTACAAAGATGAGCAAGTTGACCCTTTAGTAGTCGACTGCTCTCTAAATTTAGTCAATCATAAAGGCATTTAACTGATCACAGGCCAACGCGTAGGCATATTTCCTTCTTCAGCACGATTCTGATCTTTTTACTGGGTAATGAATACACAAGCTCCTCTTCAGCGTGAACAGTCTTCAGATGTGGCGCACGGGTTCCTTCCTTATCACAGCAGGTGGGCTGTTGGAAAACTGAGGAGAGCATAGTGGCGAATCTTCTAGAGCGTGGTTTGAATGTATCAATCGAACACGTGGATTGTTGATGTGGTGGCGAACAAAGGAGAATACAGGCTGGAAACTATCTAGAACATAGCTTCATCACCTAGACGCGTGGATAAGAGTTTGTTTGTAGGATCTTTCTTGTTTTAAATTCCCAGAATTAATTCTCAGCAGCGCGTAGTTTGATGGGCGATCTGGACAAAGAGCTGAATGGAAAGCTCGGCCGTGAGTTGGATATGCTGGGCGTCGATCTAGGGCGAACGGAGTGTCTGTTTACTGGTGCGCTTCAGGGCTGTAGTCTACAACAACACATTTCAACATCTGGCAAACCACTAGAGAGTTTCACGCAATGGGCTGGATGACGAGTTGGACGTGCTGTGCAAAAGGCAGGATGAATGCGTTCTATTTATTAATTTATCCCAAAAATATTATAAATTATGCAAACAAATATATAAATCAATTAATACATAAAATGCACTTGAATAATGTCATTTTTAATTAATAAAACCATAAAAAATGATAAAAGAAATATTTCATATAAACCTTGAATACACTCATACATGAGGCTGAATAATGATCTACGTAACATAAAATATACAAAAGATAATAAAAAATGTGTTTAAATGAGTAATTTAACTACCAAAAATGATAACAAATCTAGGATCAACAACCATCTATAACCTAAAAATAATACTTCTTCCTTATCTTTCCTATTAAATTTTAACGAGTCCAGGAAAGTCAACTCAGGTCTCTCTTCAGTTTTGACAAGCTTGAAGAGGGAAGAGAATAATGCTTGATAAAGTCACTGATTCGTGGATTTTACGAGCCCAAACTAGTATATACTCGTTGTTGTTTTCATGTTTAGAGAGTCTGAAAACTCTGAAGAAGACTCCAAGGGGGGTGCTTTTTCATCCAATTTAGTCTCCTGAGGATGGAAAAGTATAAAACATACCACAAAATAACTCTCTTAGCTTTCGAAGAAGTAAGGTGCAGCTTTTTCGTACTTAGTCAGGGAGATCCGAAAGAGGTTAAATTACCACCTACCCAACGCCCCTTCAACAACAACATATAGCTTGAGTTTTACGAGTATGAAGGAAAGCAAGATCACTCGGAAAGATCCATTTGGTTACGAGAAATGGGCCTTACAACAGTAACTTGATGCTTTGTTCTTTAGGGTTTAACAAGCATGAAAAAGGCATAAAGTATGCTCATAATCTTTTTCATGTTTAGGTTTAGAGCACAAAAAAGAGAAAACTAAGCACATACCAGGTGCTCCTTTTCCGTAAATTTAGTCCCTTAGGTCCGGAAAAGCGATAAACCTATACCTGAGAATACTCTTTTCAATTCCAACGAAAAGAGAGTGTTCCCTTTTCTTATTATTGCACATGGTCCAAAAAAGCGATAAACTACCACCAATGTGGATTCCCATTTACATATTCTTAATGAGCCTGAATGAACAAGTTTACTCGGCAGTCAAGTCTATTTTGAGGAGTTAGACTTGGTCCTAAAGAAACTCCATAAGGGTGGGGAGCCTTATAAAGGGGATAGCTTGTATAAAGAGACCAAAATGAGGCTCAATTTGGTGTGAAAAATAGATAAGAAGGCTCCCCTAAACCTATGACAAACATGGCATGAGTACCAAAAGACAACAATGTGTTCTACTCATGGAAGCAAGGCCCTATCCACGAAAGAACAATGGTATATACAAGGTAATAATGGTTAAACACCATAGTCTGTGGTCAAAATAGTGATCCTAGGGTTAAAACGGATTAGGTATAGATGCAAAAATGCATATAAATGACCAAATTCCTACCATATATGTGTGAATAATGACTTTAAATGACCTTGGACCTATTGCATTAGAAAAAATGGCATGGCATTAGTTCAATTTATAACACAATTTTTGAAACTATAGGCTAAAAACCCACAATTTGAAAATTTTCCTATATATAGTCCAAAAATAGAAATCAAAAATACCATTTCATGTTTTTTACCCAATATAGGCAATTTTTACCTTTGACTTCAATCGCTCGATGTGGACAAACCAGTGGACGATTTTCGATTCTGCAAGTGCCAGGTAAGCTAGCTCTCCTTGCTCTTCCCTTTCAACCACTTCAATTTTTAATTTTATGCAAAAATTTGAAGTTTAAGCCTTCCCTATGGAGGCCACACGGTACATGCAGGTAGGCAACTTACACAGTCACGTACATGCATTTTATATGTGACCTGCTTGAAGGAAACCTGCGTGTCACATGCGACCTGTCTAGAAGACAGTCGCGTGTATTGTGCTACATAGGAAAAATGATGTTATGGGAAAAATCAAATTATTTTGATAAATTTTAATGTTTGATAATAGTTCAATGGGTAGGTTTAACCATGGTGTTGGAATGGAGGGAGCGGGACCATGAAGATATAGACAGAGTTACACTCGGTAGTCCCCCTACTGTGCAAGCATTATGGAAAAGTGGGTTACTGAATTTTTTTTTTTTACTTCACCTATGTGGGCCAGTGTCCGTTTGCTCGAGTTTTTTATTGGCTACTGGTACCATGACCTTGGGGATTTTGACCTTCAAGATGAGATCTTGGAGGTGGCATTGGAAGACATATACTTCATCCCGGAGTTGTCTCAATAGGGAATACTTTTCAACCTCGAAGGTACCGGCAGGGGCGGTGACCCCATGAGTGTTCAGGATTATGTAAACACTTACTGCATGCCCGGGAGTCAGAAAAGGGGATCATGCGTCCCTATTGTACATATTAGTAACTTCCTGGTGCAGGTGTTGGTAAGTTTTATAGTGAGGGTTTTAGGATATTCATCACTTCATCTTGCTACTCAGAACCAAATGAGGATTGTTGTAGAGTGCCTACAGGGAATTGTGTTTGATTGGTGCTCGAGAATAATCCTGATAATGAAAAAACAACTTTCTGAATGCAAGAGAGGACGAAAAAAGAATTTTGGGTATTCCAGTGTATTAGTGGCCTTATTTTTTGAGAGAGTTCCCACAATAAAACTTGCAGTACCACTTCCAACATTCTCTCCTTGTCAGCCTAGACTGACTAGGTGGGGAGAGATTTTCCTTCGCCAGGGCGGCGGTGGGTCAGTTCAGAGCGTGTATTATGATAATTTCTACTTGTGGTGGGGGCGACAGTTTCCAGCACTAGAGAAGTTTCCATACGCTGGTTTAGACTTTCTAGGTGACAATGATTTCATCCTCCCTCCTTGTCACATCCCCAAAATTTCACAAAAAATTAAAATTTTTAAAGTAATATAAAATGTCTAAAGTCGCAGTTTAATAACTGCTAGCGGTTAGCGGAAAATGAAACAGTTATCAATAAGTAGTGATTTACTTCAAACACATAAAATCTAGCACCACTTTAATTTTGGTAAGTTATATAAAATGACTTGCATTCAGTTGCTTCTAGATGTACTGATGATTTACTTTTGTCAAGTAGGTGAGAAAGCCATGTTCTAAATCGGGGCTTACTTAGTAACTGCTAACTCAGCTAGATTTCTAGTTCTTACAGGTTCAACAGGTAAAATTTTGAACAAGTAGGAGTTTATTTTTGCATTAAGTCAAGAAGTACTTTTTTAGCATAATAAAATGCTAGAGCGTAAATTGATTAATAGAAAGAAAGGCTACGATGAGGTAAAGTAACTTCCTTTGCTGTTTTTGGATCTATGACAGTATTTTGAGTTAGTCGTAAAGGCCAATATCCTTAACATACTTAGTTCCTTTTACCAGAATGAGTTCTACTTAAGTTTCTTTCTATTGTTTTATAGCTAGCCACTTACCGAATCTATTGATGAGCATAGGGATCATAATTTAACATAGAAACACTTTTACTGTAGCATAATTTTACTGCTATTGTTATGTTTAATACTCAATGTACTACTTTATATGCATGAATATAATCCCATGATCCTGAAGGAAAAAGTTTACAATTAGATTACACAGCTCTACTTTTAACTCTTCTTTAGTAGCAAAGAATATAATCCTGTTTATTTGTATACAGTTATAATTATCTTCTTGCACTACTAGACATCAAGATATAAATTTCGATTTCTAGGTTATCACCATGTCACATGTGTTATTGTAATATGACATTACCATATCGTTAATAATATTACTGAGTAATTTTACTTATACCCTTAAGTAGTATTCTACCTTGTAATTACCTTGGTGTAGTCTAATTATTGGTTTGATTTATTATAAGTTTGGTTCTTTATGGAAAACAACAAGAACACTAATCCCAAAGGAGGTTTTAAACCATAACATAAATTATCTAAAACAAGGTTTGTATGAAAAGCAATTAGAAGTGCAAAAGACTAAAGGTCGAAGGCATAAGTTTCATTATTGATCACGATATATATGCTTTTACAAAATGGTCAAATGAAATGCTTTTCAAAATGACAAAAGATAAGAACTAATTTTAAACAAAACATTGTCATTAGTTGCATGGTATAAATGATTGGCAATGATAGTTTTTCAAACGACAATGCAGGGTTGACTATAGGGATCGACCCACTTTTGATCAAATATCTCGATGGGCATGTGGATGAGTCTCCACCATGCATTGGTTGATTTAAAACACAAAGAGAAACCCTACGCTCTTTCATTTTATTTTGATGGTTTACTCTGCACTGTGAGAGTTCTTCGCGGCCATGAGAGACCTGCTGGTTCATCGTTTGCTGGCTCCGTTGTATGCAGTATGGTGCTACATTATTGTGAAAGTGTGTTAAGGGATTCGTAGTTTTTAATTTAGTTCCTTCTGTGAGTTATTGGAACACGGTGAGAGTGGTTTTTTGGAACTCTGTCAGTAGCTCGAAAACTAGAAATAGTGTTACCCTTGTCTCTGCTCGTGACTTGCACCAACATCGGGGAGATTTAGAGTAATAACCTCACAGCCTCTGTCATAGGGTTGGCACGAGGGTTTGGTTTCTTCTTGGTACAGTTTACTTGAATTGGTTCAGTTTCCTTCTCGGCTCCAAACCTCTTAACTGCAGGTAAAAGCTTTACCTCGCACTCATTCCTTTCATTATTTTCTAGCTAAGGTTTTAATATGATGAATGAAATTTCTAACTAACGATTTGGCGTTGGAATTGCAGGTTACAGTCACGGCTTCAGACTTGAAGGAAAGCCTCTCCAGCATTGGTTAACTTCGTGTCCTACAAACGGGTAAGCCCCGGTCTTGTCGTGGCATCTCCCTACTTGCAAATGGTTGTTGAAAGGAGTTTATAGTTGAAAGGAAGCATGGATTCGGTTCCTTCAATGGTTTAAATGTTTAGTTTTGTTATTACTCTAGTTTTTGTTTTAAAACCCTTGCGGTGTTCACTAGGTAGCTCCGGCTCTTAGGCTGTGATATGTATGTAGTTTTGGTTACAAAGAAGAGAATTCAGCCTTACGGATTGATAATATAATACTGTGGTTTTAAGATTATAAGGATCTTTTTGTAATCAGGGTTTTTAAAAGACTCCTATCTCGTTTATTCTAGTTTGTTCTATTCGATCTTTTAAATGATAAAACTGTAAACAGGGTTTTCTTCTTTATCTGTTAGTAATGTGATTTACTATTAATAATAAATACTTATAAGTAGTTATTTTAAAAGTGAAGACAGTGGAGTAGTCAAAATATAAAATTTATAATTTTTTACATTATCAGTCCAGGAAATAAACTAGTTATGGTTTATTAAAAAGGACCTTTGTATAAATGGTGTTCTTATTCGAAAGGGTTTTGACCCTTGAATTAATACAGGCTTTAAGCCTTACCCAGTTTGAGGTTTTATAACGCTCATGGTTATAATTATTGGTTTATTTTGTTTAATATAACATATACATTTTATTTATTAGTACTCTGTAACTAGAATTTATTTTAAGTTCTTCAATTTATAAAACTTAGTTAAAGGAAATTAATATAAACCCTACAGCTTAAGAAGTTATGTTCCTACTTCAACTATTCTTGCCTCTATATATATGAAATGGAATAATAGAAAAATAATAATGGTTTACAGTTAATCTTATGATATTAAATTTGTAGGTTATTGAAATTATTCCAACAGGTTTTACTTCCAATTTTTAGTAAATAAAATGGTAAATAGTTTTTAATTCATTGTACTTGAATACTTTTGATTATCAGTAAAACATTATTAGTTTGTGAAGATAAAAGGATTATCAAGAATCCTTATTCTGGTTCTGTTAAATTAATATTAAAACTGTCTTTCTATTATCTTTTACATACTTCTTCAAACGTTAGTTATTTATTTACTGTAATGTTCATTTTGTTCCTGTCAGTTTACTTAAGCTATAGAACTAATGTTTTTACCATTTTCTTATATCTGGGTGAGTTTAAGTAAAATAATAAGTGTAACAATTTATAATACTTCTTTTTCATTGTATTTGTAAACATTGAAATAAAGTCTATTTTCATTTACATACAAATGCATAATCATATTTACTATTCTCATTCCATTACAAAAATTATTTCATTTACTTTAAACAATATAACTGTGCTAGAGTACGGCCTGAAACCAGGTGTGGAAAAACACAGCTTAAAAATTTAACTTCTATCTACTTCAGTCAATAGATATTCATTCCATTTCTGATATAATCTACAATTCTTACTACATCTAACATTTCACAATTACCTTTCATTTCTAAACCTACACATTTAACAAGCATGTAATAGATAACCTAGGATTCACTTAACTAAGACAGTAAAAATAAAATAGAACCTATTGAGGACAAGACGAAAATAGCCTAAGGAGGCCGTTCCTCCCTACCAATCTCCTAGAGAGTGCTCAAACAATGCTTCCTCAGGACCCCCGAGCCTGTTCCTAGTCTTCTTAGCTGAGAACTGGGTGGAGAATGCAACTGTAGAAACCTCTGTCACCTGACTGATTCAAATACTCCAGTAAAACAATCTGCTCTCAGCAGTATGATCTTCACCTTAAAAGCTACACCAGATCAATCTCAGCAGTTATCCCCTCAAACACTTTCCAAATTCCCCTCCATTGAATTTATCTAAAGTAAATTCATTCACCCTGAATGATCACTTCTCTAGAATGAACAACCTCAGCTCTCTTCAATGGGAAATTTTATAGAGATGCCTAGGTCTTTTTGGGTCAGTTTTCATTAATTGAGCCACCTACTCTGATTCCACTTTCTTGGGGAATCATGACCACAAATATAGGGAGGTTTCCACCTGCAATATATAGTTGGAAGTGGTTTGAGGATGTTGCCACATGTCAGTTTGCTCTCCACCCAGTCTCCTCCACCAATTTGACTAGTAAACACTCTTTTAACAACTCTCCTAAGCTGTTGTCTCCTCATTTATTTATTTATAAATAAAATATTCTAAATTTACATTAAATATTCTTGACCTCATTGGGTCATCAATTACAACTTAGCATAAAATTTAACACAATGTTCCTCAATAATTAAAAATTGTTTTTGCAAATTGGGGCATGTGACACTCTTGGAGGAGTATGGGGAGCACTAGTTATTTTACTTTTTAAGTTTTTAAATTTTTTATGAATTTTTTATCATAAAGATATATACATATGTATAATTTTATTTTAATCCAATTAATGTTTAAAATGCAGATATTGGACCTGTCCACCCTGATGGGCATCCCAGGATGTACATATGACCAGTGGTAAGGGAATACTAGGGTTTGATGAGGGTACTCGAGGGGAATCTTGCCAAGCTTACCTACAGAGTCCCAACCATAAAAATTGAGTAGATCCCTGCCATCATGTAGGAACTTGTTGTCAGAATTCCACCTACCTAGATACGCCTTATGCGAAGGGTAGCCAGGGTTGTACTTGTATACATAGAAGCTGCAGAGGTTGCTGCAGTTGAAGAAGCTTAGGAGGCTGGTGATCAAGGTGACTAGGGTGACCAGGGTGATCATGATGACTAGGGTGGTTAGGATGACCAGGTTGGTCAAGATTAGATCTAGGGGAATTTTATGGATTGCGATCCAAATTTTGTATATTTTCGTATACTTATATAGTTATGACTAGATATGAGGATAAAAAAATCAACCTATCTTATGGACATATATTCACACACACACACACACATATATTTCCGATTTATTTACATCAAAATTTCTTTCTAGTAATCTGATTTGCAAAAACTGACGTAACAAGATAGGGTTTCACACCTGATAAGCTCGATTGAGCTGGGAAAGCACCAGTTGAGAGTAAAGTCTGACTTCCAAATGAGTGATGTCACGTGACAAGGCATCCCATAAAAGCTCAATCACGACCCTGTATTCGGCCACATTATTGGTAGCAGGACCTAGGCAAGTGCCTCTAGAGGCAACTGGCTGTCCTGAGGGCGAGTAAATAACCCATGCGACCGAAGCCAGGTTGCAAGTGTGACAACTAGTGCCATCTGCAAAACCTACGAACCACTCAGAAGACATCTGTAACAAACAACAAATGATATAAGAAAAAAAACCGACTAAATATTGTACATAAAGTTACATACAATAAAATTACAAGAAAAAGCGTTAAGCCTAAGCATAGTACTTTTTCAGGTAGAGCCCATTTCTAGGCTCTAGCAGCTTATTCCCTTTGAAACCAGTTAATTCATATGCCCCTTTCTTCAAAACGTTTGACACGATATAGGGTCCTAACCACATGGACCTGAATTTACCTAACCCGAGGGGTTCTTTGTCCTGATCCCAAAGCAAGACAAGCTCCCCTTCAGAAAAAATCCTAGGTTTGACTGATTTATATGATATTGATTTTTAACCCTATTTTTATGAGCCTTTTTTGCTGTCAATGCAATCCTACGTTGTTCATCTAGATGTTCTAAATTTAGCAAACATTCTTCTAATTCAGTCGTGTCTGGTAACACATGAATGCAAATTTTTAATGATGGGATTTCACATTCAACTGGAGTTACTGCTTCCACCCTGTGAACGAGTTGGAAAGGTGAGAACCCTGTGGCAATTTTAACATTGGTTCGATAAGCCCAAAGTGCAGCATAAAACATTGTAACACTCATTTTTGACCCCATTCACATTTAAATAATATGATGTAAATAATCATGGTGTGGAGCTCAAGGCAAAAGCCCCACCATCGATTTAGTGTTTATGCTTCAACGATTAAGATTTAGGTCAATGGTGTTTTTATGCTAACTAAATGTTATAAGTTTGGACATCATGTTAAATTTGCAATTTTAATTAAAATCCTACAGCCAACAATGTCAACGCAACAAAATGAGATGGGGGCATGATTTTTACTAAGGATAAGGCGAGGATTGGAAGAGTGGGAAGAAATCCGAAATGAGCAGAGAACCCATTTCTGAAAAACGTTTCTTTAATTTTCTTGGGAAAGAAGACACCAAAAACAACGCCTTCCTTTCCCTCATGTAGACGTGTTTCACCTTCCCCTCACGATTTTGGACTGTGTATAACATTTTGGCAAGGTGGATTCTGGCATTCAGGTAGCAAGAAAAAAAAACCGCTCTGAGTCTTGATCCTTCATGAATTTTCCTGTTCGGTGAATGGTTTTCCTTTTTACGATTTTCTTGTCTATTAGTTGTTTCCTGAATGCAAATGCCTAGGATCTGATTTGTGTTTTTGAAATTGAATAACCAGAAAACAATTTTGTTTTTGGTAATTACAGTAGTCGGTCTGGCTCAAGTAATGCTTAGAAATTCGTAATTGCTGTGTGTATGTATTCCTTGGCTTCTGTTATGTTTTGTTATTTCCAGAACTGATATCGCTGTGTGTACATCCTCATTTGACATCTAAACTGATTTGGGAATGGAAATGGAGTATGTACTTGCTTGATAAACGTAGTGTGTGGAGGAATCTCACAGGCCAATCTAGAGGGCTGGTTTCCTTCTTTGCATACCCTGAATAGCACTGGAAGGGAAGGCATGGCCTGAGCGACTATGTAGTAGAGAAGGGTATGCTTCCTAGTGTTGGGTGTGTAAATGTTTAGAAGTCAGGCTAGATCCGGTGTAGGTTTCCTTAGCTCTGGGATTGAGCTCACTATCTTAGCAGTCAGTATTTCCACCTCCTTGGCAACCTGATAAACCCAACTAGAAGGATGGCTTGGCTGGTAGCCTGATAAACCCATCTGTTGTCTTGGCTATGTCTTATGTGAATTTTGGCTAAGTATAAATCACTGTCTATGTAAGCTTGATAAACCCAACTAGAAGGATGGCTTAGCTGGTAGCCTCATAAACCCATATGTTGGCTTGGCTGTGACTTGTTTAACTTTGTCTATGTGTAAATCATTTCCTGCGTAAGTATGATAAACCCAACTTTGTTTGCTTGGCTGAGTTTTATTGTATCCATGGCTATGGGGAAGTCTGCTAGTGTTCCTTATTCCTTGGGAAAATCATGCCCAGCTCGGGGGTGGCAGTGTTGCTGAGAGATTGATGAGCACACTGGCCTATGGTTGGGTGGTATGTTGTAGTGACATAGTTGGTTGCAGGACAATATTCTGATAAAGATAAGTATCTCTTGTGTTTCAATCCCTGCAACTATACTTGTTTATAAATTAATATGAAATGATGAATGCTTGAATGAAATGTGTTGTGTTTCAGTTGTATATTTCATGAATGATGCATCTATGTGTGTAATTACTTCAATGAATTTTCTAAGTTGTTAATGAGGTTAGATTAGCTGGATTGGTGATGGCCTGGATGTTGGAAATCAGTTTTATACTTATAAATTTTCATGAACAGATTGAATTTCTGCATATTTCTCCCTTCCGCAATTCCCTTTCCGCAACTTGTGGGATGCGGGATGCGGAAATGCACCTTGCAGAATTTGGACTCCGCATTTTACCTTCCGCAATTCCCTTTCCCCAACTTGTGGGATGTGGGATGCAGAAATGTTGTTTGGTGAAATCTGATTTCCACAATTCCCTTTCTGCAACTTGCGGGATGCGGGATGTGGGATGCAAAAATGTTGTTTGACGAAATCTGCTTTCTGCAATTTGTGAGATGCAGAATGCGGAAAAGACTTATGGTAAATTTTGATTTACACAACTTTGATCTATACAATGGTTGTTCCGCATGCAGGATGTGGGGTGCAAGAGTGAAATTTTGATATGTTTCTAATTCTGCAAGTGAAGCTCTCTACACTGTTGATTTTCTGCGGGATGATTCTCCACCATTTGATCTCTTTGCGATTAGGGAAGATAAAGAGTTATACATGGTTTGGATCAGAATATTAGCAGGAGAAATTATTTCTTGTGTAGATCTTTAAAGAAAAAAAAAAGAATTGAGAATCATCATACGAATGCAGAATCACAGATAGGTAACTCAGATAGAAGAGTTTGGTCGCATTCTCTCCCTTGGGGCGGGAGGGGACGTGACAGTGTGGTATCAAAGCTGTTAGTTGCAGCGTTGGGCTGGAAAGAAAAGTGGTTATAGTATTGGGCCTCAATGGGTTGAGTTGGATAGTTACAGAGCTGTTGGTTAATAGTTCCAACGTATTGTTGGCCGCATAACAGAGAAAAAAAACTTCCATGGGAAGTGGGTAAGTGATTTTGGTTTCGATTATATCTAACAGTTTTATTTTTACAGAATTATAGTCACCTTCAGAAAGGGTAGTGCGATTCGGAATAGTTGGTTCAACCATGAGGACAGACGATATGAATGATTATGCATGAGACTTTAATGCGCATGAGGAAGATGCTATGGGGGAAAATGTCAGAATTGGGAATGCTGAGATAGAATCTAATGGGAGAAGGTTTCAGGATACTCCACCAGACTTTGCGGCCACCATGAGAAACCTCACAAAGGAGATACAGAGCTATAGAGCAGACAATGAAATACTGATTAAGGCTCAGGAGGAGTAGAATTAGTTGAACGCAACTACACTGCAAATTTTGACAGATATTCAGAGAAATATGAACTCTTGGGACCGGACAATAAAGCTAGAAGGGAGTAAGAAAACTGCTAGAGGAAGAAAGAGATCTCCCAGTGGGTCCTCTCAATTTGAAGAATCCCCTGATGGATCCAGTTTTTCTTCTCATGAGCATAAAAGGAAGAGATCTCCTAGTGGGTCATCTGACTCTGAAAGATCCACTAAATATTCCAACTCTTCATCTCATAGGAGTAGGAGGAAGAGGCGTTACCAGAACCGCTCACGAGATGAATTCAGGAAGGAAAATCCACCTACTTTCAATGGTGAGGTAAACACTAGGCAAGAAGCTAAATCTTGGCTTCTTGGGATGAGAAATTATTTCCAAGTCCAAGACTATTCTGGAAATATGAAGTCTAGGGTATCCATCTTCAACTTGATTGGAAGGGTGTCTATTTGGTGGGAACAATTCAGGAAAGTGAAGAAGATCAATGAAAGGAATATTTTCTGGAAACAGTTCTAGAAATATTTCAAGCAAAAGTACCTTTGTCACCGATACTATGATGATAAAATCAAAGAATTCCATGAGATGAGATTGGGACAACAGACCATGGAGGAATATGCAAACAAGTTCTTGGAACTACTGAGGTATGTCAAGTATATTAAAGATGAGAAGGTAAAAATCCAGCAATTTCTGAGTGGATTGCCTCAATCCTACAAGGACTGAATTGAGTTCTATGAGCCTAGAACTCTGGAAGAAATGATCAAGAAAGCAAAGTATTGCTATGAGAAAAGCAAAGGAAAACCTGATTATCACAAGACATGGAAGGACAAGAAGAATGAGAAGTCTGACCAAAGGAAGAAAGGTTTCAAACCTTCTAACTTCGGGAATCAGCAGAAGCAACCATCCCAAGTTGAGAAGCATCCAACTAGAGTGGTGGAAGAAAAGCCAAGAGAACTGTAACAAAATAAAGAACCACTCCAATGGTTGAAATGTGGGGTACCCCACATGTGTAGATATTTTCTTCTTGAGAATGAGAATGCAAGGCCATCTTACAATGTTCAAGAGGCAGAAACAATGGGTCAAGTAGCAAGAGCCATTCGTAGGATCTATGCAGCATTGGAGGATCACCGGGCAGATCACCAATCAACCGTGGTTGAAGTTACAGGTAATATTGATGAGAAATCTGTTTCTATTTTGATTGAACCTGGTTCTACTCATAGTTACATTGCTCCTCGAGTAGTGTAGATTTGTGCTTTTAAGAAAGTAAAGCATATAAAAATGTGGTTAGTTCAGCTAGCCATCGGAACTAAGAGAAAGGTTAGTGAAAAGGTAGTGAGATGCCCATTGATGATGAATGGATTGGTCACTTATGTATATTTGAATGTTCTACCACTTGGTTCCTATGATGTTCTCATTGGAATGGATTGGTTAGAAGCTCACATGGTGAAGCTTGACTGTTATAACAATAATTTTAAATGCATGGATGGAGAAGGGAACCCAGTAGTTGTAAAAGGCATACCGAAGGTAATTTCTGTAAGACAGATTTTAGTGATGCAATTGAAGAATTTTTGTAGAAAAGGTTGTCATTTGTATGCATCCCATATTGAGGAGGCAATAGGGAGTGAAACTCTCAAGTTGGAATACTATCATGTGTTGCAAGAATTCATAGATGTTTTTCCTGATGAGATTCCAGGGCTTCCTCCAAAGAGAGACATTGATTTCATGATTGATCTTGTGCCAGGAGAAATGCCAGTGTCCAAATCACCTTACAGAATGAGTACACCAGAAATGTTAGAACAGAAGATGCAGCTGCAAGAATTGTTGGAGAAAAATTATATCAGGCTGAGTGTGTCTCCTTGGGGAGCACTAGTTCTGTTTGTGAAGAAGAAAGATTCTACACTCAGATTGTGTATTGATTACAGGCAGCTGAACAAAGTCACAGTGAAGAACAAATATCCCTTGCTGAGAATTGATGACCTCTTTGATCAAATGAAATGAGAAATGCTATTTTCCAAGATTGACTTGAGGTCTGGTTACCATCAGGTGAGAATCAAGGATGCAGACATTCATAAGACAACCTTCAAAACAAGGTATGGACATTATGAGTTTGAAGTGGTACCATTTGGTCTCACAAATGCACCAGTAACATTTATGTGCCTTATGAATAGTGTCTTCAGCAGGTATTTGGACAAATTCGTTCTTTTTTTTCTTGATGAAATTCTTGTTTATTCTAAAAATGAAGAAGAGCATGAAGAAAATTTGAGACTAACATTGCAATTTCTCATAGAATATCAGCTGTATGTAAAGCTGAGCAAGTGTGACTTCTATAAAGATAGAATTCAGTACTTGGGTCACATTATTTCAGAAGAGGGTATATCCATAGACCTTGACAAGATTGAAGCTATCAAGAATTGGCCTACTCCAAAGAATGTGACAGCGGTAATATCCTTTATGGGGCTTGTAGGATACTACAGGAGATTCATTGAAAGATTCTCCAAGGTTGCACATGCTATCACTTCTTTGCAAAGGAAGGGAATAAAGTTTAAATGGAACTCGAAGTGTGAAGAAAGTTCCCAGCAGTTAAAGTATCTTCTCACTAGTGCACCAATCTTAAAAGTTTCAGACCCAGAGAAATATTTTGTGGTATGTACGAATGCATGTGGTCAAGGACTTGGAGGAGTTCTTATGCAATACAACCATGTGATATGCTATGAATCCAAAAAGTTGAAGTAGCATGAGAGGAATTATGTCACTCATGATCTGGGACTTGCACCCATAGTACATGCTCTCAAGATGTGGAGGCATTACTTGATGGGTAGAAAATTAGAGTTAAGGACAGACCACTATGGTATGAAATATTTGTTTGATCAACCTACTCTAAATGCTAGGCAAGATAGATGGCTGGAATTTTTATGTGAGTTTTATTTTGAAATCAAGCACATAAAAAGAAAAGAGAACAAGGTAGCTGATGCACTTAGTAGAAAGGTGCAAGAGATGCATGTGGAATCTATTAGTATTTGCCAATCACATTTGAGACAAAAAATTATTAATCATAATGCTGAAGATGAAATGTATGTGCAAGTAAAGGACAAATTACATCAGCAAAGGATTGAAAAGAAGTATGAAGGTTATAAGTTAGAAGAGGATGGAATTCTTACTTATAAGAGCATAATGTTTATTCCAAATGTGGCATATTTGAGGAGGATTGTTATGGATGAAATGCATCAAACTCCATATTTTGGTCACCCAGGATATCAGAAGACAATTTCTACAGCAAGGAAGCAATACTTTTGGCCAGGAATGAAGAAGGACATGGCTGAATATATTTCAAGGTGCATGAATTGTCAGCAGGTAAAGGTAGAGAATCATCACCCAACAGGTTTGTTATAGCCTTTTCCAGTTCCAGAATGGAAATGGGAAGTTATTTCCATGGATTTTATTACAGGATTGCCGATGAATTGGAGACAACATGATTCCATCATGGTTGTGGTGGACAAGTTGACGAAGACAACTCATTTTATACCGGTTAATTCCACGCACAAGATGGATGAAATTGCTAAGATTTTCGTGAAGGAGATTTTTAAATTGCATGGATTGCCTAAGGCAATAGTCTCTGATAGGGATGTCAAGTTCATTTCTAATTTTTGGAAAGGATTGTTTGCAGACTTGGGGAAAAAGTTGAATTTCAACACTGCCTACCATCCTTAGACTGATGGTCAGACCGAGAGAGTTAACCAAGTGCTTGAAGACATGCTTCGCATGTATGTGATGGACAAACCATCCAAGTGGGAAGACTATTTACACTTGGTAGAATTTTCTTATAACAATGTGTTGGGGCACGAACCTTGAAGGTCCTTAATTTTGGCAACTCCGCAGTTTTGGTGCAAAGCTTGTAGGTGGAGTTGCGGTCTAAAATAGTCTTAGGGGTTTCGGGGTTGGGTCGAAGCCCCTCTTTTTGTTAATAACCCATGGTTTAATCCCATGGTTTTTAAGCCCATGGTTTAAACTCATGGTATTGTAATAGTGCACTTGTATAAATAGGCACTTATGTAAAGGAGAAAAGAGCTTTTCGAAGGTTTTTGTATGATGATAATTTGATGCGAAGAAGCTAAGGCCTATTTTGGGTTTAAGGTTAAGTCCCAGTTGAGTGTGTGGATGACCTCTGCAACTGAGTGTGCAAATGGTTTTGTTAAGGTTAAGTCCCAGCTGAGTGCGTGGACAACCTCTACAGCTGAGTGCACAGAGGGTTTTGGAAGAAAGGATCTGCAACTTAGTGTGCAGTTTTGGGTTGTTGAGAAGATTTGCAGCTGAGTGCACAGAGATCTACAGCTGAGTGCACATATCAGAACTGTGTTGTTTGTAAAGAGTTGAATATAAATGTAGTTCTGTATACGTAGCCCCTACACTGGGGGTGAACCACGTATATCTTGTGTTGTGGTGGTTCTTGTTTATTTTGTTCCTGTTATGTTTTTATGCATTTGATAAGTAGGTGAATGACAAGTAAGATATATTGTTAAGTATTAACTTCGCTGTGAATTCCCAGTTAAGGGTTAAGCAAGTAACTGTCTGTTTATCTAAACTGCAAAGCTATTTAAGTGAATATCGAAGCTCTGTATTGCATAATTATTCTTTCTGCTTGAAGACATGCTTTGCATGTATGTGATGGACAAACCATCCAAGTGGGAAGACTATTTACACTTGGTAGAATTTTCTTATAACAATGGATAGCAAGCATCCTTGGGGATGAGTCCATATGAAGCTTTGTGTGGAAGGAGGTGCAGAACGCCAGTAACTTGGGATAACCCGGTGAACAGAGTTGTGATTGGTCCAGAATTGCCCAAGGAGATGGAGCAGGACGTTGTAAAAATCAGACAGAATCTAAAGGCAACCCAGGATAGCCAAAAAATCTATGCAAATAAGCATAGGGTGAACAGAGAGTTCAGTATTGGGGATCATGTTTATCTCAGGGTGAAGGCAAAGAAAAGTTCCTTGAATCTTGGGAGTTGTGCCATGTTGTCTCCTAGATACCATTGTCCATTTGAAGTGCTTGAAAGAATAGGACCAGTTGCATATAGAATTGCATTGCCTTCTAGCACTAGGGATCATAATGTTTTTCATGTTTCTTTGCTTAAGAAATATGTAAATGATCCTAACCATGTAATAAATTTGGGATGTGATGTAGGTGGAACCAGAGGGAGAGCTCCAAATCAAGCCTATGCGCATCCTTGCTTGGAAGGTCACAATGCTCCGGTACCGAGCCATAGGGCAGGTGAAGTTGCAATGGGAGCACTATGGTCCTAAAGAGGCTACATGGAGCTGGAGGATGCCATGCGATTGGCACATCAGTTTTTGTTCAATTCTGCGGAGTGTTGAGGGCAGTACTAGCATAGCATTTTTGTTCAAATGTTGTAAAGCAATAAGGCTAGTGTTGTTGACGGGGGAGGGGAATGTAACACCCCGGTTTTGACCCCATTTGAATTTAAATAATATGATGTAAATAATCATGGTGTGGAGCTTAAGGAAAAATCCCCACCATCAATTTAGTGTTTATGTTTCGGCGATTAAGATTTAGGCTGATAGTGTTTTTATGCTAACTGAACGTTATAAGTTTGGACATCATGTTAAATTTGAAATTTTAATTAAAAACCTACAACCAGCTATGTCAATGCAACAAAATGAGATGGGGGCATGCTTTTTCTTAAGGATAGGGGGGATTGGAAGAGTGAGAAGAAATTTGAAATGGGCAGAGCACCCATTTTTGAAAAACATTTCTTTAATTTTCTTGGGCAAGAAAACACCAAAAAAAACACCTACCTTTCCCTCATGCAGTCGTGTTTCACCTTCCCCTCACGATTTTGGACTGTGTGGAACGTTTTGGAAAGGGGGATTTTGGAATTCAGGCATCAAGAAAAAAAATCCGCTCTGAGTCTTGATCCTTCACGAATTTTCCTGTTCGGTGAATGGTTTTCCTTTTTACGATTTTCCTATCTATTAGTCGTTTCCTGAATGCGAATGCCCAGAATTCAATTTGTGTTTTTGAAATTGAATGACCAGCAAATGATTTTGTTTTTGGTAATTTCAATAATCAGTCTGGCTCAGGAAATGCTCACAAAATCGTAATTGTTGTGTGTGTGTATTCCTTGGCTTTTGCTATGTTTTGTTAATTCCAGAACTGAGATCGTTGTGTGTACATCCTCCTTTGACATCTGAACTGATTTGCGAATGGAAATGGAGTCTCAACTTGCTTGATAAACCTAGTGCATGGAGGAACCACACAGACCAATCTAGAGGGATGGTTTCCTTCTTTGCAAACCCTGAATAACATTGGAAGGGAAGGCATGGCATGAGGGACTGTGTAGCAGAGAATGGGATGCTTCCTTGTGTTGGTTGTGTAAATGTTTAGAAGTCAAGCTAGATCTAGTGTAGGTGCCCTTAGCTCTGGGATTGAGCTCACTAGCTTAGCAGTCAGTATTTCCACCTCCTTGGCAGTCTGATAAACCCAACTAGAAGGATGGCTTGGTTGGTATCCTAATAAACCCATCTATTGGCTTGGATATGTCTCATGTGAATTTTGGCTAAGTGTAAACCACTGTCTATGTAAGCCTAATAAACCCAATTGGAAGGATGGCTTGGTTGGTAGCCTGATAAACCCATCTGTTGGCTTGGATGTCACTTGTATAACTTTGGTTATGTGTAAATCACTGCCTGTGTAATCTTGATAAACCCAACTGTGTTGTCTTGGCTGAGTTTTATTGTATCCTTGGCTATGGGGAAGTATTCTAGTGTTCCTTATTCCTTGGGGAAATCATGCCCAGCTCGGGGGTGGCAGTGTTGTTGAGAAATTGATGAGCACACTGGCCTATGGTTGGGTGGAACGTTGCAGCAACATAGCTGGTTGCAGGACAAGTTTCTGCTAAAGATAAGTATCTCTTGTGTTTCAATCCCTGCAACTTTAATTGTTTATAAATTAATATGAAATGATGAATGCTTGAATGAAATGTGTTTTGTTTCAGTTGTATATTTCATGAATGACGCATCTATGTGTGTAATTACTTCAATGAATTTTCTAAGTTGTTATGAGGTTAGATCAGCTAGATTGGTGATGGCCTCGATGTTGGAAATCAATTTTATACATAGAAATTTTCATGAACAGATTGAATTTATGCATATTTTTCCCTTCCGCAATTCCCTTCCCGCAACTTGTGGGATGCGGAAATGCACCTTGCATAAGTTGGACTCTGTATTTTCCCTTTCCACAACTTGCAGGATGTGGGATGAGGAAATTTCGTTTGAAGAAATATGCTTTCCGCAATCCCATTTTCGCAACTTGCGGGATGCGGGATGTGGAAATGTCATTTGATGAAATTTGCTTTCCGCAATTTCTGGGATGCAGAAATGACTTATGGTAAATTTTTATTTCCACAACTTCGATCTCCACAATGGCCATTCATGCGGTCGCGTAATGCGGCATGCAGAATGCGGGGTGCAAGAGTGAAATTTTGATATGTTTCTGATTCCTCAAGTGAAGCACCCCGCATCGTTGATTTTTTGCGAGATGATTCTCCACCGTTCGATGTCTCTGTGATTGGGGAAGATAAAGAGTTATACACGGTCTAGATCAGAATGTTAGCAGGAGAAATTATTGCTTGTGTATATCTTTAAAGAAAAAAAAAGAACCGGGAATCATCATATGAATGCAGAATCAGAGATAGGTATCTCAGGTAGAAGAGTTTGGTCGCGTTCTCTCCCTTGGGGTGGGAGGGGACGTGCCAAGCATAATGTGCCAATTTGACTAGGCTGCGTTAATAGTACACTTGAGAATAGTCTTCAAGGTCTTATTGACTACCTCAACTTGACCATTCGCTTGCGGGTAGAAAGAAGATGAGTGTTCTTGATTAAACCCGAACATAGTAGCCAATTCGGTCATTATGCTATTCTAGAAATGACTACCATGGTCAGTGAAAATATCTTTTGGAATACCAAAATGAGCGATAATCTGGTTGAAAATGAAAAAAGCTGCAGTTTCTCTGTCAGCCCTGAAGGTGGGCATTGCCTCTTCCCACTTCGTAAAGTAATCCACAGCGGCAATGATGTATTTGAGCCCCTTGACCAAGACTGGATTTCATGTCACGTAATATATCCCCCACTTGGTGAAGGGACCCACTGCAATGATGAGAAACAATGGAGCAGGATGTGACCACATCTTTCTGGTGTAAAGCTGACAAGGATGACAGTGCTTCATGACTTCCACACAATCTTTAAATATCGTGGGCCAGAAATAACCAGCATGAAAAATATTCTTGGCTTTTGCTAACCTAGATAAATGACCCCCACATGCTCTACTATGGGCATCATTTAGGACACTCTCGACCTCTTTGTGGGTAAGGAACCGATGTAAAACAGATTCTACCCCTCTATGGTATAAAGTATCCCCGATGATATGGTAGTTTTTTGCATGTACGCGTAGTTTGCGTCGTTCTTCCTGCGAAAATGTCACAGGACACTTCAGAGTCTATAGATAGATAAGTATATCTCCATACCAAGGATCATAGGTGGAAATCAGAAAAATGTGCTCATCTGGGAATTATTCCTCTTCAACTGCTACATCTTCTTCTACTGGAAATTCTGCAATAAGCTTTGCAAAAACTAAGTATTTTTTTGATTTGGTAGATTGAAAATCCAAGTCAAACTCCTTGATAATGACTATCCATTTGTTGAATTTTCATCCAACTATGCATCAGGACAAGACATACTGGAAGGGATTGACATCTGCCACTACTATCATAGTCCTTAGTAAGATGTAATCATGTAACCTCTGCATAGCATACACAGCTGCTAAAGCCAACTTTTCAACATGGGAGTACTGAAGTTCAGGGGTAGCTAAACCACGGCTAAGGTAATAGACGACATGCTCTTGGAGATCATCATATTCCTGGACCAGGACTACCCTAATGGTCGACTCAGATGCAGCCAGATACAATATAAAATCACGAGAATAATTTGGCGGATGCAACAAAGGAGACGAAAACAAAGCTTTCTTTAATGCCATGAAAGCAAGTTGTGCAGTTTCATCCCATACAAATGGGGTGTCTTGCTTCAACATGCACATGAAACCTTTGGTGATCTTGGCATAATTCATGATAAAACATCAAAGAAAGTTGGTTTTTCCTTACAGGCTTTGAATTTTCCTGATAGAACGAGGAGGATGCAGATTTACAATGGCCTCAACTTTCAAAGGATCCACTTGTTGTTAGAAACTATGAACTTGAGTAACCTACCTGACTTGACACAGAAAACACACTTGTGGGGATTCAAGCATATTTTGTAATGCCTACATTGTTAAAAAATTAAGTGCAAGTGTTCTAAATGATCGATCCTCTTACGAGAATGTGCAGGAAGATCATCTAAGTACGGTTCGACAATAGTCTTGATGTCATGGAAGGAAAAATTCATTTCCCGCTGAAAGGTAGCTCCTGCATTTTTCAATCCAAAAGGAATTTTCTTATACCCAAATGTACCCCAATGACAAATGAAATTCATTTTATGTTGGTCTTTCGGCTTGATTTGAATCTGATTGTACTCGGAAAAACCATCCATAAATGAAAAAACCTCACTCCCCGCACAAGCATCAATGATTTGATCTATGAATGTTGTGGGGTAGTTGTCCTTAGGACAAGCTTTGTTTAAATCATGAAAGTCAGTACATACACGTATCATCCCTTTCTTTTTATCGACGTGAACAGGATTGGATACCCTCTCTGTCAAAGTGATCGGGTAAATAAAACCAGCTTTCATCAGCTTTTCCACTTCAGCCTTAACGATTTCCGCTTTACGTGGGTTGACAGGTCTAAGTTTTTGTCGAAACGATTTGGCATTAGGATAGGTTTGGATTTCATGTTCGACTATCGATGGATCTATGCCTGACATCTCCTCATATGACCAAGAAAACATGTCACGAAACTCCTTAAATAAGGTCGTATAGATAGAAATCTTCTCAGGAGAGCAGTTTGCACCAATATATACATTTTCCATGATGTTGGGATTTGTATAGATGTTGATAGGGATAGTAACGGAAATTTTTTCCATATTCCCCTCAGCAAATATAGCATCACTTACGAGTCTCACATGGAACTCTTGATTTTCAATCTTGCTTAACTCTAGAATAAAGTAGGATCTATGGTGAAGATCTTTGTAGATATTATCTCTCCCACTCATAGCTTCCAAAATGGATTCGTTTGAAGGAAAAACCATGTCTAAGCAATCATTAGTGTACAAAGAGTTCTCTGCCCAAGCAGGAAGATAAGCTTCTTTCGACTCCTTTGAGACTGTAGGAGGAACCGAAATGGGATCAACAGTGGTGTTAACGATAGCATGATAAGCTAATTCCACTGTTGATAAGGGCACTTCTAGTTCGTAATGGGAAGGAAGGACCCAAGGATCCATTCTATCGATAATTGTTGCGATAGACTTCCCTACACTAGTAGAACCTAAGTAGTGTATCGGGGCTGGGATGTCAAAAGTGCCCATTAACGATGAGTACATACGAACCCCCAAGCTCTAATTATCTTGTCTAACCTAATCAACCAATGACACGGTGGACTCATTAGTTTCCATACAACCTTTCCAAGTGAAACTGAGTTGGTCAACATTAACCAGATTCCCTTCATGTAGAAACACTACCACTCAAACAACGATTGAGGCGATTGCACACATAGCATAAGTCCAACTTATCCCCAGAAGCAAGTTATAATCCAATGGGGCATCAATCACCTCTACTTCAACAAACACTACCTTCCTTGCCAACTTAAACTCAAAAGTTGGTAGGATACCATGTGGACGAAATGACCTTCTGTCGAAAGAAGTAAGTAAGGTGTTTGATGGAACTATATTTGGAGATCTAAGAGCCTTGTAGCAAGATAAAGACATGACACATGTGGAAGCACCTTCATCAACAAATATCCTTCCAGTGGTATGTCCACCATGGATGACATCTACTGACAAAGCCACATGATACGGTAGGCGAATATTAACATCAGACAAATTAAATTTTGCCATAAGGATTGATGAATCCATGCTACCTAAGGCTGCTAAGAGTGCATCTCGCTGGGTGGGAAAACTCTGTAGCACCTCCAAAGACGACATTGCACATGGGGTTTGGGATAAATCTTCAACTATATATTAATTGGCTACAACCCTCGCATTGGGATTATGAAATTCTTTCTTAAAGACACCTTTCGGTATCTTAGGCATTGGTTCGACAGGTTTCTCGATTGTGAGAGGGTTAGAAGTTTCACCTATAGGATTACCCTTCTCTAGAGCCTCTTTCTCATAGTTATTATTTATAGTCTGGAGTAATGTCTGGGATTGTACCCTGTTGATATAATTTTTTTAAGGGGCATTAGCAGTGCCCCTAGATACGTTAGAAACCAAAGCTGCATTCTGTCCTTGGGGAAATGGATCCTTTAGGACAACTGGTTGTTGATTTTTGAGCATCTTCTAATATTGATTCATAAGAGTTTATTGATGGGTCAGGTGATCTTCCTGGCACAACTTACAGGGAAATTTCACCTTCTTCTTCTCTCCCCCCCCATCAGCATTATTTCTGGGTTTGGGCTTGTTTTGGTTTCCCTCACCTTTCTTCCCCTTTTTCTTTTTCCCACCGGGCTGCTGATTTCCATTTTGGGAGGATTGAGAAAAAACATTTGCATTTTGGGGTGAGGGGGAAGCCTTTGTTTCCTTTGCTGTAGAATGTTTAATAGACAACTCATGGACTTGTTTTCCCAAAGACTCTACAATGCGAGATTTAACTAAACCAACCACGCCATCGGCATGGGGTCCAGGATTAGGTTTCTTGACACTATGTGTTGGTCGCGGTGCATCATGTATGATTTCATATAGTATCCCAGACTGAGAGTATATCAAATCTAACTACTGGGCCCTGAGGATAGCCTCTTCCTCATTAGTTACTCCCAAGGTGGATACATCCTTAGATATATATGACAATAAGGACTTAAGGAACCATTTTAATAAAAAATTGGGAGGGATCGTGGCCTTGATGAGCCTCTTCCGCCTTTGCCACTCTTGGATATGATCCGAAATGTGAGTGGCTTTGTCCTATTGAAAGGTGGACAATAAATTTGTATCGGCATCATACCATACATGAAGTTGGAAGTGGTTAAGGAACACATTGGTTAAGTCCCAAAAACTATAAAATGCAGTAGAGGGAAATTCAATATACCACTTTGCTACTATTCATAGTTCTTTGGAACAATCTCAACCGAACGGTATCATCGTTCAGCAAGTTGGAAGAGCACCACAAGTGAAAGGTGGTGATATGAGCCCCTGGGTCTTCACCAACTTTGCCCTCAAATTTTGGAATGTCCAAGGGTAGCTTGGGAGGGACAGGTGGCCAAGTGGCATCATGTTTCATCGGGTCATTCATCAACTTGGACAAATATGGAAAGTTTAAAGTTGTTAGGAACAAAATTTTGGGCCTAACCTGAGCCTGAACAATATGAGCTTGGGAGGTAGAAGGATCCCCCCCCCCCGGTTCCCAAATGTAAAGGCAGGGGTGCCCCCACCTTCCGGTTGCGAAGTAGTTGGACTACTTTGAAATGGATTCCACCCATAATCTAGTGGATTATTTTTGTGCAGTGCAGTGTATGTGGTTTGAGCTGCTCCATTTGAGACTGGAGTCTAGAAAATAGGAGCAGGTATCCCTTCGCTAAAAAGAGAAAAGGGAGAGCTCATGAATGGGGATGAAACTGGAGTTTGGAAACCTTGACCATAAGAGTTAGTATTTCCAAACTGCATCCCCACATATGCAGGTTTAGGGCCTACATAAGGAGTGGATGGGGGAATGTGCCCCCATTCTATGAGAAAACCTCGACAAATGAAGAGGATCCAGAAGGACCACTCTAAGTAGTGTGTGCAAAAGAGGGTGAAGCAAAAGGTGCACTGGGGATCCTAGTGACCAACCCACCAGAAGGGTCTACTACATTTGTGGAATCCGATGGTTGAACCACCCAACTAGCTAGAGTTAAAGGAGTAGCAAGTATATTTGTTCTAGGAGTACCAACTGGGGGAGGTGGCACTCCTTCAGCCAGAATGGATGAGATGGGGGTAGATGGACCCTATCCTAAGCTAGCCATAAGTCTACTCATGGGAACACCAATCACAGATGAATCAAATGGAAGAACCTGGACGATCATAGGATTGTTTAAGTCAGTAAGAGGTGAATTTAAATTTCTTTCAAACTAGTCAACCTACAAGTCTTCTATCTCTATTGTGGTTATATCAACCTGGTTTGTCCTAAGTTCTGGTTCACCTGGAACTTCACTAATTCCTACCGGTTCAAAAGAACCGTCTGTATCTAATCTATGCCTTTGAGGGGGTGGTAGAGGCTCCATTATAGTAGGTGGAGGAAGGTTTTGCAACCTTCTTGACCTTCTAAGAGGTTGGTCCTCCATGGTTCAAAATTGATTCTTCACACACCCTAAGGTCGATTAAACACAAACAAACCACACAACAATCACTACAAAATTTCCTAAATCCAAAATAGACACAAAGGGTATAAGATATGATTTCCAAAAGAAATCTAAGAGACAGTTACTTGGCGTCCCTGTAGATGTTCTTAGGCACAAGTAGAGGAATCACCCAACCTCCCTCCCACACCTTCTATCGGGGTTACCTTCCAAGCCCATCCAAGGTCAACCGGAAATAACCTTTCGGTGTACCTATGTATGAACCCTAGATGTCAAAGAGACTAAAGGTTACCTCAACTATACTGACAGTATGGGGGGATAGTTGCAAACCTACTTTGTATGCATGGGTAGGGTAGAAAATCCCAAAACCCTGTCAACACTAGCACCGCACCAGGCCTAAGAGGTGGTATTGATAGAAATCCCCAGATGCGGAAAAACCTTGGTTTACACTTTGACAAGGAATCGGAGGGTTATCTCCTCAGTCCAAGCCTCCATGCGGCCTCATGCTTAATTCCCGTTTGAGAGGAGCTTCCCAGTTACAATCAACATAGAAGAGGATTTACCTATTGGTTGGCCAACTATGCCTGAAATCAAACACTTGTGGAGAGTTGAAACTCCCTAATCCATAAGTCTAGCCTAATCTAGTTGCTGTAGGAGCCTAAAAAGCAAAACTTACTAATAATTTTTTAATTATATCGTTCATTTTAGAAGGCTGTTTTTAGTTAGAGGTAAATGGCGTGAAACAATGTGGTGTTATAGACTCGATAAGAAAAAGCAAAATGATGTATAAAGCAAATTTCAAAGTAAATTGTGAATACTTAAACCAAATTTCTTTTCTTTTTGCAAATAGAAGCTAATTAATTTAAAACTAAATGCGAGAAAACTAAGAATTCTTTTTATAATTTTTGAATTTTATTTAAAAAATACTGAAAAGAAATGACTAAATGCAACTAAATGCAAAAGTATAAAATGTTTTCCTTCTCTTTTTCAAAAAAATTCAAAAACCATTAGAGGAAATTTCAACTCAAAATGGGCCTTTTAACTTTAACTCAAATTACATGTCATCATGTGTTAGCCAATGAAGTTGCTTTAAATTTGAAATACCGATTAGGTCTTAAACACTTTTTTAATATAAATTTGGGGATAGGTATCATAAAAAAAACTACTTTTTTTGTTTGTATTTTCAACATATCTCCCCATTTTTTTCCTCAAATTTTGATCGAGAGAGATCATTGGATGCAGCATTAAATTCCGCATCCAACGAGTACCCACTCGACATACTTTTGACAGACCTCACTACCCAAAAAACAAGAAATACTTGAAAAACGTGATGATGACATCATCCTCACGTTTTTTTTAGGTATTTCTTTTTTTTGGGGTAGCAAGGTCCTTCAAAAGTATGCCGAGTGGGTAGATGCAGAATTTAATTCCACATCCAACGAGCTCTCCCGATCGAAATTTGAGTAAAAACAAAGGGAGATATGTCGAAAATACAAACAAAAAAATAGTTTTTTCTTTTCTTCCTCCAAAATTAATAAATATTATTTTATTATTTTAACTATTATTTTATTAATTTTTTTTAGGAGGCCCATTTTGAGGTGAAATTTCCTCTAATGTATAATGCAACTAAATGCAAGTTTTGAGCAAGTTCAAATAATCAAAGCATATAAAAAGTGAAATGAGGCATAAAGGACCTAAAATGACCTACTTCAACCAACAGGAGTAAAACTCGTAAAAAAACCTTACTTGGATAAACTATTGAACCCAAAGAGTCCACTAGATTCACAAAAGAAAAAGTGACAAAGTGACACCACAAAACACAACACAGAGTATAAAGAGTCCAAGGCCTTCATCACTGACCTAGACATAAGCACTCAAACTTACAAACCAAGAAGGAGGAACACCTACACTTCACAAGATGAAATAAATTCAAACAAAAGGCTCAAAGGATTGAAGAACAAGCAAATGGCGTGACACACAGAATTCATACTCACAGAGTCATGCCATAAACAGAAGACTTCCAAACAACTAAAAAGCCAAAGAGATAAGGACAAGAAATCCCTATCCAAATTTTAGACTGCTATAGGAAACATGCGACTGTGTATGCAGGAAACTCGCGTATGACACACGACTGTCTAGACAACATCCCGCTTGTACAAGGTCATACACGCAACTGTGCACAAAGAAACCCATGCGTAATGCTAAAATTTTTTAAAGAAAAAAGACTAGAAAATACTTCTGGGCACACTACACTGTAAATCAAAATCAAGATAAAAAAGAATCACACTCAAACTTAGAATCAAAACAAATATTGGTAAAGGGAACCTACAGGATGAACCCACAACAGGCTGGACTCCCCAGCGGAGTCACCAGTTTTGTTGTACAGGACAAGAAACCCTTGTAACCTAGGTTCTAGGGTTATCAACTTACTAATAGACTTGCAGACAGTCATATTTTATAGAAAATGAAATGATAATAGGAAGAGAGTTTGGCTTACCCGGTGTATGATGGTTGATCCAAGCTTGGTCTTCTCCCGCTTCAATCTTCTCCAAAGCTTCTAGGGCTACTTCTCTTCACTTGCAAAGAGCCAATTCTTCAAGCAATATCTCATACATATATATATCAGAAGTTATATGAAACACATATTAATACTATAAATAACATCATTCATTAACCAATATACATGAGAAAAGAACAATACAAATATTGGAAGAAGAAATCTCTTTATTGACAAACAATGAATATGTGAGAATACAACCCAACTTCTGACCTAAGGACTCCTCTGCAACCAGGGACTCTTAGTTCTATTGCTCCAAGAATATGAAGGTATACCACCAGCATAACTTTGCTCTTCTAGAATTTATTGATTAGCCCCATCCCAAAGACTCTATTTATACATTGGGAATTATAGTGGTTTCGAAGGTTAGGATGGTTGAGACAGTTGGGATAGTTATGGATTAAGGCTCAACTAATCTCGTCTAATCACGATTTATATTTTTTAATGTCGAATTAAGGTACACGCAAGTGTTTATATAAGCAAGGCGCATATGACACACTTATTGCTCAAAGGGAACTCACGTGTTCAATGTACACGTGGGTTGCAATGCACATAGTCACGTATGACACATGATTTGCAATGCACATAGTCACATGTGCAACCCTAGAATTAAAATAAAAATATATCAGGTTGGTTTGGAGATCATGCATCAATGCTCATGCACATCTATAGTGTTTTGGCCACTTTAATCCTAATTGTCCTTTTGTGTACTAACATAAGGAATGTCAGCACTTGGACGGAGAAGTGCCATTTTTCCTGATAACACTAACGTCGATCTGATGATGATTGATAACACCTTTTTCATGTACATTTTGAAGAAACACGGTTCTTAACTGGTCATAAGTTGGGAGCTTTTCAATGGCCTCCCATTTGAGCACTTCCAACTATTGCAACACAACTTCCCTCAACACCACCGAAAGTAAAAGTTGGGTATGTCTGAACATGACCAAGATAGTGGAACAAATGCGACAGAGCATTATCTAATGCTGAGGAAGTTGAACACTCTAGAATTTTTGAATTGGAAGTGCCATCAATTAAACTTTGTTGGTAGTTATTCAGTTATTCAATAATTTCATCCTTTGTACTGTTACAGGAGGTAATCACTAGTAAACCACCAGGAGCCATGAGATTTGAAACAGAATCCCAATACATCATCCTTTTAACTGCACCTAGCAGGATGAAGTCAAATAGCATCTAATGTCCCTTTATCATTGACAAGTCTAAACTGCCTCTATAGTTTGGAATATAATACATCATCTTCCAAGAAGTTGATATTGGTAAATCCATTCCGAACAGCAAGATGTCGAGCCAATTTCACTGCTGCTTCACTGTAATCCGTACCAGTCAAGTCTGAATATCCTTGCTTTGCAAGCGCTTGAAGTAATAGTCCATTGTCCAGAACCCCTTCTCCCAATTTCTCCTCGGTAATAAAGGTAATGACAGTGTTGGTTCTCATTCTTGTACATAAGTCTCTGAAACATTTACATTTTCAGACCGGAGTTGAAGGAGTCGGGCCTTCAGACATTTTTCTCAACAATTCTTTACTAAAACACTCTTTGATCTTCGTGCATTCTGAAAATGGTCATCATTGTTGGAATCAAACTAATAGGGTACATAGCAGTGAGTTCTAAATGATATTTGAATATGGAGGAGTACTATTTCTCTTCCAGGTGTAACACATATCCAACTGTATGCTTGTAAGTTGGAACAAACATGAAAGACTGAACAACTGCATTATTATTTGATAACCCTGCACATAACTCTAACCTTGGCAAGATGGTAGCATGCAAGTACATGAATGATGAGATGCGCTTCCATCTTGTGTTAACACATAGGATATAAATGTTTAACCCTAGCATTGCATTCATTTTTGATAAGAAAAGACATTTATTAATCTATTAGGAGCTAAAGTATTAAACTAAAATATTTGTAAAATGCAAAAATATATTTAAAACGAAATAAAAGCAGCCCAAACATAGGAGAATAAGAAACTAAAAAGGGATAAAAATATCTAAGGTAGAAAAAATAGGCCTAGGGAAAATAGCTAACAGACCTAGGACACACACTTCCATAATATATAAATTTTAGCCTTGGAAAGTTTGTATAAATTAAAAAAAATCATTCTTCTAAGAGCGGTATGTTGATTTTCCTCTAAAACACAATACATATGTTCTCATTAAGATGTTGGTTTAGCATCTAAATGACATAATTTATTGAAAACAATGGTATAATTGTATATAACAGTTGGTTCTTGAGTGCCACTATTTCTTCATAACTTTTATTGTTAATATTTTATTTTTTTAATTAATAATGCTATTGAAGCCTTGAAATTATGAGGCCAAGTGTTAAGAGTGGCTTTCAGGGTCTTAACATAATGAACCCATTTTTTATTTTTATTTTTTTAGTGTGTAGGTCTATGTTTCTACTTGTGCACCATATAATTTGTTCTTTATAAGGTTGAGGCAATAAAACGTTATGGTAGAAACAAAATACCTATTTCTTTTAGAATTATGACACATGCAAATAAAATTGAATAAAAAATAGAAAAAAATAATTTTTTTCTTAAAAAACGTATATCTAGAATGTAAATAGAGTGCTCTATAAGTGTGTGGAGTTTCATCCTTGATGAATATGTGTAGTATATCTAAAATTTCATCGAAAATGGATATTGTGACGGTGAGTTGGAAAAATGGGTGTGTTTTTGCTTATACAGTCTGTTTTAGTATGAGGAATCACATAAATTATCAATAGTATATTATATATATATATATTGTTCTGATATTATTAAACCCACTCATAACTTTGGATAAAATATTTAATCATTATTTGATTAAATTCCTACCCACTAGCTAATTAGTTGGCATCCACTTGCACCTTAAAGTCAACACATGCCATCTATACCCCAGGAATTCTTTATTTCTAATTCTGGGTTGATCTTGACCACTTTATTGACTCCTAGAATTAGTAACTCCGCTTTCCTGCAGATTCTGCCTTAATATGCTTTTATCCATCTTTTCTGTGGATAAGGTAAAGCCAATTAACTAGGAAACTCGTATCTTTTGTTTCCAACCCATCCTCCATGAATTTCTCCCCATATTCCAGGATTAGCATTTTTTTCCATCACTCTTGACAACTCACTCATGCTTTTGCTAATTTGTGAGGTCCTTGACTGATTCGGGAAGTGCTTTAACCACATATTGGGGTTTATCATATTTGGTAAGTCTGATTTATGAGCTAGCATTGAGTTGTCTTCCATCAACCCAAATATCCTTTATAAGGATGTATCCATTGTAAAAATATCAATTATCATTTAATTGATCATTCATTAATGTGTGTTCATTAATTCATCTTCTTCTCTCCCTATGCTAATTCTCTACAATTCCCAGTGAGGTTAATTGTGTGTTTAGATTCTTAGCTTGTTTATGGAATTCATGTTGCCATCAAGGATTTAGAATTATTACATGGTATAAGAGCACAAATTTTCCCAATCCATCAAGGATCTACATGATATCAAGAGCTTTAGGTTTATTTGCAGGTGCAACAACTTCAATATGGATTCAAAGTTCCTCTACAATCTCCTTCCAACTATGTTGATTGGAAACCTAAGATGAGTGCATACTTGAAGAGGAAATGTCTCTTTGATGATTTGAGTGAACTTGAGTCTTATGAAGAGAATTTTGATTGGTTTAATAATTGTGATAGAGCTTATGGAATCATGTGCTTGGCAATGTCTCCAAATATACATCATCTCATAGATTCTGCTGAATATCCATTTGAGCTTTGGAAAAATTTGGAAAAATATTTTAGTGTGCAGGAAGTAGAATATGAAGCATGGAGAGAACCCAACATGTCCTCATGTGCTCTCTCTCAATATTTCTTGGCCTATACATTCTTTGATGAAGTTATTTATGATGAAGAAGTTTCTCATACAGTTCATGTTGTTGCTACCCTCTTTGATTCGAATGCTTGTTCCTTCAATAAAGAAGCAAATATTGAAGAGCAATATTTTTCTGTGTCTCTTGAAGATACTGATGATGAAAAAGAAGTGAAATATGGATCTTTTATTGTTATTGATGATGATCCACTCACACACTTATTTTTCTTTATGTCTTCTATCTTAGATTCTGAGATCTATGTGCTAGATCCTTCACACTTTGTGCATACATCTCTCATTGATGGTGCACAACCCAGTGAATTTCAGGACTTTTTCTTAGCCATATCAAGTCCTATTAGTGTATTTCCACTTACCATACTTGACCTCATGTGATTTTGCATCTCCTCCTTTGTTCTTGGCATAAATCCTCAAAGCCTCTTTGAAGATTTTGAACATCTCCTTCCTTCCTCCTTTCATACTTTTACTATAGAGGATTCACTATCAGTGTATTCCCATGAGTCTACTGATATGCTTATATGTATTATTTTGGATTCTTTGGAAGCTATATCAACCCATGGAGCCCATGCATTCGCCCTCTTTGATCCTATGAATTCTCTATGTTCCTACATGATCACTTGCACACATCATCTCTGTGTAAATGAAGTTGGAGACCTCATACATTCACTTGGACTCTTATCTCACCTATCTAGAGCTGATTTCATCTCTATTGGTTCAAATTTCAAGTCATTACATCATATTGGAGCTGATTACAACTCTCAAGAGATTTCACATCATTGGATCTCAGTTGTTCTACTTGGTCCTAGTTTCCATCCTGCAACTGTTCTTGATCCAAGTGAGCAGATTTCTCTTCTTCCCAAGAAGAATATTTATCCAGACATCAACATTTAGTTTGGAGCAACATCAACAACATTTTTGGTTCGCCTCTTATCTCCTTTCTTGAGGGAGGATTTTCCCCATGTGGTTTTGCCTCTTTCCTTAGTTTTTTGGACATAATAATTGTTAAAGGGTGACCATAGCATTATTGTTGGGCCCTATATACACCTATATTTTTGACATACAATCATAATTCCAAACTTAAAGGGGGGTGTTGGGATATTATTAAACCCACTCATAACTTAGGATAATCATTATTTGATTAAATTCCTACCCTCTAGCTAACTAGTTGGCATCTACTTGAACCTTAAAGTCAACACATGCCATCTATACCCCAGGAATGATTTATTTCACATTATGGGTTGATCTTGACCACTTTATTGACTCTTGGAATTAGTAATTACGCTTTCCTGCAGATTCTGCCTTATTCTGCTTTTATCTAGCTTTTTTGTGGATAATTTAAAGCTAGTTAACTAGGAAACTGGTATCTTTTGTTGCCAACCCATCCTCCATGACTTTCTCTCCATATTCCAAGATTAGCATGTTTTTCCATCACTCTTGACAAATTACTCATGCTTTTTCTAATTCATGATTTCCTCGACTGATTTGGGAAGTGCTTTATGTAGTGTCCCAAATTTTTCATTGGGTCACAATGGCCAAATCACATTTTCCATATTTATGAAAGTTGTTAAAGGGATGCTAAAAGTCAAATAATTGCCAAGGAGGAAAATCACTAGTTTCCTAGGTTGGGGGTGGAAGATTTGAGATTTGGAATAAGGGGGAAAATAAATGATGTTTATAAATTATAAGGGGATAAATATTTAATAATTGATCTTATTAAATAAATACAAGAGAAAATGGAAGTAGCAATGGAGCATGAAGACACATGGAGACTATGGGGCCCACACTAGCTAGAATTCCTATGTTAAATGGTATCTTTCTCTTGCAAATTTGAATATATGGAAAGCCTAATGTTTTTGGATGGATTATAAGGTTAATATACTTATCCATATACTTCATAGGTAAAATTTGGGATGAATTGTAACTTACATGGGAGAGGAAGAGCCAAATGGGAGTTTCATGGACACTTGGCTAGATTCCCCTTACATTTATGACATCTATGACACCAATGATGGAGATTCTATGACAGTTATGACACAATTCAGATATGAAGTCTAAAATATTGACATACTTACATGTCATGACTGAATAGAGCATCTTATAGGTCAAATTTGGGAGTTGGAGAAGGCCAAGAGGCTTCTACTCAAATTTGGGAGAAGAGGGAAGGTGAAGAGAGAGGTCACATGGCATAGCATGAGCAAACACAACAATTCGACTTGTATTTGGTTTATGGATGGATTTGGAAACTTAAGAGACTAATAATGTTTATAAAATACAGGGATCATCCATGAGAAGAAGCTTTTTCTCATTTGTGAAATTGTCATTTGTGAATTGTGAGAGCTAGTGGATGAGTAGTTTTCTTGCTTAAGCCAATTTCGAGGGTGAAAGATTCCCATCCTAGTTGGTGTTTGGAAAGGAAACTCAGGTATTTAATGGATATTTAATGGAGTCTTATTTTCAGGTGTAAGCTACAGTAAATAATGTGGATTCTTCTATTGCAGCACTCTCTCTCAACTATTTCCAGTTTTCACACCATATTCATGCAAATGGAGGGATTGCGCTTTGGGTGAGATATTGATCTCTTTGGGGAATATTATAATGCAAATTATATTATGCGATGATTTATATGCTCTGTATTTCATGTTCAGAAGACTCTCAGGTCGAAATACCCAAAATAATTCATGTAAAATTGTTGAACAATGAAGAAATAGTGTCATTTTTCCACTATCTTGTTGTGAACCATTGTAATGTTGATGATTTCGAATTTGGAGAGAATTTAATTTTCCATTTCTGATTTTAATAAGTTAAATATTCTATTTTATTAATTCTCATAAATTTTCAAGTCGAAATTCCCAAGAGTTGTATGTCAAAATGACTTTTAATGAGCAAACAATGACCATTTCCACTCCATTTTGATATATGCCATGGTAATGCTTATTATTTCGAATGGAGGAATGTATATATGAAAAATGTATGATGGATGGACTATAATAAATGTTCATTTCAAGTCTCATGTTCAGTACTTAAGCATTGGAAGCCATTTTACTCATTTTTATTGCATTGGGAGAAGATTTGGTGCATTTTCCCCAAGGGTCGAAATTGTGACTTGGGAGTTGTTTTGGAAAGAGTCATAAAAGCATGTATAAAATGAAAAATTATGCATATGAGACTTTTAAAATGTACCTTACACATACCCAGAATCTATTTAGAAATTAAAGTGACTTTCGAATCATTTGTGAAGCCATTTCCGGCAATTACCCAGGGGGAATTGGAGCCCCAATTTGCTAGTAAAGACTCCTACTTTGAACAGAACATTAAACAAGTTTTTAGAAGTAATTGGGAGGTCAAAAAACATACATGAGAATTATATTTAATTTATATTATCATTCATGTACCTTCAGAGAAAATTTGGAAGCATTTGGGTCAATTTGGAGGTCTAGACATCAAAACTAGTCAAGGTCAAAATTGGGGAAAAAGTGAAATAATTGGTCATTTAAAAAAATTTCAAAAAGGGACATTACACTTTAGACACCTATGGGGGTCTATCATATTTGGTAAGTATGATTTATGAGTTAACAATGAGTTTTCTTCCATCAACTCAAATCTCGTTTATAAGGATGTATTACCATTGTAATAATATCAATTATCATTTTATTGATCATCAATTAATGTGTGTTCATTAATTACTCTTCTTCTCTCATGCTAATTCTCTACAATTCCCAATGAGGTTAATTGTGCTTAGATTCTTAGCATGTTTATGGAATTCATGTTTCCATCAAGGCTTTAGAATTCTGACACACACACACATATATATCACATAAGCACATATAAGATACATGATAAGAGAGTAAGTGGGATGGAAGCAACAAGTCTGTGTATTAACAGATGAAAAATATTGTACAATCAGTTTCTCTTAGAATCATGGCTCACTAGCCTATATATATGATTTACATAGAGTTATTCAGTTATAACTAACAATTGGTCAGCTAACCGAGCAACTGGATCGACCTTTATCACAAGCTTAACTGGAACTATAACATTGAAAAAATGATTAATGGAGGGTTGATAGATTATTATGAGCTTGAAAAAAGTTATAAATCAACAAATATTTGGCTTTGGGATAAGAATAAAATCCTCTTTGAGACTCTATCAATCGTGTCATCTTATATGGATGTGAAGTTAGGGATCACAACATCTCTAGTGAATCGTGGAGAATGATAGAGCAAATCCAAATGCACTTTATAACATATAATATCAAAATGTAAGGAAATACACCCTATCTTTTCCTCATAGAAATGAGTATCTTCCCCTTATAGCATGGCTATGACCATGTACCTAATGTACAAGAACAAGATAAACATCATTAGAGACAAAAATATTCCTAAGGTTGCTTCATACTTTAGTCAAATACACATGTAACTTAAGTGAGGTTGGCATAACGGTGCAATGTCTTGGCAAAATCATTAGGGAGTCAAGGAAGATGTGACTTTGTAAAATAGTGATAAAATTTAAAGTCTTATTACATACAAATTGAAGGAGAAGTTGTGGTGTGATGAAGATTTAGAAGATAAGAGAAAATTAAAATATTATAAGGAGGTCATCAACCCTATTCTAGAAGATTAAAAGTATTTCTCTATTAACTACTATAATAACACACTCTCACGAGCTCTGTAGTGAAACATGGTGCTAGATTTGACATATTTGTGGTACTAAGAGGGTTGGAGATGAAAATCACTTTCTCATAAAATGTCTCGTATACGTACATTAAAGTGCAATTTCAAAATATTTATTGCAATATTGACTGCCCTAACATTTTAATTCATCACAACTATGGTGATGTATGAATTCCCTTTTAAATCTCTTTTAGCATATAAATAAAAATAGATAAAGAAAACCAAGTAACTCTTTACCTTTTAATAACCACCACCATCATCATCATCAAAAACATTAAGTTATACAAATCATTCTCATGGTCATGCAACCCACCTATGTGGACTTGAATATCACAAGCTCAAGCGAGCATGCTAATGAAGACCCTAGCGAAGATGGGGTCACTTCTCGCTTGGATGGAAAGGATGCAGAATAACTAGTAGACCCAGTCATGGAAAGCATAAATAATTCCATTTAATTTTTAGGTTTTATGTTTAATTTTTGTAAAAAACTACTTGAACAGTTTGTTGAAATATATTGTAGTACAATACACTTGAGTATAATGAGTATTGACTATTTAGTGGATAATGGTTTTCAATACATTTTGAACTAGTACAATGAATATTTTGAGGCTAATCCTTTCACCTATTTATAATATAAAGTAGTTTTTCATTAAAAATAATGACGACTATCATCATCATTATTGAATGTTTAATTATTTTAAATATAAAAACAAAATCATATAATATATTAAATTGTATTTATATAAATATAAAAAATAAATTTATAATATTTATTTAAAACAATAATTATTTAAATTCATAATAATTATAAAAATTCCATAAACAGTTTAATTTGTATTTTTTAAAATTTTAAATACAATTTAAAATATCAAAACCATTTCCATAAATTATTCAAAACGACATACCATATATTAAAGCAAGCTTGTCTTCATCTTCAACTTCACTGAAAGCCATAAACATAGATATTAAGATATCGCTTTACCAAAAATATCGTTTAGATAATTGTGATGTTCAATCAAGCAGCCAATATTCATAAAATTTAACCTACAGTACCAAATTATGCAAATCCATCTTGCACCAGTACTAAATCCCATTTCTTGCTCCTTCACCAACCAAGCTTATTAGCATATTTCTAAGACTTTCGCTCATCAATTAGTGGATGATTGGAAAATATGAACTATAATTTGGTATCTAAGTTCTTCCAAAATGTTCTCCACAAATGTCCAATGACTATTGTCCTTGTCTAATGTTATGCTTATAGGCTATCCTTGCAATCTAATGATTTTTTTAAAGAACAAAACAACCATGCTAGTAGTGTGACTAGCATCATTAGTCTTTCTACAAGGAAAATATGAGCCATCTTAGAGAACCTATCTCCACAAAAAATTGAATCATTTCCTCATTGGATTCATAACAAGTCCAACACAAAATCCATGCTACCATGGATCCAAATGAGGTAATCATTCATGCTACGAATCCAATGCTACCACAAATCCGTGAGCAAAGTGCCCAATTGGGTATGAAAATATGATTTAATACTTGAATTATATGTAGGATAAGAATCCATGCCCAATTTAGAAACATAATTACATGAAATGAGAATCAAAATCAAAGATCCGCGTCCAAATTTCTATGTACAAACCAAAAAAAAATCAGCAGGAGTAAATCCCAGATTTGTTCTAAACCGTTGATTTAAATCCATCATTGTTAAACATGGAACATCGATTGGAAAATTACTGCCATGATCCTGACCATTTTGATGCCAACTATTCTGATGCCAAATTTTTCGATGGTCCCATTGTGCTGGCCCTTGAATGTTTTTATTCGACTATTTCGACTGTCCCAAGTCGTAACTAACAACACAACTTCCGTAATAAACATTCTGACTCCAACTGTGGGTCCTGATGTTGAAATTCGAAAGTCAACACAGTAATATCAACTCCTACAACTTTCATTCTGACTTTCGATTCTCGACTGTTCCAATTCAGAAGTCAAAATTCAGCACTATTCCAACTCACTACCAGCTCTTCTTCCATGTCATGCCACATCATCAAGGCTTCCACATCATCAATGTTTTTGCATCATCAAGGTTTTCATGTTTCACAATATCAAGTTTCCACCTCGGTGAACGTTCCACAAGTACTGCCCATGTGTCACACTATGGGTGTGCCATGTGGCACCACTTTACATGTTACACCAAAACTTCAGATCACGATATCTTTCATGTCTGAAATCCATTTTTGACGAAACAAGTATTGTCAGAAATATGTTGGTGATCTCTATACAATGATGTGATTCTTGGAAAGATTTGAGGACTTTGAAATTTCGGTCTCTTGGGAGATCCACCTAGATCAATCCATGTTTAAACCTTCTTGAAAAATAAAAACGCAAAATAAACTAACTCTTCTTTCATAAATACACACTTCTACAAATTTATGAGTAAGTTATCATGCCTCAACCTCTTTATTATTTGTCTCAAATGATTAAGATTTTCTTCTTCTGAATTTCTGAAAAATTAAAATATCTTCCAAATAAAATACAACAAAATTACCTAGATAAAGCTTCATAAACAACTCTTAACTATCTAGTAGGCCTTTTTTATTGAGGTCACATTTTATTTATTCCATACTAACTAACTAGTGGGACCTATCTAATAATAACAAGCATAGAGGACCTAGTCCAAAATTGAATGGAAACCATAATTACACCATTATTACTTTGGTTGGCCCTTCAACCTCCCCATTACACTCCTAGGGGGGATCCCAAAACATACTAGAGTACTGAATCGTCTCCTTGAGAGTCCCCTTCCTTAGTCAATTTGCATGATTTTGGTCTTCCCTTGATATCTAGTGTCATGGTGTGGTTTTCCCTGACGTCTTTGTCTCCTTGGTCATATGTTTGGTTATCACAGGTGTTATGAGTTCTAACAACATTTTGAGAGTAAGAAAACTGTGGAAATTTTTTTCCCTAGTTCCATATACTTGAGTCTACATCCCTTTGTACTTGTTGATAGAACTCTTTGTGTTAATCTCCCAAGGTCTCCATTGTCTTTGTGATCTTTCCTTGCTACGGAGGATTGAAGTGGTGGAGGCCCAGGTGGAGGAACTTGGTTTCTTGGTTCTGAAAAGGTGCCGACATAGATTGTCACAATGTATCTTTGCTTTTACATTAATAGAAAGATCCATTTCTCATCCAAATTTCATGTGCAATTGTTTATATTTGTATCCATGGGTATAGTTCATTTATACATGTTTAAATGGATTATGCTAGTTTGAATGGTAACTTTTAATATATTTTATGCTTGGATATATATTTGTTGTTGAGGGAAAATTGTAGGAAACATGCAGTTGATTGCGAGCTCAACAGTGGCCTTCTTCAAACCTCTAGTTGAGGTACGATTTCTTTACCTTAGTTGTTAGATTATTTTATTTATCTAGCATATTTGAGAATGGATGTGATTTTTGGTGTCATCCTACCTATTGTGGTCCACCCCAACCCATAGGAATATTTTCTCCATAATAGAATTTGAGACTTTGCCAAGGAAGTCTCCTTTTTGTTGGGGATTTTTGGGTGCATTTTGGATTAAATTTCTTTGTTTATTTATGTTTTTGTGTCACATTTGGTAGTATAGTTATTTGTTGATAGTTCCTGGGAGTGGTTTGGCCCTATCCTCCTTTTTTACCCCATTTTCTTTGCATATGTGGGTCACAGTGTTAACAATCACGTATATATGCGAGTCCTATGTTGGTAGTTCATGTACATACGCTGTTGTTATCTAAACAGTCATGTACACCTCAAGTTTTGGTTGATATATTGATTTGAGGGATTTTTGGGTAGGTAGTGACTGTTGCTGAGTTTTCCAGGGTCTTTATGATGTATGTTGGCTTCTTCTTTTGTGGCTGGAAACCCCTTTTTTTTATCAATTTTTAGAGGAGTTGTTCTGTCTTTTTCTCCTTTTTGTTTTTCTTTTAGTGCATGAATCATTGAGTCTTGGTGTATTGCTTGGATTATGACTTTATAATTGCTACGAGGGATGAGATTTTAGTGTTTCTCTTTTTCATCTTCATTCATTTATTTTGAAAATACAAAAATATTTGCATTATTGCATTTGCATTGAAAGAAGCACTTGCATTGGTTTTCTTGGAATGGAATTAGTCTAGGATTTCATTTTTGAAATATTGCATTTGCATTTGAAAGAAAAGGGAATTCTTTTTGTACATTTCATTTAGTGGAATACCATCTTTATCTTTTCCTTCGGAAAACAAGATTTCACTTGGCATTATTTTTAGGTGTGCATCTTTGATTTTATTGTTGAGTCATAACATCACTAGTTTCACGACCATATCCCTTGAGTAAGCACATCCTATTAAAATGAACGCTTAATTAAAATTGATTAGAACAATTTTATTTTATAGGGTGCACCAACAAACTTAGGTATTAGAGTCTTGGAATAGGATTGTGTGAGTAAACTTCTCAAAGACTATAAAACAAAAAAATTGAGATGTTTGACCAGGGAGAGGATAAATCCTTTCTATAGTTGGTGTTCTCAGGAAGCTCCTCTTACATAGGATTTAATCACAAGGTAGTGCACACATTGATGGTGGGAAGTGCACTACCTTTAGTGAACGCTGAAGATATTTCCAGGATCTTATTCATATCGGGGGATCTTGAGGTACCTTTGGATCTTTCAAGATTCAGGTTTAGTTAACCTACCCATACGGTAGATCCCACCTATGACTATCCACCTTGGCATTGGTTATATAAAGGTGACCTTAGTTTCTTTTCCTAAGTATCATAGGGGGTACTTACATAGATTATTCTATGAGTGTCCTATCCAGGTAGGAGTCGGGACGACATAGTCACTTTATGTGTCAAAGTTGATGGACACTATAATTGGTTACACACCTCCACTTGTAGTGTATTGGAGTCTCAGGCCTATCCTAGGTGAGACATACCTTCTAGATTCATAATCTCATTCATCCTTATTACTTACTTGCGTTCATTTGTCCTAACTTATTTATGGGTGTGTTATGTGTTCACTAGTTGGCCTTAGGGGTTGTGGTTACTTGAGTCTCTTTGTAGAGTCACCGTGGATCAAATTTTGTCTCCTTGTTAGTATCGTCATTTAGTAGGTTTATCATCATTTGATCCTACTTAGCCTCTTCACAAGAGACATAGACGTGAGACCGGTCCTCTTTCCCTTAGGGGACTTATTATACTTTTAGGGATGAGTACTATTTTTGACACTTTGAAGCTCCCTCGGTCCCTGTCATCTGCATTGGGATAAGAATCACATGGGGCCTCTTCTACCACCACCTTATGGATTCCAGGGACTCTGGTTTACACCAACATACATGCTTTTAGTGCTCCATGCCCCATAGGAACAAATCATTTTGAATTCACATGGTCTTCGGATCACATACCGAATTTTTCCTTGAGGCAGTTGTTGGACACTATTTTGATGCTTATTTTTGACATATAATCCATGTTTTTCCTTCAAAATACATACACATTTCTCATATTTCATCATATTTCCTTTCAATCTGACCATACAAGGTACAATTGTCATTACTTCTTATGAATTGATTTTTGCAAATTTTAGGCATTAAAATTAAAATTTTAATAGAAATTACAAGATTTCATAACTTAGCGTAATTGCTCCAAGGTTTGTATGCGTGCAGTATATATGGGTGAAATTTGAGACATGTGGCATGATCCTTTATTCCCAAGGATGGATAAATCACGGGGGGTTCACTCAGTAAACTTGTTACATAGAACGCTTGTTCGCATGATATTAAAGAATATCCCTAATTTCACTAAATATTGGAAAATTCCTCCTAAAACAGTATTGTTGAACCCCCTCCCAATATACCTTTCTAATTAAGAAAACCCCTAGTTTCACCAGATATTGTAGGTATCAATTTTATAATACCCTATTTATATCATATTATCAAGTTGTAACAAATAAGATCCCTAACACATATTAGCATAAGAAAACACGATGTTAAATAAAATAATAGTATAATGCTAATAATGATCCCACTGGGATTGCATGGGTGACTAATCTATTTGTAGCATTGGATAGTGGAAGACCCAATGAAAAAGTAATGGGGAAGGAAAAATGCGTATAAGGAAACTCAGTCAAGACATCAATGTAACAAAGAATGTAAAAGACTAATAGTCCAATAGTCATTGCAATGCTTAGAAAATATGAGAATTGCATATGTTTCACACCACAACATGCCAATCAACCAATTTTATATCATGTAAATACAAGTATTCAATAGAGAGATAATGTTTTGGATAAGCTTAATAAATTAAACTCCATAAAGATTCTAAATTGAAACCCTTTCATGGATGGATTTCTCTACATTTCATTGTATTTTATTTATTGAGACAATATGTGAACAAACACTTGATTTTCACTAAGAATAAACTACAACAAAGAAATAATATTGATCAATGAGCAAAATGTATTAAGAAAAATTTAAACATGTTTTAAAAACTTGAAACAATCCATTGAAAAAACATCAAGTCCTAATGAAATATTTCTTATCCATTGTGCTAAATTTCCTCTACCTTAATTGATGATCAATCACTTTATACATTTCAATTTAGTTAACATTACATAAGGATCTATCTAACATAATATTTTAAGAACAATCTCATAAAACAAATATAAAAACATTCTATTTGACATGCACACACATAGTATATATATATATATATATATAACAAGCTAATATTTAAAAAAAATTAGTAATCGAGGCTCCAATCGATGCCTACAATATGGGCAAGGGGAGCATGGCTATTAACATTATGAACCAAAATCTTTCATAGTTTTTTCTTGTTCTCCAAGAACATGTCACTGGGAGGATTCAGTGAGGAATCCGATATGGCATAACCTTGTGTGGGATATAAGAGGAATTGGCGATAATATACGTTCCTGTAGGCAACATCCAAATATATGAAGAAGAAGTTATATATATGAATCCATCACATGATTTGAATTTTATTTCTCATCTCACCCAAATAAAATAACCCCCAATATTTATATTACTATGTCAAATTAGTAATCGAGGCTCCAAGCTAATATAACAAGCTAATATTTAAAATTTTTTAGTAATCGAGGCTCCAATCGATGCCTGCAATATGGGCAAGGGGAGCATGGCTATTAACATTTTGAACCAAAAGCTTTCATAGTTTTTCCTTGTTCTCCAAGAACATGTAGTCGGGAGGATTCAGTGAGGAATTCGATATGGCACAACCTTGTGTGGGATATAAGAGGAATTGGCGATAATATACATTCCTATAGGCAACATCCAAATATATGAAGAAGAATTTATATATATGAATCCATCCCATGATTTGAATTTTATTCCTCATCTCACCCAAATAAAATAACCCCCAATATTTATATTACTATGTCAAATTAGTAATCGAGGCTCCAAGCTAATATAACAAGCTAATATTTAAAAAAATTAGTAATCGAGGCTCCAATCGATGCCTGCAATATGGGCGAGGGGAGCATGGCTATTAACATTATAAACCAAAAGCTTTCATATTTTTTTCTTATTCTCCAAGAACATGTCGTCGAGAGGATTCAGTGAGGAATCTGATATGGCACAACCTTGTGTGGGATATAAGAGGAATTGGCGATAATATACGTTCCTATAGGAAACCTCCAAATATATGAAGAAGAAGTTATATATATGAATTCATCCCACGATTTGAATTTTATTCCTCATCTCACCCAAATAAAATAACCCCCAATATTTATATTACTATGTCAAATTAAAACCCTCCCTCGAGCCCTTAATATGAGGCGATATATTTTTAAGGATTTTAGGAGTATTCAAACCCCCAATATGAATGGACGTGATATGATATTTCCATTTATAGTGAAATCCCCGTGGGATAAATATCTATCTGCTTTAAGAAAAGGGATTCGCATGTGTCTGGTCAAAGACGATCAAACTTGACCAGTTCTATAAGAAATGCCTTCATTTTAGCATAAGATTATGGGAAGTTTTAGGATTTCATGGGATTTTTACTTATTTTGTGGATATGAGAGATGGATTCAACCCTCTTAGAGTAAATATTGGATCTTATCCTCGAATCAAGCGTCATATTAGCACTTATGGTTACAAACTCTTTGTATAAATAACCCAAGGCGTAGATTATTTTGATAACTCTGGAATTAATAGAATTTGCAGACTTCAAGATTTTTTTATTATCAAATCTATGTTAATTAGGTGTTATCCCTGGCACCCACTAAAAGAAAAATGTGCTCAGTATACTTCCAAACCCAAAGTTCCGCACTCTACCCATCTTGCAGTCACTGAGCTTATGTTTCATGTTGCTCAATAGCGTAGTACTCTAGTCATTTACTGTAGGCCACAAGCACTCTACCGCATAGAACATCATTGGCCATGAAGCCTGGTGGAGTGAATCCAACCCTGCAATCTTGCCTAGTGCCAAAAGTATGGCCTTTATCCCCAGAATCTGAATAGATTTTGTTGGGATTTGACTCCCAACCTTTTCCATATCCAAAAAGCAGTACACAACAATGTACTCGTCTATGGTCAGCCTGCCTCCTGGCCCACGGGATCGGAGATTCACCATATCCCCTTGTTGGGACAATCATGTGATGAAGTATATGTCCTCAACCTCAATGCTAAGTGACATCCCATATATCTAAAATGTTTTAGACTCTGGATCCCAATAGTCTACCCGTAGCTGGAGTAGTCTTGGTTTGGCCCTCAGGCTACCAAGACACCAAAACTTGTACAAGCCACATGCCTGTAATGCTTGTTGAGCCATAAGATCACCTTACACAGCTTCCTCAACATCATCATGTTCTCTTTCTCTCCACTCTAGCACCATCCTACGCAAAAAAACAAGTTTTTGATCAGTATTTTCCTATTAAAACCTTGTTCACGGCCCTGTATGCGACTGTTTTCAAAACAACCACGTATGTATGTGGATTTTGATGCATTTTCCACATATGGTGAGCCCTATATGCTGAAAAAATCCTGATTTCCATGTGGGATGAAATGCATAAGTTTGGATGGCTAAAAAAATTAAATAAGACCATGAAATTTTAAAAAAATTGCATCAAAATGAAAGAGAAGAGCATGCGAATATACCTGGATCAAACGGGGAGGGATTTCACTGGACGATGCTCTTGGAATTTGTTTCTGAAGTTCTGAGCTCAAATGCACTATGTTGGGTAAAAAATTCAAATAGTATAATTTTTTCTCACGATTTATAGAAAATTTTTGAATTTTTTACCCACTTTCTATAGTTTTTGACCGGTTCTGACTATTTTGGACCGTTTGAACTAATTTGATGTTGTAGGAACCCACTTTGAGTGCGGTTTGACCGTGGATTTGACCTGTTCATGCCTATTTGAGGTATTATGTCTAAACTAGCGTTTAGTTTAGGTTTCACATCCATTTGCACTTTGCATAACCTTATGACCGTTTCATATTAACCTTAGGTACAAACCCACTCCATCTTGTCACATAACCTTCTTGCTGCTTGTAGAAGTGACATGTTGCGAATGGCAAGCTTTCCCATACATGGGTACCCTAGTTATATCATGTTTTGTAGTTGATTCCCATGCCAACATTTCTCCTTTAGGGTGTGGGAGTCCTTTGTATAGTACTGCCATGACTTCGAGCAAGAGCTTCATACTCCTCTTGACCTTTATGTTGGCCATTTCCCTAGGACTCCCTTGTATATGTCAAGTTGTAATTGCATTATAATGAGTTTTGCTTTCCTTATTGAGCCTTACGCTGGCTTCCTTAACTTTGGGTATCAACCATATAGCCCGAGCTTGTCTCATGTCTAGCCAAGAAAAGCCTTTTTATACATGTTTTGCAACTTGATTTCCCATTTTTTACCGGGAGGGGACTTTCCCCCGAGTGTCATTATCCTACACATGTTTCCTTGCATTGAGAATAGGTATGTTTCGCTGCTTGGAACTAGTTTCTTTGCACCTTGAAACTCGTCTCCTCCTAGTTTTGTAACTATAAAGAACTTTTATTCTTTTTCAAGATTTTCAAAATATATGAAAAAGTCCAAAAAAAAAATTTAAAAACCAAAAATCCAGATAGGAAAAGATGTTATCTTTGGCAGTGGTCAAGTTGCGTCACCTTCGAATAGAGAATTGTATATCACATCCATTGGTTGGGTTAATATTTTGACTTTAGGAGCTGTACTCGTTTCTCTGAGTTTATCTCCACCAACTGGTTAAGCTTCCAGTCCCTATGGAGCCTCTGTTGATGCCTCCTGTGTCGCAAAGATGTCCCAGTTTTGTAAATCAAGTCTATGCTTCCTGCATTCAGTCACCATTCGCCTTTATTATCTTGTTCAAAGGAAGTTGAAGCCCGAGTTGGCCATTCCTCAGTTGTCTTGACTTTGCATTTCTGCCATTCCTGATACTATTACTGGTTCGTGCACATCTTGTTCAAGTCCTTCCACATTATACAGTGTTGTTGAGGACCTCGTGTTGGTTGGTGGGGTATGTCTTAATGCCCTCCTTACAACTAATTCCATCCCATCGACTTCAGATCATTTATTTTGGGATAGGAGTCTAGAGTCATTTGAGTTCCTTGAGACTTACAGTCATCAGTGGTAGGTTCTCTTGCCATCGACAGTTTTGGGATTACATCAATGTCCCCTGATCAATGGATTCCTTCAAGTGTTCGACCTCAACACATCTATTCACACTTGTTATATTGCACTCTAGTACCTTGATTACCATTTTCATTATTGGTGGGTGATCTCACGTGTGTTAACAGTATACATCAATGACCGGTAATCAAACGATGGACTACTATGTTCGACCTCGAAACCTCTATTCACATAGTAGGACATGTACTCATAGCGGTTTGTGAGGAAGACTTTCTAGATTGGTGGCATTCCATTAATGCTACCTCCTTGATCGTGCCAGTGTTCATGAGATTTCAACTCTCGTGACTTGATTCGAGTGTATGTCAGACATCTTCAGCCATTATGGAGATCTTGATCCATTGTATATCTTCAACTTCCATGGAGATATTGATCCTTTGTATATATTCATCATGGAGATTCTGATCTATTATATATTGTACGTGGTGATTACCACAGATGTCACATATTGCCAATCATGCCTATTCATGGCAATTATACTCTTATGTATCCGGGACTACTATATGTATTTGCAGTCATATGAAGAGATTGATTATTGTACTATAATGATGAATGGATGGTTCTTCCACTTGGTTCTTCATCACTCCACTTCTAGGATGGATTTATAATGTATTTTGACCATCATGTTACCCCTCTGATCTCACACATTAGGGGGCATCTGTTACAGCTTATTTTACCACACATGGTAGATCACACATTTATGGCCTTCCCTGTCCTTCTGTATACTCTTTGGACCCCATGGACCAATATTGTACCTTTTATGTTTCCAATATCATCCCTAAAAACACTTGTTATTTGTTGTACATGACTTTTAACCCCTTTCTCGCGTATATACGTGGATATTGACCTCAACCTGTGTATATCGGGATGTGTGCAAAAGGCCAAATAATTTTGGAGTTTTCCTTGATGTGTGTCCAAGTCACTTGTCTCTTCACCTTCCATATGCCTCGAGATCACTTGTATTTGACCCTCCATTACCCATTTGGAGTGCTATATAAGGAACCCCTTGGATACATTGAAGAAGAGGAATTGAAGAGCAAGAAAACTATAGTCCATTGTTTCCGTAGCTTTCTTGTACTTGAGTCTGCATCCCTTTGTCCCTTGGAGCACTTTGTGTTCTTCCCAAGCTTTCCTTTGTTTTTAAGCTTGCTATTGAGATATGGAGAATTGAGGTGGTGGAGGCCCAGGTGGAGGACTTAGTTTTCCCAGTTCGTAGACATGCTGACAGAGGTTGTCACTTGTGTAATCTATGATTTTATTAATAGAAATATATTTTCCTGTCTAATTCTGTGCATTTAAATGAATATTGAATCCATGGATGTGTTTAAAATATGATGCATTATTGATTATATATGCTAGAGTATGCCTAACACTATATTATATAGCATGTTTTCCTTGTTTATTGTTGTTGAGAGTGAATTGCAAAAGCAAGAGGGATTGGAAAAAGCTCAATGGGGATATACTTCAACCATCCGGAATAAGGTATGATTCGAGATCCTTTAGTGTTAGATGTTTTATTTCTCTTGCATATTGGGAAGGGATTGATTTCTACGGTTTCTCTATCTGTAGTGGTACACCCCAAGCCATAGGAAGTTTCTCTCCATAACAGAATTAAACCAAAAAGTTCTGGGTTTGATCCCCAGCAGAGTTGCCAAGTCTGTTATAGAGAGAAATTCCTATGGCTTGGGGTGTACCACAATAGACAAAGAAACTGCAAAAATCAGTCCCTTCCCAATTTATAATTTATAACTCTCGACGTTCAGGATATGTGTTGTATCAATTTCTCACGAAGGTAGAATTGTGATGATCGATCAATTATCATTCACTAATTATAGTCCCTATGCATAGTTGAGACCTATGGTACCAATTATTGAGAATTCTTAGACGACAAATAAGAACATTGGTGTCGAGATGTATCTGTCCTTATGGGAACCTTTAAATTTTCAGTGCCAATTTTATGTATTAATTTCACTTCTGATGGTTCTCCATCATCATCAAGTCCGGTCCCGTTTTGTACTTTGTATTTGAGTGATCATAGGACTCTCCCTTCTCTAGTTGAATATGGTGAGGGGAATCCATTTGTTGAAATGGATATGTCATTGTTTCCATCAAATATCATTTGTCAAGATTCATATGTAGTTGTTGTCGACCCTGATCTTTTCTCTTTGGGGATAGATAAAGGAAGATTCCATGCTCCCACACGCTTTGGAGGTCCACTCAGCTTGATCACATGATTGTCTTCATGATACTTTTCCCTTGGATGAAGAGATTTTCAAGACCATGATTTGTCTTGAGAGGTCTTAGGATAACCTACATTATAGAACTTCTTCCCTACTAGAGCTTGAAAGGACTAAGCATGATGATTCTTGGTCGACCTTAGGTGAGGATAATCACCCTGTTCTCGCTTTGGACGAGTATGGTATATATGTTGAAGGGAACATGGGAGATATTTTTCCTACCATCCCAATGAATCCATGAGAGCCTCCTATTGTTGAAGTTGATACTTATCTCGATGGACTTGTTATGCAATCTCGCAATAGAGTTGGTTATCCATCTCACTTTCGACTTGTTTTTGAAAGAGGAAAGAACCTTTTGTGATTTATCATTTCAATGGTCAAAATATTGATTGATCGTTTAAAGGTTGAGGAAATACTTCAGTTACCTCCCTCATTCTCAATGACCTATGTTTGAACCTCTAGCCTCAGTTGGAACTTTGTACATTAATGCATATATTTTGGTTTTACTTACCAGAATTTCATTGCTTCACTCTAGTTGTTTATCCATATCTATATAGTTTTTTGAGCTTTATGGAATAATGTTACAATGTGAGGATTTTATGAGGAACAATTTCTTAAGGTGGTAAGGGATTGTTCCTAGTATGTTTGTGCCTTCGTCAACTATATCTCGTCACCGAAATATAGGATATGATTTCACTCTACTTGCATCATTGCATTTGTTGGATTATCCCACAATACTGAGAGGGGGGGTGAATCAGTATTGTCTTTTTCTTTTAAAATAAAAACAAAAAATGAATCAAACAGGTTAAGAAACAAATTTTATCGTGGAAAATTCAAATATCAAACCACCAATTCAAACTCATTAAAAACATGAATACACAAAATTGCTTTATCTGCTGCTACAGAAAGGATGCAACAACACCCCGAGTTTCTACTTGCTACAACAGACAAGGATGATCCAACACCCTGGGTTTCTTCCTGCTACAATAGGAAAGGATGATACAAAACCCTTTGCAGACTTATATCCCTCCCTAGCGTCACCTTGCCACCCTGGACTAAATTTTATTAGTCTGCTTAAAGAACTGCATACCATTTTGGACTCTATCACTCGCAATCATAGAGACAAGTTATTCCCTTCAATCATTCCATCAATAAATACCTTCATGTCTTCCTATGGACGCATCTCTTCAACATTGTTCCATTTCATTGATCGCACCTATTCATGTATCTTCTAGTCGTGACCTTCTGCATTCTCCAATTCTGTAGCCATCCTGAGCCGTTGATTTTATATTGGGATTTTTATTGACTGTAAATTTGTGATAAAAATCAGCTAGTGGATATGTGACTTTTTCTAAATATCATTCCATGATTTTTTCTTTCCAAACCAATATTTACACACCTTCGATCTTGTTCGAGTTCTATCCCGGCCGTCGATCCTCTGGATTGCAGATTTCAGGTTTGTGACTTTTTCAACATGTCATTTTGAGATTTCTTATTTCCACCATTTTTCTTTCACACCGTTGATCTTATGCAGATGTTTTCCGAACCGTAAATCTTCTATATTGACTAGCGCTCAACAAACATCAGACTTCAAACCTTCAATGAACTAGATCTCATAAGAATTCCACGTTCAACCTATGCTGTTAATTCCCCTGGTAGTTGAATCAACAGAATCACTTAAGATCATTAGATCTTGATCCACCTGATCGACGATGGAATACAAATACTATAGAGTGTATTACATTAAAATTCCGCATACAACATCTGTTGTTAACCACCTTAGTAGTTGAATCAGTGGAATGAACGACAACCATTGGATTCGAATTTCCTCAGATCGACGGTGGAATTCAAACAAAGTGAAGCGAATTTGATAAAAATTCTACATCCATCTTTTATTGTTAACCACCTCGCTATTTGAATGAGCGGAATTATTGCTAATTGTCATATTAAGATTGATAGTGGACTTCAAATAACATAAGTTGGATATCATTAAAATTCTATGCACACCAGGATTTTAGTTGTCCACGCTATTTCTCCCAGCCGAATCAATGACCACCATTAATTTGGTTCAATGATTAACCTCTGCCGTTGATCATAAAGGTGCTTTTCCATGATCACTTATGATTTCGCAAGTCTGACGCTTCTTTATCTTCCTCACTCGTTGCTCAGTGAAATTCATTTGGGTCATTGATCTGGAGCCCCTTCAAATCTCCACCACACGATCCTCAAGCATATGAATGAGGATTATCAATTTATCCCATTCACAACTCTAACTTGTGAAATTCAACCACAGTCATGGATTTTCTCTCTCCACGATCTCAACCATCAATACCTACATAGACTTAGGCCTACTGGTTCATTATCGATCCTTAAAGTGATCGATCAATTATCATTCATCTTGCAACAATGTTATTCCAAGATATATTCCATTCATGAAATCTCAATGGTTATTAATCTAATTCTTCTTTTGATTGATCAGAGAAATGATCAATTCACCTATTCTCTATAGTGTCGATTGATCAGAGAATTGATCAATTGATCTCTTTCTTCTTTCCCTCTTAGAATCCTGTACATTCAATATTGTTTCAGAACCTTCATTTTGATCTCCTTAGGCCGTATACATATTTGATTGGCCTCTTTTACCTCTCTAACTCCTATAGTCCTTATTGATCTCCATTTGACTATATTCTTAGACACAGAATCGATCAACCATGCTTCTAGTTATCCCTTTGTTATTACTAAACTCCTTTGACATAAATGACAATAATCAACATCCACATCATCACTTCCTTTGAAATTAATGAACTTCTTTGACATCAATGACAACTAAAATCAACATTCTCCCCCTATGGCATTGATGGAAACAACTCCTTAATTTCCTCCCCCTTTGACATTAATGGCAAAGGATAGCCTGTTATGCTATTGAGGATTTCCTGTCTTCCTTCTTTCTGACAAATTCCCCTGTCATCATATATCCCCCCGAGATTGTGCTTCCTACTCTGAAATTTTTGTAAGGGAATTACTTCCATCTTCTGTCTAAGATGATCAAAGGCTTCCTTAGGTATTGGTATGTGTTTTGTCCTGGAGTGCATGACAAGGTTTTCTGATATACTTATGGCACTGGTATTATCATAATTTATTATTATTGGGTGCTCATACTTCATAGGTAATTATTCTAGTGTCTACTTCATCCAAATGACTTGGGTGCAACATGACACAACAACAATATATTTGGCCTCTACTGTGGAGAGTGAAATGGAAGGTTGTTTCTTACTTAACCATGAAACCAAACAATTTCCTAAGAAGAACAATGCTCCACTAGTACTCTTTTGATCATCCACACTTCCTGCCCAATATGCATTAGTAAATGATTTTAAAATAAAGTCTTGACTTTTTGGGTACCATAACCCATACTCCATAGTACCTTTCAAATATTTGAAAATTATTTTTACTGCAGTTACATGCGTTTCTTTGAGGCTTGACTGGAACCTTGCAACCAAACCTACAACTTGCATCACATCTGGTCTTGTAGTTGTCACATACGATAGTATACCTATCATGGATTTGTACATGGTATGATCCACTTCCAGAGACTCATTGTCCTTACTTAATTTACAACCTGTGATCATAGGAGTACTAACAGATTTGGAATCTTCCATATTAAATATTTTAAGCATGTATTTGATGACTTAGTTTGAGAGATAAAGATTCCTTTTTCTATTTGATAAACTTGTAATCCCAAGAAGAATGTTAGTTCACCCAACATTGACATTTCAAATTCATTCTTCATTTCAGAAGCAAATTTTACACTTAGTATTTGTAAATTGCTTCCAAATATGATGTCATCTACATAAACAACAACAATGACCATATTTTCATCTTTTATTTTTAAGTAGAGATTACTTTTAGTGGCCCCTCACTTAACTCCTTGTTGTTTTAAATAATTGTCTAGCATTGAAAACCAGGCTCTTGGAGCTTGTTTGAGACCATAGAGTGCCTTTTTTCAGCTTACAAACATAGTCTCTATTTTATGATAATAGGAAACCTTTAGGTTGTTCAATATAAACCTCTTCTTCTCTTTTTCCATTCAAAACTGAATACTTGACATCCATTTGATACACTTTAAAATCTTTATGGCTTGAGAGTGCTAGAAACATTATGATTTCTTCGAGTCTTTCCATGGGAGCATAGGTTTCTTCAAAATCATTCCCTTCTGCCTGAGCATACCCTTTACATACTAATATTTCCTTATTCCTTATCACTTTACCATCCTGATTTAATTTGTTCTTGAAAACCCATTTGGTCCCCATAACATTCTTATCTTTAGGTCTTGGGACAAGTTCCTAGGTCTCTTTTTTCTCAATCTGATCTAATTCTTCATTCATGGCTTTGACCCATTCAATACTTTTGTTGGCTTCTGTGAAATACTTAGGTTACACTATTGAGAGTAGGGCTTGTTCATTAAATGTTAGTTGTCTCCTTGTACTAACTCCAACATTTTAATCACCTAATATCTGTGTCTCCAAATGATTTTTTTGTATCCTTCTAGATGGGGTTTTTGTATCATGTCTTGGGGAGACTTCTTCATTTTCCTATGTATATTCCTTTTCTATTCCTTCGTCTTCATCATGAGTACTTTCGTCCTCTTGCAAGTCTTCATTTTCTTCATTATTTGTATTTTCAATACTGTCATGACTTCTTACTCTTCTTGGTTTTATATCATCTATTCTCACATCTGCAATTTCTACAATCTTGTGTAACCTTTTATTGTAACATCTATACGCATTTTTGGTGGATGAATATCCTAGAAATATTCTTTCATTAGTCCTAGAGTCAAACCCGCCAAGGTCATCCTCATTCCTTTTAATGTAACAATTATTGCCAAATACTTTGAAATATTTAACTAAGGCTAATCTTCCATACCATAGTTCATAACAGGTCTTGTCCTTATTCACTCTTAGTTGTCCTCTATTAAGTATATAGACAACTATGTATACAAATTTTTTCCAATATGCATCTGAAAGCTTTGCTTCATTAAGCATTGTCCTGGAAGCTTCTTGGACTGTTCTAATTTTCCTTTCAACAACACCATTCTGTTGAGGAGTCTTTGCAGTTGAAAATTTTCTCTTAATTCGACGTCTCTCACAAAACTCATTGAACTCATTTGAATTAAACTCTCCCCCATTGTCGGATCTCAGACATTTGATTTTCATATATGTCTCATTTTCAACCATTGCCTTGAAGATTTTGAATTTCTCAAAAGCTTCTGATTTTTCCTTGAGAAATGTCACCCAAGTAATCCTTGTGTAATCATCAATGAGCAACATGAAATAATATTACCTTGCAAGATTTTAGTTCTTGTTGGTCCACAGGGATCTGTATGCACTATTTCCAGATGATGTGAAGTCATATGTTCTTTTGTTTTAAAACTGGCTCTAGTTTTCTTCCCATGTTGACAATGTTTATAAACTGAGTTTAGAGGTTTTAAAATTTTAGGCAAATCTATTCCAGCTTCCTTCTTACTTATTTTGTCAATATTGTCAAAATTTAAGTGTCCCAACCTTCTGTGCCATAACCAACTTTCATCAACCATACTTAAGTAACATTGATTTTAATTTTCTAGAATGTATACATTGTTTGAATTTATTATAGAAATGCCAACAACTCTTCCCTAGTCCTTTTTCCCGATTTCACATTTATTTGGATAAAAAATACAGATGTGTCCTTGATCACATGTTTGACTTACACTGAGGAGATTAGGCTTGAGTTTTTCTACTAGTAATACATTTTCTGCTTTGATCTTGTTATTGAAAAAATTGTTCCTTTGCCAATTATCTTGGAAGACATATCGTCTCCAAAAGTGACTTTACCCTTATTATCTTTTATCTTTATGAATTTGTTTGGGTTACCTGTCATGTGTTTTGAACACCCACTGTCCAAGTGCCATAGTTTTTTCTTTTCTATTGCACATAGATAAATAATGGAACTTTCCTTTTCTTCCTTTTCCCTCCAATGCTTCTTTTGCTTTATGTCTTGAGACTTAATTGCAACAACCTTCTTTGTAGGAGTCATCAGTTTACAATCTCTCGCCATATGTCCATGGTTATTACATTTGTAACACTCTATGTCATATTTTTGAAGAAGTGTAAAAAGGTTATGATTTCCTTTTGGTTTGTTACTTTATGACTTCTTCTTGTATTCATGAACCTTCCCATAAGCTCTGCAATTTGAGGCTTTATGAACAAAGTTATTACAAGAGTAAAAGTGACCCAAAAAGATCTGTTGGTATTTATATGGTCTCTTAGGAACCATATTATTTATGGTTTTATCTTGAGATTTTAGGGAATATTTCTTGCTCTCTTCCTTTTTAATTGTACTCTTTAGTGCTTCGACATAGATTTTCTTATCTCCTCCTTGATTAGTGAAAGAGAAACATTCTAGCTTCTTTTATTTGTTAAAACCCAAACCATATTTATCACTTGATGATATTTGGCTATTCAGGATGTCATCTAGAATCCTTGAACTTTTCTCAAACTTTGATTTGATATATCCTTCATCAATATTTTTCTTGAATTGGATGATCTCTTATTCAAGTCTCTCAGATTCCTCTATTCTTTTTTTTTAGCTCTAAGTTTAGGTCCTCCTCAATCCTTTTGGAATATAGAAGTTGGGCTTCCAACTTAATAATGACAAGTTTTGATTGTTTCTTTTTTTTTTTCTACATTTATCAAGCTCTTCAAGAGCGCTAAGAAGTTTATATCTTAAGTATACTTCTCCTTCCACATATAAGTCACTATTTGAAACCTGAGTATCTAGACCCATGAATAGAATTTCAGTTTCTTCTTCTTCACTTGTATTTGCATCCTCACTATCTTCCATGGTGTAAACAATTTTATTTTTCTCATAGGACTTCTTCTTGTTTCTTGTTTTCCTCTTTTTGATCTTTGAAGTTTCTCTCTCATCACTATCATCTTGTTTAGGGTAAGTAAATTTTGAAGCAAAATGTCCAATTCTTCCATAGTTAAAACATTTTAGGAGTAACTTTCCTTTATATTTTCCAGTACCTTTCTCAAATTCTTTAATAAAAAGGGATTCCTCATCATCTAGGTTTTTTGATTGGTTTTTGGATGAGGCTTTAAATGTTGCTTCTTTTCTTGAGGATTCATTTAGTCCCGTTCTCATCTCATATGCAGCGAGGATTCCATGTAGTTCATCTACTGTCACAAGGTCAATATCATCTCATTCTTCTAGGGTGGATACTTTTGAGTCATACTTCATTGGAAATGGTCTTAGTACTTTGCTAACCACTTCTCTTTCTTTTAATTTTCCTCCAAGACCTCTAATAGCATTGACAACCTCATTTACTCTTAGAAGGTATTCCCCAATATTTTCTTCTTCTTTCATTCTAAGGCTCTCAAACTTCCCTTTGTATGTTTAAATATTGGATTCTTTAACTTTAGATGTCCCTTCATAGATAATTTTTAATTTATCCTAGGCTTTTTTGGCAGTCTTACATCGCATAACTTTTGTAAATATAGATTTTTCCAAACCACTCAGGATTGCATTTAGGGCTTTGGAATTAACTTCATATTGGGCTAATTCCACACTATCTGTAGGTTCTTGGTCATCTATTTTATACTCCTTTTCAGTTGCTACTCAAACCTTCCATCCAAGGGACATCAGATGGCACTTCATTCTCACACTCCAATATGCATAATTTTCACCTATGAATAATGGAGGTTGTTAGTGGCTAAACCTTATTGTTTATCCATAGTGTTTTCTAAATGGGATCTTCCTTCCAGTGGTTAAACTATGGTGAAGGAACCTGCTCTGATACCAATTGTTGGATTATCCCACAATACTGATAAGGGGGTGAATCATTATTGTGTTTTTCTTTTAAAATAAAAACACAAAATGAATCAAATAGTTTAAGACACAAATTTTATCATGGAAACTAAAGAGAGAAAACCACCAATTCAAACTCATTAAAAAGATGAATCTACAAAATTGCTTGATCTACTGCTATAGAAAGGATGCAACAACACCCTGGTTTTCTTCCTTCTACAATAGACAAGGATGCTCCAACACCCTAGGTTTATGCCTACTACAATAGGAAATGATGTTACAACACCGTTTGTAGACTTATATCCTGCCCTAGCACCACTCTGCCACCCTGGACTAAATTTTATCAGTCTTCTTAAAGAATTGCATACCCTTTTGGACTCTGTCACTCACGATCACAGAGACAAGTTATTTCCTTCAATAATTTTGTCAATAAATACCTTCATGTCTTCCTGTGGATGGATCTCTTCACAATTTCTCCATTTCATTGATTGTACCTTTTCATGAATCTTCCAGTTGTGACCTTCCACTTTCTCCATTTCCGCATCCATCCTAAGCCGTTGATTTTATATTGGGATTTTTCCTGACCGTATATCTGAGATAAAAATCAGATAGTAGATATGTGAATTTTTCCAAATATCATTCCATTATTTCTACTTTCCAAACCAATATTTATGCACCATATATCTCGTTCGAGTTCTATCCTGACCATCGATCTTCTGGATTGAGGATTTTGGGTTTGTGACTTTTTCAACATGTCATTCTGATATTTCCGCTTTCTGCCATTTTTCTTCCACACCGTCGATCTTATGTGGATGTTTTTGGACCGTCGATCTTCCAGATTGACCATATCCCAATGAAGAGTAGACTTGAAACCTTCGATGAACTGGATCTCATAAGAATTCTGCATCCATCCTATGTTGCTAATTCTTGTGCTAGTTGAATTTGTAGAATCATTGAAGATCGTTAGATCTTGATCCACCCTGATCGACGATGGACTCAAAATATTATAGAGTGGATTACATTAAAATTTTGCATCCAACCTCTGTTATTAACCACCTTACTAGTTGAATTTGTAGAATGACCGATAACCATTGGATTTGACTTTCCTCAGATCGATGGTGGACTTCAAACAAAGTGAGGTAGATTTGATAAAAAATCCACATCCATCTGCTGTTGTTAACCACCTCGCTATTTGAATCAGATGAATTATTTTTTATTGTAGGATTAAGATTGATGGTGGACTTCAAATAACATAAGGCAGATTTCATTAAAATTCCATGCACACTAGGATTTTAGTTGTTTGTGCTAGTTCTCCCAGCAGAATCGCTAACCATTGTTGATTTGGTTCCACGATCAACCTCTGTTGTCAATCATAAAGGTGATTTTCCATGATCACTGCTAATTTTTGCAATCCCGACCCTTCTTTATCTTCCTCACTCATTGCTCAGTGAAATTCATTTGGGTCGTTGATCTAGATCCCCTTTAGATCTCCACCACATGATCCTCAAGCATATGAATGAGCATTATCAATTTATCTCATTCGCAACTCTAACTTGTGAAATTAAATCACAGTCATGGATTTTCTCTTACCACGATATTAACCATTAATACCTGCATAGACTTAGGGCTACTGGTTCATTATCGATCCTTACAGTGATCAATCAATTATCATTCATCCTGCAACAAGGTTATTCCAAGATTTATTCCATTCATGAAATCTCAATGGTTATTATTCTAATTATTCTTTTGATTGATCATAGAAATGATCAATTCACCTTTTGTCTGTAGTGTCGATTGATTAGAGAATCAATCAATCGATCTCTGCCTTATTTCACTCTTACAACCCTGTACATTCATGATCGTTTCAAAAACTGCGTTTTGATCTCCTTAGGCCCGATACATCTTTGATTGGCCTCTGTTACCTCTCTAACTTTTACAGGCCTTACTAATCTCCATTTGATTATATTCTTAGACACAGAATTGATCAACCATGTTTCTAGTTATCCCTATGTTATTACTAAACTCATTTGACATCAATGACAATACTCAACATCCACATCATCACTTCCTTTGGCATTAATGAACTTCTTTGACATCAATGACAACTAAACTCAACAACATTTTCCTATGATAACATCACTTAAATCATAGCTATGAACCCGCTTTTTACTGACACAAAACCTTCTAGATTCTTCTAGAATTGTTTTTATTTAAGTGGTATAAATTTCTCGAGCATGGGTACCATAGTAAGAACCCCTTTTTCTATTTGGTTCCCATGATGAGATTCCTCCTTAGGTCTAGGAGTCTCTTATAGTTCTTCCATGACTTTGAATGGAAACTTCATATTCCTTGTTATATTTTATGATGAATGTCTCCTTTAGTGATTCCCACTTTATATCAAGTTGTAAATGCATTGCATGTTAGGATTTACTATAATACTCCCTTGACCACCATAGTCTAAATGTCATTTCCTAGATTAGGAGTATGTTGCCACTTCACTAGTGCCATAGGGAACTCATCTGGGGACCACCTACTACTTGATGTTCTAGTTTGCATGAGTTTAGGATCTCCAGATGCTAATCCCTTTAATGTAGGACCCCACACTGAGTCATGGGAGTCCCATCATCAGTTCACCCTAGTTTGTGTCGAGTTACCCTCCAATGGACATTAGTTAGTTTATTTCTAGTTATTCTAGAGAAACATTTACCTAAATTAAGGAGGTTAAAATCCTTTTCCTACCTACCTTTTTCAATTAACTCACTGAGAACTGATTTAGTTGTCCTGAGTTACATTAGTGAGATTATAGTGGTGATTTTTCCACATTGAGTTAGCATTGGAGTCAATCCAAGTTGGTGAATTCGAATCATACCTAGTGGATTCGAATTATTCCTATTGTATCATCATTGTATTACACTGAGATTATTGATAATGAGATTAATGTTATGTTGACCAATTTTTTTCTCTTGGTTGTTCAATTTCACCATGAATGTTTGATCGATGTACATTGAATTGATTATTTCTCCTTCAACCTTATTTCACAGTGAGTTCATTCCAGCATGAGGATCCTAATATTTTCTAAATTAGACATGGTGTCAGAGCAGGTAACTAGGCCAGCTTCAATCCTTGGAAAATTTCATTGATGCACCAGAAGCAGTTGGGTTCCACATAATTCCTAGTATCTTTTCCTTTCTCCCTCTGGATTTTGTCCAGAGTGTTAGGATATTTAGAAACTTAGGAGTTAGTTAAGATCAACTTGTGTAATATATCTGTTAGGTAAAAGTGTGTTTCTAAGTATGCATTAGTATGCATTTGTAAATATTCTAATCCGACGGTCACGATATGTTCTAGACATAGAGTGATCCGACAATTCATTTTCTCTTAGATCATACCTACCATTGATCTGTGGCTTAACACCCGATTGATCTATGATCTCTATTTAAAGAGCATAGAGGGTCCTTGGCTAGTTGATTTATTATGAGAAGCTCATGTAACTTTCTTTATTTTGCATAATAAATTGCTCCAAGTAGCTATTTGGCTGGGGCTGTGGACTGTTTCCCTCTTGAGGGTTTTAACCACGTGACAAACATTGGTGTATAGATCTGTGATTCATTTGTGTAAAGTGGATTCTCTTGATGTCCGGTCCTTTGGGAGTACCCTGTGTACCCGAACATGGTATCAGAGCTTTTATGAAGAGCCGCTTTCGGTTTTGATCAAGATATGGAACCAGTGTTGCCAAAACTTTGAAAGGGTTTCTGGTTCTAGATTCTCTATGCATTTATGGCCCATGGGAGTTGTTCCATTGCATTGGGAGTGCTGTTTCCATTGGGAAATAATTTTCGTTTCACTGAAAACTGTTTCCGTTTGTTCCAGAAACACCCATTTCGGAAAATCTGAAGGTATAATGTTATAGTGATGGATTTGTTTTATTTATTTTTTAAATATCTCATATTTCATCAGTTTTATTATCATATATTTACCTTTTTAGTCTTGGACTGTTTCCTTCGCTGGCTGTGTATGCTCATTGTCGTGCACCTTGTGTGATCGCGACGAATCAGAAACAAGAAGGGAATTTTTTTTTCTTGTCTTCTCGGCTATGTATGCTCTTTGCCGTGCACCTTCTGCAATCACGCAAAATCAGGAACAATGAGAAAACTTGAAAACATAGACTTTCCAGGTAATCTAATGAAGATCTAACCCCATTGTGTGGAAAAAGTTTTTTTGTTTTTGTTTTTTGTTTTTTTGTTTTTCTGATTTGCAGAAAAAAAAAGGCAAGCACGGAGAACGCGAGAGAAGAGTAAAAGTTAATATCTTCCATGTCACTGTTGGGGACATCTTCAACATTTTCTTTGATCTAGCATAACTTCATCATCCAGAATAAGTTTTCAGTGCCGTTTTTTTTAAACCGCATAATTTTTCAAGCTATTTGCATCCAGATAATTAGTTTCTATTCTTTCAGCCATTATTTTACGGTATGGCTGCCCCTTGTGATATTATACTTACAAGTTCTAACTATTTCTCATGGAAATATTGTATGGAGGATGTTCTGTGAAGTAGGGGACTCTTCAAGATAACCTCAGGGAAAGAAACATAACCCATTGATGATGATAAGAAAATTAAATGGGCAAATAGATGTGATGAATCTCATGGATTGATTGGGATGTCAATGTCTATTGATTTGCGATTCTACATATTTGGAATTAATGAACCTGATATAGCTTGGGAAAAATTGGAATCTGTGTTTGGTAAACATAATTAAATTCGGGGTCATCAACTTGAGAATGAGTTGATTTCATTGAATCCAAATGATTTTTCATGCATTCAAGACTATTTATCTAAGTATAAAACTCTTAGACTCTTATGTGCAGAATGCAAGATTAAGAAAGAAGATAAACAATGTATTTATCATATTATTTCCAAACTTAAACTTGCATATTTTGTTTTTGTATCTACATTCTACTCCATGAAAGAATCCTTGACTGCAGCTAGCTATCAATAGCCTAGCCTTGAATCATTTTGTGATTCCTTAATTAGAGAGCAAGATAAGCTCATTCATCTTGGAATAATTAACAATGTAGATACATCTGGGAAAGCCTTATTGTCCCAACATAAAAAAATTCCAAGCCTCCCAAGAAATATAATTTTAGCAATAATAAGCCAAACAACAAGGGTCCCAAACCCTCTCAGTCAGCTCCTTCTTTAAAAAATGACAAAGGCTCCAAGCCAAAAGGAAAGAAGACTGAGCGTCATTGCAATTTTTATGGGAAAGATAATCATGATGAATCTAAGTGTTTCAAGAAGATGGAAGCCATGGAAGCAGCAATGAAGAAGCACCACAGCATCCTAGATTCGTCTTCAGAATCTACCTCTCATGGACATGCACTTTGTGCTTCTATTTACTCTTATACTGCATCTTCTTCTTCTACTTCAATTAAATGGCTCATTGATTCTGGAGCATCTTATCATATGGCTAATTATAAAGCCATCTTTTCTACTATGCATGAATGTAACACCAAAAAAATATTTGTTGGTGATGATAGATCTCTAAGTGTTGTAGGATCTAGAACAGTTCCAGTAGAAAATGGTCATTTTAGTGATGTACTATGTGTTCCAAAAATTTCCTGCAATTTGTTATCAGTCTATCAAATTACTCATTCAGGTGAAGGTAAAACTATGACATTTACACCTCACCAAGTTGTAATAAAGGATTTTAAAAATCCTCAAAATTTCCTTGCTACTGGAACTATTGATGATATTACCAGGTTGTACAAATTTAACAACTTTGGGTCATCACCTTTTCCTTCAATTTTTGTTGCTCATAGTGATAACTTGAGCAAACTTTGGCATGAGCGATTTGGTCACTTAAATTATCGGTCATTGCAACAACTATGTAAAGACAATATGGTGACTGGTCTTTCGATGTTATCTTGCAAGGATGGTGTTTGTTCCAGTTGTGTACTTGAAAAACATCATCGGGGCAGTTTTGACAAACATGCCTCTTGGCATGCCTCGGTTCCCTTGGAGCTTGTGCATAGTGACTTGTGTGGTCCTCTTCCATCTGCTTCCTTTTCTGGTTTCAAATATTTCTTAACTTTCATTGATGACTACTCCAGGAACACTTGGGTTTACTTCATAAAACTTAAGAGCAAAGTATTTAACATGTTCTTGGCCTACAAGGCCCTTGTTGAAAAACAATTTGGCCATCAAATTATTAAGTTAAGATCTGACAATGGTGGAGAATATGTTAACAACAAGTTCACTACTTTCTGCACTGAACAAGGAATCCAACAACAACACACTATTCCATATACACCACAACAAAATGGTGTTGCTGAATGGAAGAATCACACTTTAAAAGAAATGGCTAATTGTATGATCCAATCTAAGGGACTAAGTCTTCAATATTGGGCTGAGGCCATAAATTGTGCAAATTACATAGTTAATCGCACACCCACTAAATTTTTACAAGGTATAACACCGAAAGAAGCATGGAGTAAAACTAAACCAAATGTAAGTCACTTTCGTGTGTTTGGTTGTGAAGCATGGGCTCACATTTGGGATGAAAAATGGAAAGCATTGCAGCCTAAAAGTGAAAAGTGCATATTTGTTGGATATTCAGAAGATGTAAAAGGTTATAGACTTCTTCAGCCACATTATCATGATATAATTATTATAAGAGATGTTAAATTTGATGAAAATCTCTTGTCCTACGGGCCTAACTTGGCAGGTGTGCCATCTTTGGCCTGTGAGCCTGACTCGACGATTGTTCCTTCTTCTTCTTCTTCCAATTTCCTTGACAGGTTTCCAACTCCAGTTTCTAATGATGACAGTGAGGATGAAAATCCACCTTCGCATGCTCATGCTCCTCCAATTTCACCAGCACCAATACTTCCTCGATGGGGCCGTTCCACATGTGAAGTAGCTGGTGATATTGCTGATGATCCTAGAGATCAACATCGAACACGTTCTCAGTTTCAGCGAGCCTCTTCTCTTTTGGCTCAAGTTTCTGAGAATCATGATCCAGAAACTTTTGTAGAAGCTTCAGGAAATCTAGATTGGGATGCAGCTATGAATGAAGAATATCATTCCTTAATGGCAAACAATACTTGGGATCTTGTTCCTCTTGCAAAAAGAAGAAAACTTGTCAGATGTAAATGGGTCTACAAAACTAAGTATGCATTAGATGGAAGTGTTGAAAGACTTAAGGAAAGGTTAGTTGCCAAAGGTTTTTCCCAAGTTGAAGGGATTGACTACAATGAAACCTTTTCTCTTGTCGCAGAAATGAATTCCATCTGCCTTGTTCTTTCCCTTGCAGCATTACATAACTGGGAAGTCCATCAAATGGATGTCAAGTCTACCTTTTTACATGGTTATTTACAGGAGGAAATTTACATGGAACAACCTCCTAGATATTTTCAGGATAACTCTAGCCTTGTCTGTCTCCTTAATAAATCCTTATATGGCCTTAAGCAAGCTCCTAGAGCTTGGTATGCCAAAATGGATAGCTTTATCCTTGACACTGGTTTTTCTAGATGCCATTCTAACCCCAATGTCTATACCAAGAAAGTAGGAAACCATCTCATCATACTTGTTCTTTATGTTAATGATCTTATCCTTACTGGTAGTGACCCTAACCTTATAACCCATGTGAAATCTAGTCTTAAGAAAAATTTTGAAATGTCAGACTTAGGACATTTGCATTATTTTCTTGGTCTCCAAGTGTTGAAAACCAAAGAAGGAATCTTTCTTTCCCAGCCTAAGTATGCTTTTGACCTTCTTCGTCACTTCCACATGGAAGATTGTAAGCCAGCCCCTTCTCCCTTCCAGTTTGGAGTCAAAATTTTTGCCACTTGTACTTCCCTTGAAGTAGATGCCACCTTGTGTCGTTAGCTTGTTGGTAGCCTTGTATACTTGACTCATTCTCATCTTGAACTTTCCTTTGTCATTGGTCATGTTTCCCGTTATATGAAAAATCCTCATGAAAGTCACTGGAAAGCAGAAAAAAGAATACTTCAATATATTCAAGGTACATTTCAATTTGGGATTCATTATAGTACAGGGGGGGAACCTTTGTTGGTTGGTTTCACTTATTCAGATTGGGTCGGTGATCCTGATGATCGAAATTCTACTGCAGGTTATGTTTTTAGTCTGGGATCTGGACTTGTCACTGGGGCTTGTAAGAAACAACAAGCTCTTGCTCTTTCTTCAGCAGAAGTAGAATATCAAGCCACAGTTAATGCCAGGCAGGAATCTTTATGGCTTTGACAGATCCTTCCAGAGTTTGGATTCAAGCAGCAGCAACCTACTCCAATTTCATGTGACAATCAAAGTGCCATCAAGCTTTCCAAATATCTAGTTCTACATCAGAGCATCAAACACATTGAGCTACACATGCACTTCATCAGAAATCTTGTTCATGATCGTGTTATTGAAGTGCTCTATTGCCCTATAGATAATCAAGTTGCAGACATCTTCACCAAGTCTCTTTCAGAAGCGAAGTTTTCTAAACTTCAGTTTATGTTAAGAGTTCAGGAATGTGTCCTTAAGGGGGGATAGGCTCTAATGCCTCCTTCCTTCTCCTAATAGTGTCACTTTTGTAAATCCTTCAATCCTATCCCAAGTTGTTCTTAAGGGGGGATGTTAGGATATTTAGACACTTAGGAGTTAGTTAAGATCAACTTGTGTAATATATCCGTTAGTTAAAAGTGTGTTTCTTTAGTATGCATTATTATGCATTTGTAAATATTCTAATCCGATGGTCCCAATATGTTTTAGACATAGAGTGATCTGAAGGTTCAACTTCTCTTAGATCATACCTACCATTGATCCATGGCTTAACACTCGATTGGTGTATGATCTCTATTTAAAGAGCATAGAGGGTCCTTGGCTAGTTGATTGATTATGAGAAGCTCATGTAACTTTCTTTCTTTTGCATAATAAATTGCTCCAAGTAGCTATTTGGCTGGGGCCATGGACTGTTTCCCTCTCGAGGGTTTTAACCATGTGACAAACATTGGTGTATTGATTTGTGATTCATTTGTGTAAAGTGGTTTCTCTTGGTGTTCGGTCCTTTGGGAGTACCCTGTGTACCCAAACACAGAGAAGTATAGCCAAGTGTGATTCACCCATAGAATGTGCACATGTCGAAGTAGAGAGTGATTTAATTGGTTTGACTTCAAATTTTGAATTGTTTTTGTAGGTAAATTGAAAAATTCAAAAGAATTTTTCTACTCCTTGAAGCCGTAATATAGAGAATTTAGCAGCCTTGACACCTAGGATCCTCACACCCTTCAACTATATTGATTGGAGGGATGATATACAGATAGTGTTGCATAAAAAAGTTATGTACATGGTTACCATGGGAAAGGAGGTTGAACGCTAGTAACCTCTTCAGAAATCAAAGTGTCTGAACAAGCTGGATGAAGCATTTGGATTCATGTGCATCCATATCTCCAGGGAGTTACTCTTCCATATTGATGGATTAAAAACATGAAGGGAAGTATGCAAGAAGCTCAAATCATTGTTTTTCAGGTAGGATGAGCTGAGAGTCCATATTTTGGATAATGAGATGATTTATTTTCATCCCAGCAAATTTGAAACAATACAACAATTATTCTCCAAATTCAATCATTTGTCTTACAGTGCAAGTAGTGTGGGATTGACAAGAAGGATGAGAAATTGGTGCTCTCAATTCTTAGCAAACATGGCCCAGAATTCTCAATGTTTGTATCCACCTTTCACTCTAGGAGACTATAAACTCCTAATTAGAGAATTCCATCCCTTGATTCCTTCACATACTCTCTTATTTAGGAACAAGATAAGCTGATACAGATTGGAGCCACCAAAGCCTCCAAATTTAGTCTCTCTTAGCTATGGAGACTAAGAATTCAGAATCAAAATGGGAGCAAACAAGAAAGTAAAATAATAAAACTGATTTCAAGATTAAGGAGAATCAAAATCCTTCGGAAGGAGCCTCAGGCTCTAAGAAGTACATGCAAAAAAAGTTTGACAAGGACAAGTGCTCATACTGCAAGAGAGGGAATAATCCAATGAACTTGTGTATGAAGAAAACCATATACCAAATTTATATACTCCTTGAATAGAACAATATTTCCCTCCATCAAGGTGCAGGGATTCCTAATCCTGGAAACAAGACTGAATATCATGAGAGATCCCATGCTCTAATGGAAGGATTTTCTTAGTCACAAGATATACTCATTGATTCTAGAGTTTCAAACCACATGGTGGCCTCCAAAGAATCATTATCTTCTTTGGATATCTTTGGTGGACCATGTAATGTCCCCTTTTTGGAATTTTATTAAAATGCCCAATTTTCCAATTTTTTCACAATTTTGGCTCTTGACTAGTTTTGATGTCTAAACCTCCAAATTGACCCAAATGCTTCCAAATTTTATCTGAAGGTACATTAATGATAATATAACTTAAATATCACGCTCATGTATTCTTTTTGACCTCCCAATTACTTCTGCACACTTGTTTAATGTTCTGTTCAAAGTAGGAGTCTTTACTAGAAAATTGGGGCTCCAATTCTCCCCGGGTAATTGTCGGAAATGGCTTCACAAATGATCCCAAATTCACTTGAATTTATGAAACAAGGATGGTTATGTGTAAGGGACCTTTTAAAATTCTCATATGCATCATGCTTCAGTTTATACAGTCTGTTATGACTCTTTCCAAAACAACCTCCAAGTCACAATTTCGATCCTTGGGGAAAATCCACCAAATCTTCTCCCAATGCAATAAAAATGAGAAAAATGGATTCCAATGATTAAGTACTGAAAATGAGAATTGAAATAAACATTAATTAAAATCCATACATCATAAATTTATCAGATATTCATTCCTCCATTCGAAATAATAATCATTACCATGGCATATATCAAAATGGAGTGGAAATGGTCATTGTTTGCTCATTAAAACTCATTTTGACATACAACTATTGGGAATTTCGAGTTGAAAATTTTTGAGAATGAATAAGAAATTATATTTAACTGATTCCAATCACAAATTTACAATTAAATTCTCTCCCATTTATAAATCATCAGCATTACAATGGTTCACAACAAGATAGTGGGGAAATGACACTATTTCTTCATTGTTCAACATTTTTACATGAATTATTTTGGGTATTTCGACATGAGAGTATTATAAACATGAAATAAAGAGAATATGCATCATAAAATAAGATAATTATCATTATAATATTCCCCAAAGAGATCAATAGATCACCCAAAGCGCAATCCCTCCATTGGCATGAATATGGTGTGAAAACTGGAAATAGTTGAGAGAGAGTGATGCAATAGAATAATCCACATTATTTCATGTATATTACACCTAAAAATAAGACTCCATTAAATATCCATGAAATACCTAATTGGCATTTCCAAACACGAACTAGGATGGGAATCTTTCACCCTTGAAATTGGCTTAAGCAAGAAAACTAGTCATCCACTAGCTCTCACAAGTCACAAATGAACAAAAAGCTTCTTATCATGGATGATACATGTATTTTATAAAACTTATTGGTATTATAAGGTTCCAAATCCATCTATAAACCAAATCCAATTCGAATTGGTGTGGCTGCTCATGCTATGCCATGTGGCCTCTCTCTTCACCTTCCCTCTTCTTCCAAATTTGAGTAGGAGCCTCTTGTCCTTCTCCAAATCCCAATTTCTACCTCCAATATGATCTATTCAGGCATAACATGTCATTATGTCAGTATTTCAGCCTCAATATCTGACTTGGGTCATAACTGTCATAGAATATCCATCATTGGTGTCATAGCTGTCATAAATGTAAGGGGAATCTAGCCAGGTGTCCATGAAACACCCATTTGGCTCTTCCTCTCCCATGTAAGTTACAATGAATACAAAATTATACCCATGAAGTATATTTACAATTATATTAACCTCATAATCCATCCCAAAACATTATTCTTCCCATAGATTCAAAATTACAAGAGAAAGATACCATTTAACATAGGAATTCTAGCTAGTGTGGGCTCCATAGTCTCCATGTGTCTTCATGCTCTATTTCCACTTCCATTTTCTCTTGTATTTATTTAATAAGATAAATTATTAAATATTTATCCCCTTCTAATTTCTAAACATCATTTATTATCCCCCTTATTCCAAATATCAAAGCTTCCACCCCCAACCTAGGAAACTAGTGATTTTCCTCCTTGGCAATTATTTGACTTTTAGCATCCATTTGACAAATTTCATGAATATGGGAAATGTGATTTGGCCATTGTAACCCAATGCAAAATTTGGGACATTACAAATACTCCCTTCCCAATATTTCTTGTCCTCAAGCAATTTCAAACATGGTTGTTGAAGAACCTGCTTTCTGTATGATTCTTTGAAGTTGCCACTGAGCTGCCCACTTTGAGTCTTTGATATTCAATGAAGATTTTAGAGAGGAACCACCATGCTTGATTCTGCACTAATATGATTAAAATAATCTTATTAAATGTAAAATACATCTCCCATACTTCTTGTTTCCCAAATAATTTGAAATCAATTGGACTAAAAACTATACCAGGTTCCCATTGCTTGCATTGCACTCTAATAATTAAGAGTGCTGTCCAACCCATACCATTTGAAAAGAGAATTTTTGGATCCCATTTTATTTTATACATTATTCCAAACATCATGAGTGCATAATATATATCATCAAATTATATAAAATCATAATAAGAATGTACATCAAGGAGGTGCCTCACCAATAAATCATGAAAGTGCTTATACCTCCCAATGAGTAGACTACCATTTGCCAAGTGCATACAAGCTTCAAGTGACCAATCAAATCTGCTCCAATGACATAGGTGAGGATCCCATGTCCCAATATTCTGCCCAAAGATATATAATGTGCATCAATATAATCAGCCATGTGCTATTTCATCCAAGGAGTGAATGAAGAACCTCCACCAAAATCTGAACCAAATAATGAGCAAAGAAAACATGAAGACTTCAAGTGGATCAAAGAAGTCTCATCAGTACACCCATGAATATGTATATCATAATGAAATAACAGAGGATTTTTCTTCCAATAAGAATGTTCTTCAATCAGATATCTTTTCACCCAAGTGTGTGATGAAGTTCCTCCAACATCAAATAGACTAGGCAAGGAGCAAGGAAAATCATGAGTCTCCAAGTGACTCAAGTGAACATCATAGGTGCACCCATGTAGATGTGTATAATCATAATGTAAACAAGGATTCTTCTACAATTGTAAATAATATGGTTCTCTAATAATTACATCATCAAAAGGAGAAATGGAATGTCCATGCTCTTCATGTGGCACCATCAAAAAGAAACCTTTCACCCATACTTCATTAGGATGACTGCTGCAAAATTTAGAAGTGTAGGATGTAGGAGAAAGAACCAACTCACCCAAATGATCATTAAGTGTAAAATTGTCATAATGTGAAGGATCCATAGGGGTAGGTGTTGTACAGGATAATTCACCTAATAACCTAGGTCTGGGGGGTTACCAACATACTCTAACCTTGTAGACAAATTGACTTTAGAAGTACAGAATAGGAAATAGGAAAGTAGCAGGAACTTACTTGTGAAATACGAAGGTTGATCCAAGCTAGCTTCTTCCTCTCTGATCCGCTTCCAAAGTCTCTAGGATAATTCCTCCTTCACCTGTTAACAAAGATTCTTCCAAATACAGTATGATTCATATATAAAGATGCAGATTAGACAAATCAGATATTATAATGAAATGTAAACATTTACCAATATACAACACATGAAACACAATATGGTAGAAGTAATATTCTTTATTAACAATAATAGAGGGAGTTTAGGTTACAACCCAATGTCTGAACAAGGGACTCCTCTGTCACCAAAGGACTCTGAGTTTCTCTGCTCCAAAGATTCTATAGAGAATCCACCAGCATAACTTTGCTCTCCAAGTATGATTATATAACACCCTCCCCAAGGCCTCTATTTATATGGATGAAATGAGGCAGTTCTCGAAGGTTAGAGAGGTTGTAGCAGTTAATGGGATTAAGGTAAATGAGTAAACTAATCTCCCATTAACTCGTGTTTTTAAATATTAATTTTGAGGAAACCATGCGCGGGTCTGTAGTAGAGCAACCCGCGTATGATACGCGACTCTATACAAGTGCAACCCGTGCATACATGTATGCGTGACCTGCTGAACATGATACTTGCGCATGATGCACGAGATTTCAATAGATATAGTCGCGTATGCTACTCAAAATCTCAAAATGGCAAAGTAATCAGCTGTGCATATAGGCAATGTATTTCATCATCAACCAAGGTATAATGAAACTAGGCAAACCTCAATCCATAAGCATCCTTTTTTGTGCCGACCTGAGGGATCTCAGCACTCGGACGGAGAGGTGCCAATCAGGTGTATAACAGATGCCCCCTAATGTGTGAGGTCAGAGGGGAACGATGGCCGAAATACATTATAATACTAACTCAGGAGAAACTCAGAAGTCCAGTGGAGCAGAAGGAGTACCTGAAACAAATACATAGTAATGTCATAAACAAAATTATATCTGAGGATGCTATGTTCAATTTACTGGAACACTAGCTCCTTTACAATATTTGAGTACATCATATGATATGGGTAAAAACCACGTATTTACAAAGGTGGATCGAAGCCACAATACAATAATGATGAGTCTTCAAATATCTGGAAGCTGGATATAGAAATGGAACATAGTCATGCGCAACTTAGTTCATGAGTGAGGAACTAAGGTCTTCATATAGGATCCCAAAGAACTAGTACAATCTAAGCCATGTGAATAAGGGTAAGCTAAAGTCGAACATGGAAAAGATTCAACAGTTTGTCAACCAATAGATGATAATTGACAACTGAAGCAAAGGATTTCAAAAATGTTGAAAGTGAATCCAGAGGTACCATTGTCAAAGCTCTAGGTCATCGTCATCAGGAGGTATTGAAACGGAACCATACTGTGATAGGGAAGGCAATAGATCCTCCAACGGATCACAAGAGTGACTAGGAACTGAGCAAAAGAAGGTAGACACAAGTAAATGGATAACAGATATAACAGTATAGGATCAGGTGATAGATTAGAAACTAGGTATAATCCTTGAACAGTGAGCACGACATAGAGATGACCCAAGGCATCATACAACGGATAGATAGAACAACTAGACTTATCTGTCATGTAGGAGACATGAACAGATTCCCCAGGTATAATGAACAAGAGGAGGAGTCAAAAACTCAAAGTGATAGCTGACCACAAGTGTATACTGAAACATGGATATCGGAAGGCAAAGAGTGCTATGTTCAAGGATGACATGCTGCCATTACTGAGAACAAGAGAAAACTTCTTCCTTACCTTCCCTGTTAAGTTTTAACGAGTCCAGGAAAGCCAACTCGGTTCCCTCTTCATTTTTTAACAAGCTTGAAGAGATGGGAAAATAATGCTTGATACATTGATCCGTGGATTTAATGAGCCCGAACTAGTACATGCTCATGTGGTATTTTCATATTTAGAGAGTCTGAAAATGCCAAGAAGACTCCAGGGGGGTCCTTTTTCATCCAATTTAGTCTCTTGAGGCCGGAAAAGTATAAAACAAACCACAAAATAACTCTCTTAACTTCTGAAGAAGAAAAGGTGAACCTTTTTCGTACTTAGTCGGGGAGGTCCGAAAAAGGTTAAATTACCACCTACCCAACGCTCCTTCCATAATAGCATAAAATAACTTGAGTTTTATGAGTGTGAAGGAAAGCAAGATCACTCGGAAAGATCCATTTGGTTACAAGAAATGGGGCTTACAACAATAAACTCGTTGCTTTGTTCTTTAGTGTTTAACGAGCATGACAAAGACACAAAGTACACTCGGAATATTTTTCATGTTTGGGTCCAGAGCACGAAAAATAAAAAGTAAGCTCAAACCGGGTGTTCCTTTTCCGTAAATTTAGTCCCTCGGGTCCGGAAAAGTGATAAACCTATACCTAAGAATACTCTTCTCAACTCCGAAGAAAAGAGAGTGATCCTTTCTCGTATTATTCCGCATGGTCCGAGAAAGAGATAACATACCACCAATGCGGATGCCCGTTCACATATTCTTAACGAGCTTGAACGGACGAGATAACTCGGCAGTCAAGTCTATTTTTAAGGAGTCAGACCTGGGCCTAAAGAAACTCCATAAGGGCGGGGAGTCCTATAAAGGGATAGCTTGTAAAGAGAGATTCATAAGAAGCTCTATTTGTCATGAAAAGTAGCTATGAGGAAACCCCTGGGCCTGAAACAGTGATGGAAATGAGTATCAAAGGATGGCAATGGCATATAAGAATGATACTCATGAAATAGGGATCCTAGCCACGGAAGAACAATGGTAGAGACAAGGGACTAATGGCTTAGAATACCATAGTCCATGGTAAAATGTTGAACACTAAGGTTAATGTGGAGTGATAAGTTGCCAACATGTGTTGGGAAGAGCAAAAACTACCCTATAGAATCATCAACACTTTGAAATAGTTAGTAAACCTGTTCCAAGGCACAAAAAGGGATGGTATTAATAAATTGACGTTTCAAACTATAGAAAAAACCCACTTTACGAAATAAATTTTCTATAAATAGTTTGAAAAACAAAACATTTCTCACCATTGCACTTTTTGAACCAAAAAGGAGAGTTTTACCCTCTAACTTTGATTGCTCGTTGTGGACAATTGGACCGGTGGAATTCAGATCCGTCAGTGTCAGGTAAATCTACACCCTGTGCTCTTTAATTTCATCCAAACAAATTTTAGAATTAATGGTCAATTCAATTTAATTCATCAATATAAAAATGGTAAAATGTATGCACGGGTTGCCTAATAGAAAAGCCGCGCATACGCGTTTGATGCACGAGTTGCTGCATAGGGAAGTCGCGCATGGCTCACGACATGTCGCAATGGACAGTCGCGCATACTGCGCTAAAGATAAAATCTTTGAAAATGTTCAAAATTTTTAAATTTTTGTGATGAATTACTGAATCACACTATGTGTTTTTTGTCAGGAAAATATGGTGCTGGAGTGGAGGGAGAGG
>LPNX010095605.1:403425-421587 GCA_001517045.1 Pseudotsuga menziesii
GAGATGAGAGTGGCGGTTGATTGTTTCAGAGGCACTCTATATGACTGGTGCTCGGGAATTGCCCCTCTTATGAAGAGGCAATTATCTGATTGTAGGAGGGGGATATGGAAGAACTTCGGGTATGCTAGTATATTAGTTGCGTTCTTCTTTGAGAGAGTGCCTGCTATGAGCCCTGTGATACCCTTAGAGATCAGACATCCACGTCAGCCGAGGCTGAGCAGGTGGGGTGATATCTTCCTCCGTCACGGAGGAGGAGACATGGTACAGAGTATGTATGACGACGATTTCTATTCATGGTGGGAACGGCAGGTGCCAGCATTGGAGCAGTTTCCATATGTCGGATTAGATTTCCGAGGTGATCCAGACCTAGTCCTCCCTCCAGGAGGAGCATGGGGAGAGATGGGTAAGTCATTTTTTTATTTTTTTATCATTATCAAATTTTTATGGATTTTATAATGATAGGATATATACATATGCACAAGTCTAATCCTACTCATATGTCAAAATGTAGATATTGGACCAGTCCACCCAGCAGGGCACCCACGTACCTTTGTACGTCCTGTTGCAGGGGGAGACCCAGTATTAGTCACGGTACTCGAGGAAAAGATGACTAGGCTTACCGAGCGGGTACCCACTATACGGATAGAGCATCTCCCTGTGGCTATGCAGGAGTCATTAGTTGGGGTTCCACCGGCCTGGTTACGCCTTTTCAGATGGGTAGCCAGAGCAGTATGTGTATACAGAGATGCAGTGGAGGCTGCCGAAGCCGAGGAGGCTGAGGAAGCCAGGGGGCGTAGAGATCACGGGGACCAAGGAGGTCCTAGTGGCCATGGCGGGCAGGCTTAGTTTTAGGCATTTTGATGGATTTTGATCCACTTTTTGTATATTTTGTACATTTTGGGATCTATGGATCAGACTTGACCTATCCTATGTATGAACAGATATTTACATATATATATATTTGTGTTTGGTTGTCATTTTATTTACAAATGTTTCTTATGTATTTGCTGTATATTTTATGGAATGTGTGTGAGATGCCAGTCCAAAATATAGTTAGCATATGCATCAGCTAATGAATTTTGGTTTCGTGGAATGTGATTAAAATTAATAACTTCAAAATGTCTTTCCAGTAAACGTATTTGCATGAACTGATGTAACAATGTAGGATTACGCACCTGGTAAGCTCGATTGAGCTGGGAAACAACCAACTGAGAATCCAAACGGACTTCCAGCTGGGTGATGCCTCGTGACAAAGCATCCCATAAGAGCTCAATTACAGCTCTATACTCAGCAACATTATTGGAAGCAGGACCAAGACAAGTGCCACCCGCGGCAACAAGTTGTCCTGATGGGGAATAAATAACCCATGCTGCTGAAGCCAGGTTACAAGTGTGATGGCTGGCGCCATTAGCAAAACCTACATACATCTCGGAAGACATCTGCAACAACTAGCAGATAGTATAAAAAACGAAACTGAAAACCTAATGTACATAAAAATACATACATTAATATACAAGAAAAAGTGCTAAGCCTAGGCATAGTACTTCTTCAAGTAGAGCCCATTTCTAGGCTCAGGCAGCTTATTCCCATCATAATCCACTAATTCATATGCACCTTTACTCAAAAATTTAGACACAACATAGGGTCCCAACCACATGGCCTTAAATTTTCCTGCCCCCAGGGGCTCCTTATCGTGATCCCAGAGCAAGACAAGTTCCCCCTTAGAGAAAAACCGAGGCTTGACCGTTTTATCGTATTGAGATTTAACCCTATTCTTATGAGCCCAATTTGCAGTCAACGCATCTCTACGTTGCTCATCAGGGTGTTCTAAATGGAGTAACCATTCTTCAAGCTCAGTTGTGTCAGGTAGCACATGAATAGCTATCTGCAAGGATGGGATTTCGCATTCAATCGGCGTAATAGCTTCCACCTCGTGAACGAGTTGGAAGGGGGAAAAACCCTTAGCAGTTTTGACATTGGTTCGATAATCCCAAAGAGCAGGATATAACATGATGTGCCAATTTGAACGGGCTGCATTAATAGTACGTTTAAGTATAGTTTTTAAAGTTTTGTTTACAACCTCGACCTGACCAGTTGCTTGCGGATAATAAGGAGAAGAGTGCTCTTGTCGGAATCTGAGCATGGTGGTCAGTTCAGTCATCATGTGATTTTGGAAATGACTACCATGGTTAGTGACAATCACTTTGGGAATACCAAACCTAGCAATAATCTGATTAAACACGAAGTAAGCTGTCATTTCCCCATTGTCTTTGAAAGTAGGCATTGCCTCTGCCCATTTTGTGAAATAGTCGACAGCGACAATGATGTATTTGTGCCCCGCAGCCGAGGTTGGGTTGCATGTCATATAATCAATCCCCCACTTCATGAAGGGGCCTACCGAGACGATGGGAAACAAGGGAGCAGGATGCGACTGCATTTTTCTAGTGTACAACTGACATGGATGACAACGTTTCACAGCTTCCACACAATCCTTAAAGATGGTGGGATAGAAATACCCAGCACGTAATATCTTCTGGGCCGTTGCTAACCCAGATAAATGACCCCCACACGCTCCGCTATGGGAATCATTTAGGACAATATCCGCTTCCTCATGGGTAAGGCAGCGGTGCAAGACAGAATCTACCCCTCTTCGATATAATGTATCTCCGATTATGAGGTAGCTTTTAGCATGAAGACATGGCTTGCGTCGGTCTTCCCTAGAGTAAGCGGTAGGATACTTTAGAGTCTGGAGATATATAAGAATATCTCCGTACCAAGGATCAGAGGTTGATATAAGGAAGATGTGCTCATCTGGGAATGAGTCATCTTGAACCACTACATCTTCTTCCGTAGGGAATTCTGCTATAAGCTCAGCAAAAACTAAGGAATTTTTGGATTTAGCGGATTGGAAAACCAAGTCAAACTCCTGGAGAATGACTATCCACTTATTGAATTTTCCCCCAACAATCCGTCGGGATAAAACATACCGGAAGGGGTTTACATCTGCCACTATAGTAGTGGTCCTCAGTAAGATGTAGTGCCGTAACCTCTGTACAACATACACAGCCGCTAAGGATAACTTCTCGACGTGGGAGTACTTAAGCTCAGGCCCCACCAAAGCACGGCTAAGATAATAGAAAACATGCTCAACAAGCTTGTCATCCTCCTGAACTAGCACTACCCCAATGGTAGACTCCGACGCGGCCAGATATAATATGAAATCCCTAGAGTAATCTGGTGGGCGCAATAAAGGAGCCGACAACAAAGCTTTCTTTAATGCCTCGAACGCGAGTTGTGCAGTTTCATCCCATACAAATGGGGTGTCCTGTTTAAGCAGTCGCATGAAACCTTTTGTGATCTTGGCATAATTGACGATAAAATGTCGAAGGAAGTTAGACTTACCTTGTAGACTCTGAAGTTGCCTAAGTGAACGAGGAGGAGGCAGATTGACAATGGCCTCGACTTTTAACGGATCCACCTATATGCCCCTACTAGAGACAATGAATCCAAGCAATCTACCTGATTCGACACAGAAAACACACTTGTGGGGATTCAAGCGAATTTTATAGTATCTGCATCTCTCAAAAATCAACCTTAAATGATCTGGATGTTGGATCCTCTTGCGAGAATGAGCAGGAAAATCATCAAGGTAGGGCTCGACAATGGCTTTTATATCGTGAAAAGCAAAGTTCATGGCTCGTTGAAAGGTTGCCCCTGCATTTTTCAATCCAAAGGGCATTTTTCTATAAGCGAATGTACCCCAAGGGAAAATAAAAGCCATTTTATGCTGGTCTTCCGGTTTGATTTGGATTTGATTGTAGCCGGAAAAACCATCCATAAACGAAAATACTTCACTACCAGCACATGCATCTATGATTTGATCAATAAATGGTGTAGGGTAGTTATCCTTGGGACAGGCTTTGTTGAGGTCACGAAAGTTCGTACAAACGCGAATAGTCCCTTGCTTTTTATCAACAGGGACTAGGTTGGACACCCACTCAGTCAAAGCAACGGGATATATAAAACCTGCTTTCAAGAGATTTTCTACCTCTGCCTTCACAGCCGCCACTTTACGCGAGTTCACGTGGCGTAATTTTTGCCGAACCGGCTTAGCATCAGGATAGGTTGGGATCTCATGTTGAACAATAGATGGATCAATGCCTGGCATCTCCTCGTATGACCAGGCAAAGATATCATGGAATTATTTGAAAAGGGCTGTATAAATAGCAATCTCCTCCGGAGAGAAGCTTGCACCTATATAGATATTTTCCATGATATCTGGTTTGACAGAGATATTGATAGGTATGGTAGCGGAAATGTTTGCCATATTCCCCTCGGCAAACACCCCTTCCCTAGGCAAAGGGTTAACAGGTATATCAACATCTCCAGGCAGTCTCACATGAAACTCTTGGTTTTTGATCTTGCTTAGCTCTGGAAGGAAATAAGATCGGTGATGAAGATCCTCACATATCTTATCACGTGAACACATAGCTTCCAAAATAGCTTCGTCTGAAGGTAAAATAGTGTCTAAGCAATCTATGGAATGTAAAGAGTTTTCTGCCCATGCAGGCATATAAACTTCTTCCAGATCATTCAAGACTGTAAGAGGATCTAGAATGGGATCTACAGTGGTTTGGGTAATAGCTTGATATGCCACTTCCACTGCAGATAAGAGCACTTCCGGTTCCTGAGGGGTTGGGAGAACCCAAGGATCAGTCCTATCGACCACCGAATCAATGGACTGCCCTACAGTAGTAGAACTGAGATAAAGGACCGGAGCTGGAATATCGAATGTGCCCATCAATGATGCGTACAGTCCAGCCCCCAAGCTCTGTGCAGCAGGTTTGGCCTGATCAACCAATGGCACAGTGGAATATTTAGACTCTAAGCGGCCTTTACGAGTAAAATCAAGTTGGTCAACAGTGACCAGCTTGCCCTCATGTGGAAATACCATGACACGAAAGACAGTAGATGCAACAACAGACATTGCATAAGTCCAATTCCTACCCAGAAGCAAATTGTAGTCCAATGGAGCATCAATCACTTCGACTTCAACAGAGACTGCTTTGCCAGCCAACTTAAGCTCGAAAGCCGGCAGGATACCATGTGGACGGAAAGACCTTCCATCAAAAGCAGTAAGTAAAGTGGTTGATGGGACCAGCTCTGGGGATCCAAGAGCTTTCCAACAAGCTAGGGACATAACACAAGTAGAGGCTCCCTCATCAATAACTGCTCATCCAATGGTCTTACCACCATGGACAACATCTATCGATAGAGCTACATGGTAAGGGAGGCGAATTTTAAGATCAGAGAAATGAAATTTCGTTGTGAGACTCGAAGAGTCCATGCTACCTAAAGCTGCTAAGAGGGCATCCCGCTGAGAGGGACAGCTCTGTAGCACCTCCAAAGATGACATTGCACACGGAGTCTGAGCAGCGGCTCTGGCATTTGGGTTATGCAAAGTCTTCTTAAAGACACCTTTGGGTATCTTTGGCATTATTTCCGCAGGTTTCTCTATAGTGAGAGGGTTGGAAGTTTCAACTACAGCTTTACCCTTCTCATCGGTCTCATTCTCATAGTTCTTGTTCCTAGTTTGTAACAAGGTTGAGGATCTAACCATGTTGATATAATTGGGGTCAGGGGCAGCTTGAGTGCCCCCTGCTACGGTAGAAGCTAAAGCAGAATTCTGCCCTTGGGGAAATGGATCCTTCAGGACAGCCGATGGTTGCGTTTGTAACAGCTTCTGAGCTTGTTCCATGAGGGGACAAAGGTGAGTGAGGTGGTATCCTTGGCACAAATTACAAGGAAACTTGACTTTCTTCTTCGCCTTTTTGCCCCCATCAGCATTGTTTGCGGGCTTGGGCTTGTTTTGATTTTGGTTTCTCTCTCCCTTTTTTCCTTTCTTCTTCTTCCCTCCGGGCTGCTGATTGCCCTTCGAAGAGGTTTGTGCAAAAACATTTGCACTTTGGGAGGAGGGGGCAGCCTTTGTTGCCTTCCCTATAGACTGTTTGACAGACAATTGGTGAAGTTGTTTTGTCAAAGACTCTACAGTGGGAGAGTTTACGGACCCAACCACACCATCGTCATGGGGTCCAGGCTTGGGTTTCTTGGCCTCATGAGAAGGCCTTGGTGCCTCAGGAATGATTTCATATAAAATCCCAGACTGTGAATATATCAAGTCCAACTGCTGGGCCTTGACTATGGATTCTTCCTCACTAGTCACTCCTGATGTAGAAACATCCTTAGATATATAGGGCAATAAAGATTTAAGGAACCATTCTAGTAAAAAATCAGGAGGGATGGTGGCTTTAATAAGGCTCTTTCGCCTCCTCCACTCTTGGATATGATCCCAGATGTGGGTTGCCTTATTTTGTCTAAAGGTGGACAACAAGTCCGTTCGGAAATCGTAATGAACTGGAAGCTGAAAGTGGCTAAGGAAAGCGGTAGCCAAGTCCCAGAAGCTACTAAAAGCAGCAGAAGGCAGCTCAATGTACCATTTTACTGCAGTGCCTGTCAATGTCCTCTGGAACAGCCTAAGTCTCACTGAATCTTCATTCAATGAGTTGGAAGAACACCAAAGATGGAAGGTGGTGGCATGTGCCCCAGGATCTTCACCAGCCTTACCTTCGAACTTAGGGATGTCCGAAGTCAGTTTGGTGGGAACAGGTGGCCACAAGGGGTCATGCCTCACCGGATCGTTCATCAATTTCGATAAGTCTGGCAAGTTCAAAGTTGCCAGAAAAGGAAGCTTTGGCCTAGCCGGTGTAGTAGATGTACTAGCTTGGGGATTAAAGGGACTTGCCCTCGATCGCCCATAAGTAAAAGTGGGGTTGCCCCCAGACACCTGTTGTGAAGTGGGTATGTTTCTTTGAAATGGGTTCCATCTGTAAGCCACTGGGTTTTGGGTGGGAGATGCAGTGTAAGTGGTTCGAGCCGCCCCCATAGAAGTAGGGGTCTGAAAGACTGGAGCAGGTATCCCTCCACTAAACAAAGAGAAGGGAGAGCTTGTGTATGGGACCGAAATAGGGGTTTGGTAGCCTTGCCCATAAGAGGTGTTGCTACCAAACTGCACTCCTACATATGCAGGAGGTGGACCTACATATGGACTGGAAGGGGGTATGTGCCCCCCATTCCAAGGGAATCCTTGGACAAAGGCCGAGGATCCCACCGGACCACTATGGGTAGGGTAAGGGAAGGAAGAAGGAATTGTAGGCATACTGGGAATCCCAGTAGCCATATCACCAGATATACTTCCTATGTTCGAGTAAACCGGTGGTTGAACCACCCGGCTTGCTGGAGTTAAGGGTGTGGAAGGTAAATTAGATCTAGGGGTACTAACCGGGGGAGGTAGTATCCCTTCAACCGGAAGGGTTGAGGTGAAAACAAATGAACTTTCTCCCTCAGAAGACATAGCTCTACCTACAGGTACACCTAGTACTGGTGAACTAAAAGGCCTAACCTGCACGATCACTGGATCGTTCAAATCAGTCAAGGGGGTATTATAATTTCTTGCAAACTCGTCAACTTGCAATTCCTCTATCTCGACTGTGTCTAATTCAAAGTGGTTAGCTATTAATTCCGGTTCACCAAGAACCTCAGTTACTCCTACTGGTTCAAAAGAACCACCTGTGCTTAATCTCCACCTTTGGGGTAAAGGTGGAGGTTCCAGTGGTGAGAGAGGAGGAAGGTTTCTCAACCTTCTTGACCTTCTAACAAGTTGGTCCTCCAGAATTAAGACTTTGAAAAATCACACGCTAAGGCCAACTAAACACAAGCAGATCCATAGAGCATACACTAAAAGGATCCTAAGCCTCAAGCAATCAAAACATGCTATAAAGATATGCTTTCCTGAAGAAAGCTGATGAACAGTTACTTGGTGTCCTTGAGGGGTTCTTAGGCACAAGTGGAGGAATCACCCAACCGCCCTCCTACACTTTCCACAAGGGTTACCTTCCAAGTCCGTTCAAGGTGAACCAGAAATAACCTTCCGGTTTACGTGGGTATGAGCCTTAAAAAGACAAGAGACTAAGGCTACCTTAACAATACCTACTGTCTGGGGGGACAGTCGTAAGCCGAACTCGTACGCATGGGCAGGGTAGCTGAGCTCGAAATTCTGCCTAGACAGAATCCCCAGATGCGTAAAAGTCCTGGGTTACGTTTTGACAAGGATTCGGGGGGTTATCCCCTCTGTCCAAGCCTCCACGCGGCCTAGTGCTTAACTCCCGTTTGAGAGGAGCTTCTCAGATACAACGGTAGAACCAAGGATTTACCTAATGAATAGTCTACTACGTCTGAGTTTATAGTTTGTGGGAATTTTACACTCCCTAGCCCACAAACCTAGCCTAAGCTAGTAGGTGGAAGGCCCTGAAAATAAAAACTTACTAATAGATTTTAAATTTAAGCATTAATTTTAAGGGCTGTTCTTTACTCAAAGGAAGTGGAAGTGATGGACTGTATGATGTTTTGACTCAGCAGAAAATAAATGAAAGTAAAAGCGCATCTAAATCAAACTAACACTATGAAATAAACTTCTTTTCATTTTTTCAAATAAATATTGATGAACTATATGCAGAAAAAAGAGAAACTAAGCCTATATGTTTTTGTAATTTTCTGAGATAGTATTTCTTAAACCGAAACAAACACTACTCTAATGCAAAAAATTACAATGCAAAATATCATCTATGTTTTGTTTTTCACTTTAAAAAATGCTCAAAACACTATTGTGCATGTATAAATTCAATACTTGAGTAACTTGACTCTTATAGACTGTATAAAAAACACAAACTGAAACTAACAGGCAAACATAACCTAAAAACCAGCAAAAAAATAGGCAGGACCTCAACTTGGGTGCAGACAATGACCAAAAGATCACTGCAGACTTTTAAACAGGCAAGTGCAAACCACTAACTGATAGATAGCAGACTGGACAGACAGAGTCTAAGACCCTGATCACTGATCTAGACTCAGGCATTCACCAACAACCCAAACAGGCCAGAAAGTTTCAAGATGCAGACAGTGAATAGAACAAGTAAAAAGAACCCAAGGGCTTCGAAAAGTACTAAGATGTGATCACCTGATACACTCAGACAAATTTGTAGCACTCTTAAAGAAAGCCTTAACAGAAAACATGACTTATAATAGGCCAAAGAACAAGCCAACTTTGACACAAAAATCACAGTTTTCAGGAGTATACGCGACTGTGTAGTAATGTAGGTCGCGAATGATGCGCGACTGTACAGTGGAACAACCCGCATATGGAACTCAATATGCGCGACTGTCCAGTGGGAAAACCCGCGTATGGGTATAAAAATAATTCTCAAAAATAGAGAAAGACCCAAGACTTTCAAATGCTATAGTAAGTAAGAAAGCAGGACAAAAGATCACAAACAAAACTTCGAGCAATGACTGGTCAGGACAACAGAAAAAGACCTAAAGCAGACTTGGCTTCCCCAGTGGAGTCGCCAGTTTTGTTGTACAAGATAATTCACCTAATAACCTAGGTCTGGGGGGTTACCAATATACTCTAACCTTGCAGACAAATTGACTTTAGAAGTACAGAATAGGAAATAGGAAAGTAGTAGGAACTTACTTGTGAAATACGAAGATTGATCCAAGCTAGCTTCTTCCTCTCTGATCCGCTTCCAAAGTCTCCATGATAATTCCTCCTTCACCTATTAACAAAGATTCTTCCAAATACAGTATGATTCATATATAAAGATGCAGATTAGACAAATCATATATTATAATTAAATGTAAACATTTACCAATCTACAACACATGAAACACAATATGGAAGAAGTAATCTGCTTTATTAACAATAATAGAGGGAGTTTAGGTTACAACCCAATGTCTGAACAAGGGACTCCTCTGTCACCAAAGGACTCTGAGTTTCTCTGCTCCAAAGATTCTGTAGAGAATCCATCAGCATAACTTTTCTCTCCAAGTATGATTATATAACACCCTCCCCAAGGCCTCTATTTATATGGATGAAATGAGGCAGTTCTCGAAGGTTAGGGAGGTTGTAGCAGTTAATGGGATTAAGGTAAATGAGTAAACTAATCTTCCATTAACTCGTGTTTTTAAATATTAATTTTGAGGAAACCATGCGCGGGTCTGTAGTAGAGCAACCCGCGTATGATACGCGACTCTATACAAGTGCAACCCGTGCATACATGTATGCGCGACCTGCTGAACATGATACTCGCGCATGATGCGCGAGATGTCAATAGATATAGTCGTGTATGCTACTCAAAATCTCAAAATGGCAAAGTAATCAGCTGTGCATATAGGAAATGTATTTCATAATCAATCAAGGTATAATGAAAACTAGGCAAACCTCAATCCATAAGTGTCCTTTTGTGTGCCGACCTGAGGGAAGTCAGCACTCGGATGGAGAGGTGCCAATCAGGTGTATAATAGTACGATTATGCAGCTCCTTTAAGAGTGTGAAACCTTTGTCATAGATTGGTTCCAATGTAGAGGAATGATGTTCTTTAAAAATTGCATACCCTTCATCAAGAGACAATTCAAGTTCCTCTTCAACCACATCAAGTGTTTGTCTCTCATAAATATTATCTTCAAATACATCAAGAACCTGAAATTTGTCATGTTTCTCATGATCCATCATGTCATGAGAATCCTCCAAGCAATCTACCTTATGAAAATATGAAACATCGAAGGAAAAACAAGTGTCTTGCAGCTTTTCAAATAGTTGCTCATTTTGAATTGTGAGCTTATGAATAAATTCATTATTCTTCAAGTAGGATTCATGTAAACATTCACTAAGCTCAATGACATTTTTTCTATCAAAAATAAAAGACATCAAATTACCTTTGATGTTGCACATTGCTCTCTGGATCTTCTCCATCTCTTCAAGGAAGGATGGCTCCTCCAAGGAAGTAGCTCTCCAACAAGAATTTGACACCAATGCTTGAGTGTCATGGAGTATGCTAAGGGGCTCTTGGATCTTCTTTTCATTCATTTTTAAGGACCCTTCAAGAAAATGAGGCTCTTACAAATTAACATCCTCATCTTCTTCCTTCTTGGTTGGAAACACTTCATGAAGCTCAAGTGGTGATGGGGAAGTTGATCTTATTTCTTCTTCAACTGCTACAAGGTGTTGATGTATTTGTAACTTTAAAATGTATTCATCTATGTATATTTTTTATTGTAACCCGATGTTTATTCCAAGATGTATGTATTATGTAATTGAGTCATGTTGTCATGCCCCGATGTTCCGATCGGGAGAATCAATAATGTAAACAAGTCATGTCAAGTCATAGTGGGTAACCCTCTGATTGTGTAAGGGTTAAAGTCCCCGTAGTTCCAGGGCACTAGGGTTATTAGACTCTCCTAGTAGAGGTCAGCCCTAGTAGGGTTTTAGTCATGTCAGTATTAGTATAAATAGAGAGCTAGGGTCTCTATTTAGTACACATCACTCACACACTCAAGTGTAGCACATAGTTGAGGAAGGAGAAGACACTGGGGCTAGACAAGAAGAAGATTACTACTATCGGGAGTGCATCTTACTGTTTTGGGGTTTTACATCTTGTGCTGATTCTATCTCTAAGGAAGTTGCGGGGTTTTCTACATTTATGGTTTCCTCGATGAAAAACACTGTGTTCATTGTCTCCTGTGTTTGATTGCTGTACTTGTTGTTCTCTTAGTAAATATCCTAACATAATGCTAGCTTAATGTTGAAAAACTAACATGGAATCAGAGCTAGCCTGAGAAGAAGACAGAAGAAGACACTGTGCAGCTATGGGAACTAGGGATTCCTAGTTTGTGGATCTTTCTCCATATATTTTCAGCAAAAGTAAGGTGGAATAACTCTCCTCCTTAGGGCGCATCTTTCTATCGAAGTAGAATCCAATTCTGAGGTTTTTCAGTTTTGGACATGTCACTACCGTCGAAAATTAGGGCTTTTCACAAAAGAGGATTTTTTTCAGTGAGCCTAGGCATGGATTGATCTACTCCCCAAAATTGAAGTTAGGGACAAATTTCAAGGCATTTGGGTGAACAGAACTCCGAAAAAGAAAAACCCTAATTTGCTCCTTAACCAGCTCTGCAGGATTTCAGCTCAAGTTTAAGATTCGACATCTTGAACCTGGTAAGATCTAAAATATTTTGTATTTCCATTTGAGGTTCTTAGTTAAGATGTCTCATCATACCAAGCTTGATGAAAAGCTTGAGGGAGTTGATAACTTTTGAGCCTAGAAGTATAGGATCTCCTTGGTCCTGGAAGAAAATGAGTTAGAATCCTACATCCATGAGGAGGTTCCAATTCCAGAGGGAGATGAGGCAAAGGCCTTACATAAGAAGAATATGGTTATGGAAAAGAGGATCATTGCTGATTCTATCAAGGATCACCTTATCCCACAGGTGTCCTCTCTCAAGACACCTAAAGCTATGTTTGATTCCCTAACCAAATTGTTTGAAGGGAAGAACATAAACTGGAAGATGACCATGAGAAACCAATTGAAGAATGTGAAGATTTAGAATGCAGAAACAATATAGTCTTACTTCACAAGAGTTTCTCAGATCAAAGAGAGACTAGAAGCAGTTGATGAAGAAGTGGAAAATGCAGAGATTGTAATGACTACATTGAATGGCCTTCCTAGGTCATGGGATTCTTTCATCCAAGGAATATGTGCTAGAAAGAAGTTAGTATAGTTCAGCAGACTATGGGAAGAGTGCTCTCAAGAAGAAGCCCGGATAGTAGCTCAAGAAGAGAAGATGGGAAGTGAAGACCAAGCTCTCATAGTACACTCCAAGTCAAGCAAAAGAAGAACTCATAGCTCTAGAGGTAAGCACTCTCACAAAGATAACACTAGAAAATATGTATCTAGGATCATATGCTATACATGTGATGAAGTAGGACACTATGTAAGGAATTGTCCTAAAAAACAGAATATAATAAAGAAGAGCAACAAAAGAAGACATCATGTTCATGCTGCAAAGGATGATGAACCATCCAGGAAGAGATCCAGATATGAAAGTGAAGATTCTTCAAGTGAGGAAGAATATGTTCTAATATTCTCTCTCACAAGTAACATTAATCATGGAAGTGAAGATTGGATTATAGATAGTGGGGCTTCCAAACATATGGCTAGATTCAAGGAATCCTTTATGAGACTGTCAGAACATGAATCACCTCACAAGGTAAATCTAGCAGATGAACACCAATATCCAATAAAAGGTAGTGGGGAATCTTCCTATAAATTAGACTCTGGAAAGTCTCTAACAATGAAAGAAGTATTTTTTGTGCCATGACTCAAGAAGAAACTTCTCTCCATATCACCATTAGATGCAAAAGGAATGTGGGTTGCATTCATTGATGGTCAAGTCATCATGTGGCCAAAAGGAAAGACTATTGATGATGTGGTAGTGATTGGAGAATAAGAAGGAGGATTGTACAAACTGAAGGGCCATCCAGAACAAGCCTTGGTCCATGACACAATAGAGCCAAGTGAAATTTGGCATAGAAGGCTTGCACATGTGCATTACAAAGCACTACCTATTGCAAGCAAAGCTGTTGAAGGTCTTCCATAAATCCAAGCAAAACATGACGGGATCTGCAAAGGATGTGCAAAAGGAAAGAATACAAAGAAGACATTTCCAAGTAGCAAAAGCAAAGCAAAAGGAATCTTGGAAATTATCCACTCCGATGTATGCAGTCCTATGTCATCAAACTCACTAAGCGGGTATGCATATTATGTTTCTTTTATTGATGATTTTTCTAGGAAGACATGGGTTTACTTCATGAAGAAGAAAGAAGAAGTATTTAGTAAGTTCAAGGAATTCAAAGGGCTATGCAAAGAATCAGGGATTAAGAGGGAGTTTTCCACTCCTTATAATCCACAACATAATGGGATAGCAGAATGGAAGAATATAACTATCATGGAAGTTGCAAAAGCAATGCTTCATGATCAAGACCTTCCTATGCATATTTGGGAAGAAGCTGCCAGAACAGTGGTGTATGTACAGAACCGTACTCCACATAGAGTACTCGATAACAAGACTCCTGAACAAGTCTTCTCCGACAAGAAACCAGAAGTCAACCATCTCAAAATATTTGGCTGTCTTGTGTACATACACATCCCAAAGGAGAAAAGGACAAAGTTAGATCCTTCAAGAAAGAAGGGTATATTCGTGGGATACTCTAAAAGCTCGAAGGCTTACAGAATATATTTCCTGGGATACAAGAAGATTGACATCAGTAGGGATGTGACATTTGATGAAGACACAGCTTACAACAAATCCAGAAAGAGACCCGTTGAAGAACGTGAAGAAGAAAAAGCACCCAGAATTCATGATACAACCATGAATGAAGAAACTCGAGAAGAAGATCGAGAATTTTAAGAACCACAAAGACCTGTAGATCCACCTCTAGAGAAGAATCCTCATAAGAGGAAACCTACTTGGGTATGAGAAATTATCCAAGGTGTGGAAAGATATGGGGCTCCAGAAGAGAATCACAGAGAAAGAAAGAGGACCAGATCTTGTTCTAGGTATGTAGCTTTACTATGTGATTTCATTGATAAAGAACCTTCTAGTTATGAAGAAGTGACATAACGGAAAGAATGGAAGGATGCTATGATCAAAGAATATCAATCGATCATGAAGAATGATGTGTGGGATGTTGTCCCAAGACCAGAAGGGAAGTCAGTTGTAACTTCTAAATGGATCTATAACATCAAGCATGCTACAGATGGTAGCATTGAAAAGTATAAGGCAATATTTGTGGCTCATGGTTTCTCTCAGAAAGAAGGAATAGACTATGAAGAAACATTTGCACCTATATCTAGATACACTTCCATAAGATCAGTACTTGCTTTGGCTGCAGTGATGAAATGGAAGATACACCAGATGGATGTCAAGACTGCTTTCTTGAATGGTCTAGTAGAAGAGGAAGTGTATGTAGAACAAGCACTCGGTTTTGAGACACATGATAGGGAGTCTCATGTATGCAAATTGAAGAAATCCCTGTACGATTTCAAACAGGCACCCAGGACCTGGTACGAAATAATTGATAGTTTTCTATCCAGTTTGGGATTTACCAAGAGTAAAGAAGATTCCAACCTTTACTACAAGGTTGAAGATGGCAACCCAGTAATGCTTCTACTATATGTAGATGATCTATTTGTGACAGGTACGGATGGGTTGATTACTGATATGAAGAGAAATCTTGCTGCTTAGTTTGAGATGAAGGACTTGGGTATGATGCATTACTTTCTAGGTATGGAGGTGTGGCAGAGTACGGATGGAATCTTCCTTAGACAAGGGAAGTATGCAGCAGAGATCCTGAAGAGGTTTGGGATGATGGACTGCAAGACTATGGCCACACCTATGGCATCGAACTTGAAGCTATTGAGTGATGCTTCTTCAGAGTCAGTTGATGCTATGATGTATCATCAGATGATTGGGTCATTGATGTACCTGACGAACACGAGACCAGACATTTGTTTTACTATGAAAACCTTGAGACAATTCTTGACAGATCTGAGAAATGTTCACTTGATTTCTGTAAAACATATTCTGAGGTACCTAAGGGGTACAGTTAATTATGGGCTTAAGTATGATGCGAATCAGAAGATTAACCTGGAGAGTTATGTTGTTTCATATTGGGCAGGTAGTGCCATCGATAGGAATAGCACTTCAAGGTGTTTCTTCAGTATGGGATCAGGTGTGATCTCTTGGTTTAGTAGGAAGCAATCCTGTGTGGCACTGAGTACAACTGAAGCAGAGTATGTCATAGCTTGTTCAGCTAGTTGTGAGGCAGTATGGATATATAAGCTACTGTCTGATTTATTTGATCTCCAGATGGATGCTACTTGTATATGTTGTGACAACCAAATTTGCGTGAAGTTGTCAGAGAATCCAGTGTTCCATGACAAGTCGAAGCACATCGAGATCAAATATCACTATATCAGGGATATGGTGCAGAGAGGAGCAGTGAAGCTCCAGTATGTTGCGATGGAGGAACATATAGCTGATGTGTTGACGAAGCCATTGGCCAGAGTGAAGTTCAAGTACTTTAGGGAGAAGCTTGGGGTTCTCTAGATCGAGCTTTCCTCCAAGGGAAAGTGATGAGTCCCAAAGCCATTCTAATGAGCAGGTCAGATGTAAAGGCTGATCCATTCTTTCATGGTGAGAGGATTCAGGTCCTTCCATGTCAGATATGAGTGCTAAGATCCAAATCAATTCTGACGAGCAGGTCAGATGTAAGGGCTGAGCCATTCTGTCATGGTGAGAGGATTCAATTCCTTCCATGTCAGATATGAGTGTTGGCCATTCTATCGAGTAGGATAGATGTAAGGGAAACTACCACTCGCTGGGAGAGTGGAGGCACCTGGTCCATTACCAGGTAGCTCAGTCTGGGACTGGGGGCCTTTTTGATGAGGGTGGAGGATTTGGTTCCTTCCAGGTCAGATGTGAGTGTAGGCCATTCTGTCATGGTGAGAGGATTCAGTTCCTTCCATGTCATATGTAAGTGCGGGCCATTCTGTCATGGTGAGAGGATTCAATTCCTTCCATGTCAGATGTAAGTGTGCGCCATTCTGTCATGGTGAGAGGATTCAGTTCCTTCCATGTCAGATGTAAGTGTGGGCCATTCTGTCATGGTGAGAGGATTTAGTTCCTTCCATGTTAGATGTGAGTGGAGGGCCTTTCTCATGTGACTGTAGGTTACTACATGATCAGATGTGAGTGTTGGGCGTGCCTTTCTGACGAGTTAGTCAGATGTAAGTGTTGGGCGAAGACCTACCTAATGGCTAGGCCTACAACCAGCATGAAAGAAGGATGGCTCTGTAGAACTTCCTATGACAAGATAGCACACATGATGATGACCAGATGAGATCCAGATCGAGCTATGATCCAGATCCAGTTATGATGACTCTGAGAGATCTAGATCGAGTGATGATCCTGATCCAGCAATGATGATCTAGATCGAGTGATGATCCAGATCCAGTGATGATGATCTAGATCGAGTGATGATCCAGATCCAGTCTAGTGATGATGATCCATATTGAGTGATGATCCAGATCCAATGATGTTGATCTAGATCGAGAGATGATTTAGATCTAGTGATGATGTCCCATGATGATCTAGATCCAGTGATGATGATCCAGATTGAGAGATGATCCAGATTCAAATAATGAAGATGACTTGAAGACAAATATGACTTGAAGACTCAAAATACTTGAGATGTAGATGACAAGATGATTCAATTGATACAGAGAAGAAGACCAGTGCTAAAAATTGTGTCGAAATAATACCTTCCTAGTTAAGAGGGAGTGTTGATGTATTTGTAACTTCAGAATGTATTAATCTATGTATCTTTTGTATTGTAACCCGATGTTTATTCCGAGATGTATCTATTATGTAATTGAGTCATGTTTTCATGCCCCGATGTTCTGATCGGGAGAATCAATAATGTAAATAAGTCATGTCAAGTCATAGTGGGTAACCCTTCGATTGTGTAAGGGTTAAAGTCCCCGCAGTTCCGGGGCACTAGGGTTATTAGACTCTCCTAGTAGAGGTCGGCCCTAGTAGGGTTTTAGTCATGTCGAGATTAGTATAAATAGAGAGTTGGGGTCTCTATTTAGTACACATCAATCACACACTCAAGTGTAGCGCATAGTTGAGGAAGGAGAAGACAATGGGGCTAGACAAGAAGAAGATTAGTGCTGTCGGGAGTGCATCTTACTATTTTGGGGTTTTACATCTTGTGCTGATTCTATCTCTGAGGAAGTTGCAGGTTTGTCTCCATTTATGGTTCCCCCGATAAAAAACATTGTGTTCATTGTCTCTTGTGTTTGATTGCTGTACGTTTCATTAGAGGAAATTTCAACTCAAAATGCGCCTTTTAACTTTTATTCAAATTCCATGTCATCATGTGTTAGCCAATGAAATTTATTTAAATTTTAAATACCGTATAGGTATTAAACACTTTTTTAATATAAATTTGGGGATAGGTATCATAAAAAAAACTACTTTTTGTGTTTGTATTTTTGACATATCTCTCCGTGTTTTTACTCAAATTTCAATCGGGAGAGCTCATTGGATGCGGAATTAAATTCCGCATCCAACGAGTACCCACTCGACATACTTTTGATGGACCCCGCTACCCCAAAAACAAGAAATACCTGAAAAAATGGAATG
>LPNX010095605.1:421801-467339 GCA_001517045.1 Pseudotsuga menziesii
TGTTCTCTCAGTAAAGATCCTAACATAATGCTAGCTTAATGTTGAAAAACTAACACAAGGTATTCATTTTCAGGTTTAATGGAAGTTTGGCTTGTAGCAACACTTTCAAAATTGATCTCTATGTCACCAACATAGAGGTGTGAGCACCCATCAGTAGGTACTCCTTCATAGTTCAATCATCCATTAGTAGATGCTCTTTGTTTCATTTCCAAGGTAACATGTGTCTCAAAATTATCTTCAGTATTTTCAATAAAAACTTCTTCATACTCATGTGATGGCTCTTCATATTTTTTAGAGTCACTTGGGAGTGAATTTCAATCATCTTCATGTACTACTTCTTCTACTCCACCTATTTCAGAACTAGGTGGTTCATGGGTCTCCTCCTTTTGCTCCTTCAAGCAAACTAATGCATTTTTTCCCTTGGTTTTCTTAAATTCAATATATTTTTCCCAACTTTGGATAGCCAAAATTTCAAATCCTTTCATAATATTCTTGGTAAATTCTTCAAATATAGGTTCCATGCTGTTTATTATCACCTCACCATCATATGAGGTTCTCTTTTCATGCCTACTCATAGTTTCTGTTGCTTCCTTTTCACACACCTGGATCACGTGGCAGAAATATTCAAGCCACTCAATGTGTCCTTGGGGGCAAGTCTCGAGTCAAGGCTGTCACCTTGTTCTTGACTCCTCCGTTTAGGCTCAACTCCTAATGGAGCCAAGCAGGGTAGACCCTATTAAGCTACTAAGGATGATTTCTTAGTGTGGTGATGTTAAACTGAAATAGTTATTTAGGAGTTTGAATATTTTAACTATAACAATTGAAGATGACAAGATACGAAAATAACACATAGAAGCACAAAGCTGATAAATAATATATATATGAAGCAAAAATGACCAGTGCCTTAATAATGGAGTCAAAACAAAGAGATCAATATGCTTGCGTGCACTTGGAGTGAATGTTTTGCGATTGCATCTTGGTATGTTTTAAGTTAAAATTGAAGTATGAGTTTTTTAAATTAGGCTAAAAGGGGGACTCCAGATATACCCGAGGGTACTTAAAGTATGTCCAAAACAAAACCTACATGGCTACCCGCAAGGAATATGTGGGCTGAAATGGAGTCTCTGGGGCTATGTTCATAATGCACCCGTTAGGGTGTGACAGAGATCGGCGCCCCGAGGTCACTTTTCAGTAGGTTCCCGCTTCCTTTGGGTATTTTACCACCGTAAAGGTTTGATCGAGGTGTTGGATTTTCACCTGATGGTTTGTTAATTGGGGAGGGTGAGTCCTAATTATGCTAGTCACCCAAGTGATTTTGATACAGCTTGACTGATTGGATGAACCGTAGCTAAGTGCAGAGCATACACACTGGAGTCTTGTAAATTTTAATAAGTTTTTAAGAGATGTGTTCTTGTTTAAAAGAAAAGCCTCCAAGAACCTCTTTCGATCCAAGTGGATCTCAATCGGGAAATCAAGGAGGGGTTAATTTTAAAGCAGCTGATAAACAAATTATAGAAAAAATAAAACAACTACACAAATCTGGTTTTCTGATTAATCCTACCATGAATCTCTTTCCCCTTTCGGGTCACTCGGGAAATCGTGGGGTAAGTATTATGATTACTTTTGAAAGTAAGATATGGAATATGGAATTAAAAACAAGATCAAATATACTACCCTGCAAATCAGATCAATTCTAGTAAAAGGAAATAAGCAGAAAATGACGAAAATGGCACCGACGTGAATCCCCCCAGGGGGATGGGGAATGGGCTCGAAAGAGCCTATTCAAAGGAGGATTTTATTACAGCAGTTACAATATCAGAGCATTGATAAATCATAACTTTCTTGGTCCTTATACAGGCTGAAACCAAGATATTACAGTTTATACAAAAAGTTTACAAATTATGTGACAAAAGAGAGACCCCTGGGGGGATTTGAGCGCTCCAAAAGCCACTTTGGACAGCAGCTTCCTTTCCTCTCTGTCAGGCCTGATAAATGACAGTGAGTGAGTTAGAATAACAAATTCCCAAAATCACTTTAAGAGTACCTTTGGGTCAGCCTACTTTATCTCAAAAAATAATGAAATTAAACTAGCTAAAACGGTGAACAGGGAACCAAGGAAAGCAAGATTTCCTTGGGATCTTGGCTTGCTGTTTGTGCATCCAATTAAAAGAAATGATATTGCAGAATATTGAATTTTATCGCAGCAAAAGGAAATCTAATGCATGTGATCTACAAGTTTTCTTTCAAATTCATGCAAAAAGGACAATTTCCCTACAACTAGATCTGGGATGCTTATGATACTTTTTTTTAGTGCAAGATCTAGGATGTGAGCTATGAAATATTAGATATATGTATATTTTACTTTGATGAAACAGATCCAAATAAAATCACAGCTATAAACTAAAAAGGTAACTGGGTAAAGTGTTGATTTTGAGGGAGGAAGAAGAGGAGAAAAGTGTTGGTTTCCTTGAAGATCCGTAGTAGAGCTTTCAAGTGGAATGCTGAGGGACTATGCCTTTGAAATGTTTTGAAGAGAATGAAGAAGCAAACTAGATCAGCATCCTCTCCAAAGTATAAACCTGCAACTCAGCTGAAATCAAAGAACTTGCCAAGAAACTTGTGAGATCCGATTAGTACATACAAAGAGATTCAAGATAACATGCATATAAGCTTATAGGACATGTTAAATATATATCTCTAAACATGCATCAAAGGAGAGTGATAGTCAATAAAATTATTGAACAACACCTTTCCTATCAAGATTGTAATAAGCTAATTACCAATCTTAACCATAGATCTATAAGAAATTAGCAAAAAAGACCACTGATACAGGTTACCTCAGTAAAACAATGGAAATAATCATCCACACATGTAATGGCACCACACCGTATTGCCTCCAAATATTTTCTTTATTTCAAATGCAGAATTACAACAATACAATAGCAGTAGCACCTCAATCCCAGCTCTAACTAGCTTGGAAGAGGGAGCCTCAAGTAGGATATATACAATTTGCAGGCCATCTAGCCCAGGGGGGGGGGAGAAATTACTCATGGAATCAAGTGAAATCAACTGATGGAGAGTTCATCAATGCACAACTGAAGCTGGACTGAGCCTACTTTTCAACCGGGGGCCTGATCTGGTTGACACATCAACCCATACACTGACACATTGGCCCAAAACTTATCCAGATGAGCCAAAACGTGTTGAGGAGAGAGGGAGGGTGAAATTCCCCATAAAGGATGCTCAAGATCAACTCTGGATATGATTTGATCACCTCCTTCAGTCAAGGATTTGTTAGATCCAGTCAATCTGCTTCAGATCTGACTGATTTCAATCAAATCGGCTGAGAATCCACTGATTTATTGTTTTTGGATTTGCTCCATTATTCATCAATTTATTAATTAAAATAATCAATAATTGATTTTTGGGGCTTTCTGACCTGAGTGATGGAAAATCACTCAAAACTAGGAAATAGCGGGTCCATGGGTTTACATGGTGCTCTTAGCTTGAAAATGAGAACCTACATGACTGAAACCGATTATTTGGCCCACTTTTATTACAGATTCAATTTTTCCAATTAAACTATTAAAAAATAGCCTAAGTTTTGGAAAAATTAAAATTTAATAAAAAAAAACAATGAAAAAACTAAAAAATTGAAAAACACCTAGGGCGACTTAGACATGTTCATATGACTCAAAAATGATGTCTAGCATGCTTACACATTGACACATAGACTCTAATAACCTCAATAGGCACAAATGCCAAGCCGACCACCCCAACTTTGGAGGTATGGAGTGAAAAACTCAGAAATTATCAGTTGTTTATTCAACAACCAATAATAACCAAGGGAAAAAACACTCTGGGCTGATCGGATTGACAAATGAAGTCTAAGAGACCGAGTATTTTACAGACACTATCATGCTAGAACATTTATTACAATTCCCCCATGGGGTATGAACATGTGATATGATACAACAAGCACTTCCCAGAAGTACTTCCAAAGGTCTTTTTGAAGTCCGAACAAGTTAACCTTGTCCGGTTCACCGGGCTCACTTAATAAAAACCACTAAGTACAACTTAGGTGGTAACATTCTGGCTCCAACTATGGGACGTGTGCTCGATCTGGTCTTTAAGGCAAGAAGAGGATATGAGAACACCAGAATGTCTAGTTGATATACCCTGTAAAAACATCTCAACTTGACAAGAAAAACCTCAGTAGCACAAGTTTTATAAAAAACCAAATGAACCATTAAGCTGATTTATTTAAACAAAATAAGTGTAACTAACTAAAAGAAGTAAAGTTTTATTATCACTAAGTATAAAATAGAAATGTAGAAAGTAAATGCTCTCTTTCAAGGAGCTTATTTTCCTACTCTAAGCATGATATAAAAAGGGTTAATTGTAATCAGAAATCCAGTTTAACCACCTAAGCATTTTATTAACATAAAAAAAAAATTCCTTGTCTTTGGTTACCAGCCAAAGTAAGGATACCTTATTCAGAAAATGCAAAGCTGCGTTATGATTCAGGATGGGCGGGATGGATGGGAGATCAAAGGCATGAACAATGTCATAAAAATTCTTCCCAAACTTGTATGTGCTCATGCAGGCTGCTTCTATCCATGACTGGATAGGACTGATATACCAATCAGAACGATGAGGTAAACTGACTACATCATCATACTGATCATCGGGGCTTATCGAATGATAACTCGTTGCACAAGCCCCAAGTAGCTCCAAATCATAAGGAACCTCTATATGCGAAAAAGATGGCTGAGACTGATTTTCCACTGACTGCATCACATCTGACTTTTCACAATACTTCTTCTCCATGTCTTCATTATTGATACCTTTGTGTGGCTCTGCATGATATGACTCTGAATGATCATATGGATAAACTGCATGCTCCTTTTTCGTATCAAAGTTTTCCCAGGCATCCAGATCCATGCTCCCCTCTATGGATGTATCATAAATTGGACTTCCACAAATTTTTGAATAGACACTCCCATTGTTGGACATATCATGGATGGGATTCTCCATAAGATTTTCACAAGTTGGATTATCTATGAAATTCCAATAGTCATCACTCCCATCCATGTCATATGTGGCGGACTCTTCATTGATGGCATCATGCTCCTACCTGTCCATGTCTTCCTTGTATTCATAACAATATTATTTAGATAAAATGCCACAAGGCAATAAACGTTTCAAACCTTCATCAACATGAGGGGAACAAGGTCTAGTGTCACCACACACTGTAGTGGTCTTATCATAAGTTTCTTTATAGGCTTCTGTTATGATATCATGAAGAGGATCTTCAATATTATCTTCAATCCAGGAAACTTTTTGAACATACTCAATGGGATTACTTAGGATGTGTTGCTCAATGGGTTCCTCTAAATGGATTTCTGGAAAGATATCAGTATTGCTACACACCTGAGAATACACCAAATCTTCAGTGTCTTCAGCTATGGTGACATGAGGAGAGTCTTCAACAATGTGTTCCATCATGGGCTCCTCCTGGAGATCTTCAATATGATCATCTTGGATTTTCCCTTCCTCAGAATCTTGCTGTGTATTGGGAGATACCTCATTTTCTTTAAGAAGACACTTGATTTCTTCATTTCTTAAATAATTTCTAGGATGCTTTTTTATGGGAGTATCATGGAATTCCTCTTTACTCAAATGTTCAAGAAGTGATTCCAAGTCTTCAATACTTTGTATCATGGAAAAAGGTCCATCATATGTTTCCATGTGATACTATGTCCCAGATAGGTAGAAGGTACAGATCTTTTCAAGGATATTTTTTAAACCATTCCTACTACCCCTACCATCATGCCACTGTTCTAAAAACATCCAAAGGAAGCTTGGAAAAGAAGTTATACATTTATCAGGAAGGCCTTGATAGAACCAATAACCAGCCTCACCCCGAAAAGTACTAGCAAACATTTCTATCATATGGTCTTCATAGAGAATATTGAAGTCAGCAATCAACTGAAGGAAAGATTTGACATGCCAGATGGCCGAGTCACCATCATCTCCATGAAATGGTGGAAGCCAGTTATTTGCATCACCCAAACTATCACAATAGTTAGGAAAACCAGGGATGTTTGAGAAATCGATAGGTTGAAATGCTAAGGCTATCTGGGCACCATATTTCTCCCTTAATTTATCCAAAATGGTATCCATTTGAAAACCTTGTACTGACAAAGTGGAGCTGTCAAGTGATGAACTTTAAAGGTTTTAACATGTTGCATTGGCTCATCTACACACAACAAAACTTCACAAGTTTATGAGAAAACAGGGTTTTATCCCTTCAATGGAGTCGCCATGTGAAACAGAAAAATAAGCATTTATGAATCTTTTCACAAAATTTTTTTTTGCTTTTCTTTGTAAAAATAAAAACTGGAAAAAGGTCAGTGGAGTCGCCAGATGAAAATTAAATATCTACTCTAAGCATTCATCAAACAAAGCAAAAAACAAAAAGGAAGAAAACAAAAGTCGTACTCAGGAATAAAAAGATTTATCCCTGACAACGGTGCCAAAGAGTGTTGCCGCCTTTTCACACACCTGGATCACATGGCAGAAATATTCAAGCCACTCGGTGTGTCCTTGGGGGAAAGTCTCGAGTCAAGGATGTCACCTTGTTCTTGACTCCTCCGTTTAGGCTCAACTCCTAATGGAGCCAAGGGGGGTAGATCCTATTAAGTTACTAAGGATGATTTCTTAGTGTGGTGATGTTAAACTGAAATAGTTATTTATGAGTTTGAATATTTTAACTATAACAATTGAAGATGACAAGATACGAAAATAACACACGGAAGCACAAAGCTGATAAATAATATATATATGAAGAAAAAATGACCAGTGCCTTAATAATGGAGTCAAATCAAAGAGTTCAATATGCTTGCGTGTGCTTGGAGTTGATGTTTTGCGATTGCATCTTGGTATGTTTTAAGTTAAAATTGGAGTATGAGTTGTTTAAATTAGGCTAAAAGGGGGACTCCAGATATACTCGAGGGTACTTAGAGTATGTCCAAAACAAAACCTACACGGCTACCCACAAGGAATATGTGGGCTGAAATGGAGTCTCTGGGGCCATGTTCGTAACGCACCCATTAGGGTGTGACAGATATCGGTGCCCTGAGGTCACTTTTCAGTAGGTTCCCGCTTCCTTTGGGTATTTTACCACCGTAAAGGTTTGATCGAGGTGTTGGATTTTCACTTGATGGTTTGTTAATTGGGGAGGGTGAGTCCTAATTATGCTAGTCACCCAAGTTCTTTTGATACAGCTTGACTGATCGAATGAACCGCAGCCAAGTGCAGAGCATACACACTGGAGTCTTGTAAATTTTAATAAGTTTTTAAGAGATGTGTTCTTGTTTAAAAGAAAAGCCTCCAAGAACCTCTTTCGATCCAAGTGGATCTCAATCGGGAAATCAAAGAGGGGTTAATTTTAAAGCAGCTGATAAACAAATGATAGAAAAAATAAAACAACTACACAAATCTGGTTTTCTGATTAATCCTACCATGAATCTCTTTCCCCTTTTGGGTCACTCGGGAAATCTTGGGGTAAGTATTATGATTAATTTTGAAAGTAAGATATGGAATATGGAATTAACAACAAGATCAAATATACTACCCTGCAAATCAGATCAATTCTAGTAAAAGGAAATAAGCAGAAAATGACAAAAATGGCACCGACGCGAATGCCCCCAGGGGGGATGGGGAATGGGCTCGAAAGAGCCTATTCAAAGGAGGATTTTATTACAGCGGTTACAATATCAGAGCACTGATAAATAATAACTTTCTTGGTCCTTATACGGGCTGAAACCAAGATATTACAGTTTATACAAAAAGTTTACAAATTATGTGACAAAAGAGAGACCCCTGGGGGGATTTGAGTGCTCCAAAAGCCACTTTGGACAGAAGATTCCTTTCCTCTCTGTCAGAACTACTAAATGAAAGTGAGCGATTTAGAATAAAAAATGTCCAAAATCACTTTAAGAGTACCTTTGGGTCAGCCTACTTTATCTCAAAAAATAATGAAATTAAACTAGCTAAAACGGTGAACATGGAACCAAGGAAAGCAAGATTTCCTTGGGATCTTGGATTGTTGTTTGTGCAGCCAATTAAAAGCAATGATATTTCAGAATATTGAATTTTATCGCAGTGAAAGGAAATCTAATGCATGTGATCTACAAGTTTTCTTTCAAATTCATGCAAAAAGGACAATTTCCCTACAACTAGATCTGGGATGCTTATGATACTTTTTTTTAGTGCAAGATATAGGATGTGAGATATGAAATATTATATCTATGTATATTTTACTTTGATGAAACAGATCCAAATAAAATCACAGCTATAAACTGAAAAGGTAACCGGGTAAAGTGTTGATTTTGAGGGAGGAAGAAGAGGAGAAAAGTGTTGGTTTCCTTGAAGATCCGTAGTAGAGATTTCAAGTGGAATGCTGAGGGACTATGCCTTTGAAATTTTTTGAAGAGAATGAAGAAGAAAACTAGATCATCATCCTCTCCAAAGTATAAACCTGCAACTCAGCTGAAATCAAAGAACTTGCCAAGAAACTTGTGAGATCCGATTAGTACATACAAAGAGATTCAAGATAACATGAATATAAGCTTATAGGACATGCTAAATCTAGATATCTAAACATGCATCAAAGGAGAGTGACAGTCAATAAACTTATTGAACAACACCTTTCCTATCAAGATTGTAATAAGCTAATTACCAATCTTAACCACAGATCTACAAGAAATTAGCAAGAAATGACCACTGATACAGGTTACCTCAGTAAAACAATGGCAATAATCATCCACACATGTAATGGCACCACACCATATTGCCTCCAAAGCTTTTCTTTATTTCAAATGCAGAATTACAACAATACAATAGCAGTAGCACCTCAATCCCAACTCTAACTAGCTTGGAAGAGGGAGCCTCAAGCAGGATATATACAATTTTCAGGCCATCTAGCTCAAGGGGGGAGAAATTCCTCATGGAATCAAGTGAAATCAACTGATGGCGAGTTCATCAATGCACAATTGAATCTGGACTGAGCCTACTTGTCAACCAGGGGCTTGATCTGGCTGACACATCAACCCATACACTGACACATCGGCCCAAAACTTATTCAGATGAGCCAAAACGTGTTGAGGAGAGAGGGAGGGTGAAATTCCCCATAAAGGATGCTCAAGATCAACTTTGGATATGATTTGATCACCTCCTTCAGTCAAGGATTTGTCAGATCCAGTCAATCTGCTTCAGATCTGACTGATTTCAATCAAATCAGCTGAGAATCCACTGATTTATTGTTTTTGGATTTGCTCCATTATTCATCAATTTATTAGTTAAAATAATCAATAATTGATTTTTGGGGATTTCTGACCTGAGTGATGGAAAATCACTCAAAACTAGGAAATAGCGGGTCCATGGATTTACATGGTGGTCTTAGCTTGAAAATGAGCACCTACATGACTGAAACCGATTATTTGGCCCACTTTTATTACAGACTCAATTTTTCCAATTAAACTATTAAAAAATAGCCTAAGTTTTGGAAAAATTAAAATTTAATAAAAAAAACACTGAAAAAACTAAAAAATTGAAAAATTGAAAAACACCTAGGGGGACTTAGACATGTTCATATGACTCAAAAATTATGTCTAGCATGCTTACACATTGACACATAGACTCTAATAACCTCAATAGGCACAAATGCCAAGTCGACCACCCCAACTTTTGAGGTATGGAGCGAAAAACTCAGAAATTATCAGTTGTTTATTCAACAACCAATAATAACCAAGGGGAAAAACACCCCGGGCTGATCGGATTGACAAATGAATTCTAAGAGACCGAGTCTTTTACAGACACTATCATGCTAGAACATTTATTACAATTCCCCCATGGGGTATGAACATGTGATATGATACAACAAGCACTTCCTAGAAGTACTTCCAAAGGTATTTTTGAAGTCCGAACAATTTAACCCTGTCCGGTTCACCGGGCTCACTTGATAAAAACCACTAAGTACAACTTAGGTGGTAACAGTTTCCAAAAAATTGTCTTCTTCTCCTACTTTTTTTTTCCTCTTCAACAAAAGCACTTTTGGTTTCAATATATAATTGTGGTCCCTGAATTATTTTACTCATAAATATCATACCACATTAGGTGCCAAGATCATGCTCTGATACCACTGTAATGTCCCTTTTTGGAATTTTATTAAAATGCCCAATTTTCCAATTTTTTCACAATTTTGGCTCTTGACTAGTTTTGATGTCTAAACCTCCAAATTGACCCAAATGCTTCCAAATTTTATATGAAGGTACATGAATGATAATTCAACTTAAATATCATGCTCATTTTTTTTTTTTTACCTCCCTATTACTTCTGCAAACTTGTTTAATGTTCTATTCAAAGTAGGACTCTTTACTAGCAAATTGGGGCTCCAATTCCCCCCGGGTAATTGCCGGAAATGGCTTCACAAATGATCCCAAAGTCACTTGAATTTATAAAGAGATTTTGGGTATGTGTAAGGTACCTTTTAAAATTCTCATATGCATCATGGTTCAGTTTATACATTCTGTTATGACTCTTTCCAAAACAACCCCCAAGTCACAATTTCGATCCTTGGGGAAAATGCACCAAATCTTCTCCCAATGCAATAAAAATGAGTAAAATGGATTCCAATGCTTAAGAACTTAACATGAGACTTGAAATACACATTAATTAAATTCCATCCATCATACATTTATCAGAGATACATTCCTCCATTCGAAATAATAAGCATTACTATGGCCTATATCAAAATGGAGTGGAAATGGTCATTGTTTGCTCATTAAAAGTCATTTTGACATACAACTCTTTGGAATTTCGACTTGAAAATTTCTGATAATGAATAGGAGATTATATTTAACTGATTACAATCATAAATTTACAATTAAAGTCTCTCCCAATTCGAAATCATCAGCATTACAATGGTTCACAACAAGATAGTGGGGAAATGACACTATTTCTTCATTGTTCAACATTTTTACATGAATTATTTTGGGTATTTCAAGATGAGAGTATTATAAACATGAAATAAATATCATATAAATTATAACATAATATAATTATCATTATAATATTCCCCAAAGAGATCAATATCTCACCCAAAGCGCAATCCCTCCATTGGCATGAATATGGTGTGAAAACTGGAAATAGTTGAGAGAGAGTGCTGCAATAGAAGAATCCACATTATTTACTGGATATTACACCTACAAATAATAATCCATTAAATATCCATGAAATACCTGATTTTCCTTTCCAAACACCAACTAGGATGGGAATCTTTCACCCTCGAAATTGGCTTAAGCAAGAAAACTAGTCATCCACTAGCTCTCACAATTCACAAATGACAATTTCACAAATGAAAAAAAAGATTCTTCTCATGGATGATCCCTGTATTTTATAAAAATTATTGGTATTCTAAGGTTCCAAATCCATCCATAAACCAAATCCAAGTCTAATTGGTGTGGCTGCTCATGCTATGCCATGTGGCCTCTCTCTTCACCTTCCCTCTTCTCCCAAATTTGAGTAGGAGCCTATTTGCCTTCTCCAAATCCCAATTTCGACCTCCAATATGCTCTATTAAGGCCTGAAATTTCAGTATGTCAGTATTTAAGCCTTCATATCTGATTTGGGTCATAACTATCATAGAATCTCCATCATCGGTGTCATAGCTGTCATAAATGTAAGGGGAATCTAGCCAAGTGTCCATGAAACTCCCATTTGGATCTTCCTCTCCCATGTAAGTTAAAATTAATCCCAAATTAGATATATGAAGTATATTGACAATTATATTAACCTCATAATCCATCCCAAAACATTAGGCTTCCCATAGATTCAAAATTACAAGAGAAAGATACCATTTAACATAGGAATTCTAGCTAGTGTGGGCCCCATAGTCTCCATGTGTCTTCATGCTCTATTGCCACTTCCATTTTCTCTTGTATTTATTTAATAAAATCAATTATTAAATATGTATCCCTTTCTAATGTCTAAAAATCATTTATTATCCCCCTTATTCCAAATATCAAAGCTTCCACCCCCAACCTAGGAAACTAGTGATTTTCCTCCTTGGCAATTATTTGACTTTTAGCATCCATTTGACAAATTTCATGAATATGGAAAATGTGATTTGGAAATTTTGACTCAATTCCAAATTTGGGACATTACGTACCAAGAATTCACATGGGATATGACTCTCAAATCCCATCTAATGGGAATGATTCAATAAAAATTGAGCATGGAGTGTTCAAGAATTTCCTATATGTTCCCTCCCTAGAATCAACTCTGTTTTTTGTATACTAGATGAACCATAGTAGCTCATCCAAGTGAGTCACATTTGATCCTAAATCAGTGGATATTTCTAAAATTTCTACTAGGAATCTGATAGCGACAGGAGTTGCAAATCATGCCTTCAAGCCATATAAATTATCTTACTTTCTTCCTAACTCATATCCAAGTTCCGTATTGACTCATGATAATGATACAAGCAAGATTTGGAATGAAATATTTACCCATATGAATTTCAAATATCTCTAGTAGCTTCACAATGAAGAGGTGGTTTAGGGATTTCCTCTCATTAAGTCCTCTAAAGGTGGCTGTAATGATTTATTGGTAGGTAAGCACCCAGAGCGAATGTATGAAGTTGGGAAGGAAAGAAGAGATTCCTATGTACTTGATTTGGTTCATAGAAATGTATCTATACCAATGCCTACAATATCTATGAATGGAACCAAATACTTTCTAACCTTCATTGATGACTACTCAAGGTATTATTGGATCTACTTCCTTAAGTAGAAGTCTGAGGTGTTTGAAACCTTGAAAAATTTCAAATCCTTAGATGAGAACACTTGGGAAGAAGATAAAACCACTCAGATTAGATAATGGAGGAGAGTACCTCAAAATATAATTTTGATAGCTATGTGCTTCAACAGGTATTCAAATGCAACACTCAGTCCCATACACACCACAAAAAAATGGTGTAGCTGAGAAGAAGAATAGATATTTGAAAGAGCTGGCTACATGCCTTCTTGAAGAAAGAAATCTTCCATCATATTTATGGGCTGAAGCAGTGAACTATCCTTCATACATCTAGAATAGAGTGCCTCACAAGTCAGTGGTTGGGTCACTCCATTCGAAGCATTGAGGGGACATAAACCAACATCTCTCACATGAGGGGTTTTGGGCTCCAAAGTATGGGCCAAAATCCCAACTAACAAGAGGAAATCCTTCCAACCTCAAAATAGTGAATGCATAATGCTATGATATGTAGATGATGAAAAGGCTTAAAAACTCTTCCAACCTCAAAATAGTGAATGCATAATGCTATGATATGTAGATGATGAAAAGGCTTAAAAACTGATGGAGATTGCAATTGGGATATGCTTCATAGAGAGAACTATCCAGTTCAATGAAGATTCGTTGCATGATCTACAACCAACTGAAGAAGAAGGTATAATTACTCAATCAATTCCATTTTCATATGATGATGTCCTAACACATATTTAAAATTCAGAGTCTAAATATGAGGATGAAGTTGATCAAGATCTTGATATTGGGAATGAATCTCAACTAGATCCATATCCAGATCCAACACCTGCCCCCAAACCAAGTACTAAATGGTCCCAAAAGGTCATTGAAGTTTCTAGGAATAGTGTTGGGGATCCAGATGACAGAATACGAACAAGATCTGAATATCAGAATGAAAACCTTACTCTTTTCCATATAGATCTACTTATCCCAGAGAGGTGCGTAATGATGATGGGGTATGATCCTTAGTTCTATACAGAGGTTTTCCATGATCCAATATGGTAGGAAACCATGGATGATTAGTATGATTTGCTACAGGACAACAATACCTAGGAGCTTGTCAACCTTGCCTCTTGGGAGGAAGTTTGTTCAATGCAAATGGATCTACAAGAACAAACTAGTAGCATATGGATCCACTACCAAGTAAAAGGATCAGTTAGTGGAAAAGGGGTACTCATAATTTGATGTCTAGGACTACAATGAGACATTTTATCCTATTGTAATAATGGATTTCATAAGGCTAGTTTTGGCCATTGCAGCTTCGAAGAGGTGGGAGGTACATCACATGGATGTTGAGAGTTCCTTCCTCAATGGTGACCTGGAAGAGGATATCTACATGAGACAGCATGAGGGGTACACTGAAGATTCATCCTTGGTTTGCAAACTAAGGAAATATTTGTATGGGTTCAAGCAAGCCCCAAGAGCATGGTATGCCAAGATGGATTCCTTCCTACAATCACAAAAATTTGAGAGGTGCAAGTCTGATTACAATTTATACATGTAGTAGAAGGGAGGCTGCTTATTATTAATTATTCTATATGTGGATGAGTTGCTCATTACTAGTGTCTCAACTATTGGATTGAGGGATATCAAATCAGATTTGAGCAAGGCATTCTCCATGACTGATCTAGGGTTGTTAAGAAAGTTTATTGGCCTTGAAGTGAATGAAAAATATTTTTGTATCATGATTACATAGTCTAGATACATAGTATATTTTCTCAAAACATTTCACTTGAATGATTGAATTGAAACACCCTTCCCCTTCTAATATAGCATCAGGTTGGAAGAAGGTGGTTCCACACCATTGGTTGATAGTACAATATACAGACAAATGATTGGTAGGATATTTTACCTCACCCATTTGAGGCCAGATTTATCTTATGTTGTGAATGATGTTTCCATATTCATGTAGGAACCACATGAGATGAATTAGAAAGCAACAAAGCACATCTTGCATTATGTGCAAGGCATGGGAGAATTTTGGATCCACTATTATGTTGGTGATTAGATATATTTGATTGGTTTTACTAATTCATACTTGGCTAGTGACTGTACCGTTACACATAAATATCATCACCATCATGTGTTGAGGCCCTAAAATCCCAAGTTGTCAAGTGAAATATTGGCCCAGACTTCAGTTTTATATATATAATTCTAGAACCGCCTTTTCCCTTAAGGCAAGAGGCGTTACCTTCTTCAGTAATGCCTATTGTCTCTTGACAGTAAGTGGTGCCATCGCTTATTCCTCTTTTTCAAAGTGCAGTTCCTACCAGGTAATGCTCTATCACAATGGAAGAAAAGCGGTGCATGAGGTAAAATGTGAAAAAGAGAAGATTCCACGAAGCTTCTCGAAGGAAGACTTAGTGGAACCCTCATCCCTACTCTCGAGGACCACTTGGACTCTAGGTCCATCCTTTTGGGATCTCCCTTCCACCTAACCCACCATTTTCTTAATCATCCCTATCCTTCAAGGCCTATATAACCTGGCTCATACCCCATGGTTGAGAGAGAGAAAAGTTATGCTGCTTCACTGAGGCTCTCACCAAATTTAGGGTGAGCATAGAAGGAGCAAGTTGGAGCTTTTGAGGATAAGGCATTGGCATATGAAGGAGCATCAAAACATTGAGGCTATGGTTGTAATATTTATTCTTCATTTTTAATGCAAGGTTGGTTCCTTTCCTGTAAAACATGTTATGTTGTAATCATGCATTTACTGTTGGAATCCTTAGTCATTGACATAAGATTATGGATTATATTCTAGTGCCTTTGATCTTGTTTGTTTGTTTGATGTGATTGTGTAGGTACATTCGAGAGCCATCACCATAGGAAACAACTACATCACTCTATCAACGGATTCATTCTAGATCTCTGTAACTTCTAGGGGAAGTCTTCCATCTCTGTTGTAACCCATTTGTTCTAGATATGAACCATTCAGACTAGAGGAGCAACTCTTGTCCGCAAGAGGTGAAATTTTACTAGCAAAAAATATGGTGACTCCATTGGGGAATATATTTCAACACATATGATCTTCCTTGGTCTTCAAACTTTTTTCTGAAATCCAAGCTCCAATCTTTCATTGATCAGATCTACTAGCTTGTCTAGTGAGATCTTGGTTCGGTATAACCAGATCTACTTAGATTTGAGTCATTCTTACTTTTTGTACTTCATATTCCTATCAAATTCATGATTTGATGCCAGTATTACAGTAACTTACTTTCTCTTTTTCACCATTGTTTTGTTTTGACATCTACAAAAAGCATTGCACATGCACAATGGACAATAAGCGGTGCCACCTCCTGTGCGTAGTAATCATTAAGCAATTCCACCACTCTGTCATAGTGGATGAGAAGTAGTTTCGATCCATAACCACTCTGTCACTAACTCTTCTCAAGCGGTTCTAGATAGGCCTTCTACACGCTTGTCATTTCAAATCTTTGTTTAATTTTTGCTTTTTGATTTGTGAGTTTTCTGGCTTCATTTTAGAGATCTGAATTGTTAGATTCAAAGTCTATATGTGGTAAATGCTTACTTTGTTCTGATTCAAAAGGCTAGGTTACACCCATTAGTTTGATTGCTTGTATGCTTGGTTTTTCATTTTCAAAAGGAGTGTTTGGAAGTTAATTGAGTTGGATCTCTTTTTACTACTTGATAAAACTAAAAAGAAAGACTTGCTTTTTGGTTTTTGCTTTCGTTCTTCATTAGTTTACGAAATACTTCTTTTTGCTTTTGAAAGAAATTTTTTGTTGAGATTTTATTGTAATTTTTCTTAAAGACAAATTATTGGATCCCTGACTAGCCTCATAATCTTTTAGATATCCATATTCTTCTTTCTTTTTACACACTCTTTTCTCGTAAAAAAAAATATCATAGTTTTAAGTTAGATCTTTCCATTTTTTGAAGAAAATTGAAAAAGTACTTAGTGAGCCTTTTAGTATTATTGTCTTTCTTTTTAGGAAAATATATCTCACTTCATTGCTTGCTTTCAAAGATCAGTTTTAAGAAGTGTGTTTCTTGTTTGCATTCTCGGAAAGATTTGTTTAGTGAGACTGTTTGGGAAAATTTTGGTTTTGAGACTAAATTGAAATAGAAAACACTCTCTCCTTCCCGTAAGTAGGGCATACTTTGAATGGTAAAGGGAAAAAATTTGCATATCAGAATTACATGGTTTTACTTTTCTATCTACACTCCATGCATTCACCTAACTGTTCAACTTAAAATTAATGGTAGATTTAATTTAAAAATCTTAGTAAATTGAGTGGTAGGTTAGAGACGTGTTCCAGTGTCGTAAAATGTAGGAGCTGTTGTTTATTTCCTGTACTGCAACCCAAAAACTGCGCGGTTCTTCCATGTACCATCAGTATATAGAACGGACTTTCACGTACACTTGAGGTATATCAAAAGGCACTTCACGTACTCGATTGTATATCAGAAGGCCCCTTTTGAATGGTTGTGCATTAGAAAACACTACCATGGATTTGAGCTCCCACGTACCTTGAGTATATCGGGAGACCCTTCTAGGATTCCTGAAACCATCTGAGAAAAATATTTTTGTCATCTTGTTAGCGCAATACACCAAGAACAACACTCGGGGAGACTACTACGCACATACCATCCTATTAATCGGGTATTCAGGAAAGGGATGGTCCCAATCCTCCTTGTCGCACTTTACTATTGGACACTTTGGTATATAGCGAGTTCCAAAGACTTGATAATCTTGGTGAGGAACCGGCTTGTAACAGCCCCTCTTATCACTTAAGTTTTCTTGTGGCCTTTAGCTTTTTGTAGGAGAGTTTTGTGTGATTTTTAAAGTTTGAAACGCTAGGTTAGGTCTTACTAACCTTACAATCTGGCTGAGTTTCAATTGAGATTTTCCAAAAGAAACCAGGGCTTACCACCCGAATTTCATCCTATCACAGGGGAGAGCCCAATGGAAGCCATAGATTAAGGTGCTAAAATTTACTCCCATGTGAAAGGAAGCCTAGTTGTGGAAGGTAGAGAACAATTCACCACTTACACTAATCCCTTGGTCGAATAGCCTCCTGCGGCTCAAAATGCCTTTCATTTTCCAATGGAAGGTCATGTTGGTTCATCAGACTGGGTGGCAGATCACCCTGCTGATGATCCCACTAAGACAGAACATGGCCCTATTGCTCCTTTTTGGAGAAATTCTATGGGTTAAGCCCTTTGCAAATTTTGGGTTACCAAAACTTCTTTTGTAAATCCTCCCATGGGTGTTGAATTGCATGAAGAAATGTATAGAAGGTTTGAACCATATTTTGACCATTTACAAAACATTCATGATAACCTTGAAAAAATAATTTCTACACCTTTTCCACATAAAGAACCTATGTCTACGCTTTTACCCCGTCTTTCGAAATATTTTCCTTATGGATATCGTTCACTTTCCTCGTCTTTGGCTGCTCCTAATGTATCACCGGCTCGTGGTGTGACTACTCATAACCTGGGTCAAGCCTCCAACCTTGTTCCTGCAGTTTCGAATCCTGGGTCTTTTTCTAGTCCTCCCATACCCTCTGTAGTTGGGGGGTAATCCTTAGCTCAAGTGGTATCTGTATCTTCCAACACTGGGTGGAAATCCCCAAGTCAAGTTGTGTCCTTAGTTAATGGAGTTTCTTCTAGCGTTAGATAGACCCCTACTGTAGGACAACCAACAATGGTTGTTCCTCCCACCAACACCAATATTCTAAACCCTCCATCAAGTTTAGGTCAACCCTCAGGAATACATACTGTAGTCAACCAACCTTCTTGGGGCAATGCTTACCCAGGAAATCAACCACCTATAGGAAATATGACCACCTGTAGGAAATATGAATTATCAATCTACATCTACAGGGGCTATGTATCCTGGAATCCCTTACCTTCTGTTGAGGCCTGGAAAATTGCAGGTAACAACAGTTAGGGATTCTCCCCAGTAAATGTTCCCAACTAGCCCATTACTATTTGTTATGGGGAATCTGTCCGGTTTACGGTTCGGCTACCGTAGGTCAAGTAACAAAAATAAAATGTTTTATCGGTTATGACTCGATCCACCGTGTATGTTTTTAGTTTTTTGTATTTAAGTATGAGATGCAAGTGCCTATCTAAAAATGTAGACTGATAGAGAATACGAGGAGCGGTCATAATGTGATGCGCAGGTTCTTACCTCTCGTCTTAACTCTCTCACGTCTAAACCACACACAGCAGAAAAAAAACTAAAACTAACTATCTGACCTATCCCTAGGGAGAAAGATTATCATTTAGAAATGAGTAATGTATTTTGCGTATGCATTAAGAAAAATCACAGATAGCTATTACTCATTTCAAAACACATGAACATTTATAGATATATGAACAACCAGATAGATAATTGTTTATGAATAGCATTCATTAATCATAGTGGAAATTTCATAGAATAAACTAGAGCACATTCATAACAAGAACATAGGTTCAAAGAGTTAGCATGATCTCACAGTTAATGGATAACAACTGAAAATGAAATAGTTCACATTCAACAAATCCATAGCACAACATTTGAAACCTTCCACAAAGCTTTCTCCAAAAGGAAACTTGTAATTTCTATATGCGAAAGGAAATAGTTCTTATTACATCATACTCTCACAAATATATCTGGGAAAAATTCCCTTCTCTACATCTAACTCTCCTATACTTATACAAAAAAGCAAAACTTTTGGGCTGCCCCTAAAAGACTCTTGGGCTTCCCCAACGTTTCAATTCCCAAAATTTGTCTTGTAGTGAGTGCTCATACATTATACAATATATTACATTTAAAACAAAAATTTAATAGAGAACTTTATGAAGAGGGCCCCGCTTGATCATTGATGAACTTTTTCCACGCTTGGGCCTCTGCTGCTATGCTTTCCAAATATGAAGGTTCAAGAAAACATATGTTTATTTCATATTTTGTAGCCTGATTCTTAACCACCTCTATTCGTGCTAGACTCAAACGTAGCTGATCTTCAAGTAAATGGATGATGACTACCGAATGAGCTACTACATTCTTTAGAATCTGCTCATCTAGACCCTTGAATTGTTGAATTTTCTGCTCATCTTCCCGGTACCTTCTCTATAGTAGCTCTGTGAATAGCTCATGCTCTGGTATTGCATCCAGTCTTTGTTCTGCAGCAACTTTGCATCTGTTGTATGTGAGCAGCACCCTTCTGTAGTATTTAGTACATGCTCCTCTTGTTTTCTTCACAGTCTTCTTGAATTCCTCTATAGTATTTATTGCAAATTCTAATAAGTCGTGGGCCTGCTTTAAGCTATGTCGAACTTTAGTAGGTAGTTCTGCAGGGGTTTCTTCATTTGTTTCTAACCAAACTATTCTTCCTATCAGGACTTCCAAAATATCTTGAGATCTATCTACAAAATATGAAGTAGTGTCCAGGATTTCTTCCAACCTGCTATTTATCTGTAAGATCTTACACCTTTCTTCTTCAATAGACATTTGCAGTTGGTCCATTCTTCTTCGTTGAGCTAGGACATACTCCTTCATAGGCTGGATATCAGTCTTCTGTTCACTGGTATCCTTCAGTGATGCTGTTAATGAAGAAATATGTCCCTCAAAACCTGTCACCTGCACTTGATATTGCTTTTCCCTTTCTTCTATGGTGACCTTCTGTGCCTCCAACTCAACCATTTTTCTCTGCAACTGGTCCTTTTTTGCATTTAGAGCTTCATATGATACTTTGAGGTCATTGTTCTCTGTCTTCAACACCTGATACTCTAGCTGTATCTTTTGTATTTCTGCTAGACTATTCTAAGCATCCCTTTCATTTTTCTCTACTGAGACTTCCAAGGCCATCTTGCTTGCCTGCAGAGTTTGGCATTCTATCTTCAAAGCCGTTACTTCATTATGCATATCCTCAAATTTTCTCTTTAACGTGTTACCTTCATGCCTCTCCTTTTTTAGAGTTTCCTTTAATTGTGATGCATTTTTTCCTTGACTACTCAAGGTCTGTCATAAGTCTATCCACATTGTCTTCAGTGGCTTGGGTTAATGCCACCCCATCTTTAGCTATTAGTCATGGATCTGCATCTGTCCCATGCACCAAATTTTTATCAGTAATCATCATACCTGATTGTCCTCCTGTTTTGATTTTTTTCTCAGTTCTCTTGACAATCCTCTTCTTCTCCTTGTCAAAGAATATGGTGCTAAAATTAGGGACCTCTTCTCCTTCCTTTTGCATAAAAGGTATCAGATTCAATCCAGAAAAAACAACCTGTTCTTGGGTGCTCCCAGAAGTTGCAACAGACTCCTAAGGGTCAGGATTGTCTTGTCCATGCCCTTGATTGGTATGCTCCTGTGCTTCTTGTGTATCTATTGGGTCAGTAGTCTTCTAGTATTTCTTAGCTCATGCTAATCTTAGACCTTCACTTTCCTTTTGTTTTTTCTTTATCTCTTCATCTTCCTTCTTCTTTCTTTCTTCCTCTTCCTTCCTTGCTGCTTCCTTTGCAACTTTCTTTCTTTCTTCTTCTTCATTCTTTAACCAACTCTCAGCCTCTTGTGCTAGCCTCCTAGCATCCTCTTCTCTCTTCTTGTATTCCTCTTCTTCAGCTTTCTTTTGTGCGGTTTTTCCCTTACCGCCCACAATGGTGATTTTTTGTTTAAACCTTCTCTTCAATGTAGTCATATTCCTTGCATTCTTGAAGATTTCTTCATCCTTGTCCATAAATTTGTATATTCAAAATGAAAATTTGCTTCTTTACAATGCTCTGCAACCTTATTTCGGGAGTCATTCCTATGGAAGCTCATCTCCCTAAAACGAAAATGCTCCAACTCTTGTACAAATTCAGCAGTTTGTTTGACCTTTGAAAATTTGTAACTTCCTAGCCGGAAAGGTATGACAGGATAGGATGCCTTCTTATGTTCAAACAGGAAGCTTCCTACACCATCTAGATAAACTTTCCTAACTTCTTCTTTATGCACCACATAATCAGTGGCATACTTAGGGAGTAAAGAAGGTTCCCTAGAGCAACCATACATTCTAATGTACATCCCCTCTTTAGTTAAATAATAGCTCCCATGTTCCTCAATGAATTTGAATGCCTCCTTGGAAATATAGTTGCATTATGTCAGGAAGATTAAAGTGTACAAAGGCATAATGAAATGTTCACATATCTCTTTATAGTGGCTATAATATTTGTGTGCCCAAAATAGTTTNATGTCCCTGTCCTAATTGCACCTTAAGGATGGAAATGAATGGGTACACAATATACAGTCCACTAAGATGGAGCTCATGTAGAACTCATACCTATTCTAGGAAACCCCTCCCAAAGATGAAGTTATGCAGGCTGAGAAGCTGTTGGACACTATGTTTGCCCAATTAAATATAGTCCCCTGAGTGGCCACATAAAAAATAATGGGTATCCATCCCAACTTGAAACTTTTACCATGAACTCTCCCAAATACTCTATTAAGCATCAGTGCTATAAACCTGTAAAGAGTCTGGAGAGTGGTTGTATCATACTCTCCTAATGGCCTGGTTTGCAAGTTCTTCCCAGGTATCATCATTCTCTTCATTGTTTCAACCAGGTCCAAATTTATCTCCTTCAGCCAACTATCAGTCAAGTATACTCTAGCAGGAGGTAGGTGATATGCCAGTGAGACATAACCAGGACTATATGCAGCATATCCCTATTTGGCAGTATTTGCTAAGATCATCATGGTCACATCAACCCTAGGCAGGATCTAGCCAACCACCTCAGAGTGTGGGAACAACTCAGGCCTAGTGGCTACCTAAATCAGAGAAGATTTCTTGATATTGGCATATATGGTTAGTTCTTCGAATCCTACATCAGGCACATCCTGATTTGAAATCATCTGATATATCTCACCCGACTTGTAATCTGGATCTACCCCGGTAGTAGCTCTGGTATCTTGGTAGATATATTCTACCTTAGTAATGATTCCCACATCCGGTTCTCTCTCAGCAACAGGAGCCTTCTTCTTTTGTCTTTTAGACATATCTCCTTCAAAGAAGTTGCCCTGTCATAGACCAAACATGTTCTTAGGCTAAGGGAGCTTTCAATCAGTGTTCTAAGAATGAAGAAAAACTGTATAAAAACATTTACCTCTTCCATATGTATTTTCAATAGATAAACTATCAGAAAATTAATGCATAATAGAAAATAACTAGCAAGAAGAACTTCTGCAAGCTAGGTCTGAAAATTTCTAAGTTTGTTTGCAGCTAAGACATGACCCAGATAGCACATACATCGTTTAAACTGAAATGCATTCTAAATCTTCACCAAAACAAAAAAAAAACCTCTATCAGTGAGGGTAGTCTTCGAAAGTGTGGCCCTATCTAGAAATTCCAATTTGATTGAAAATCAAACCCTCCAGTGTCCCAGAAAAATAGGGTAAACCCACGACGACAAGAGAACCAAAAAATCCCTCCCCGGATGGCCATAAGCAAACCCACAAAAAATGGTACAGACAACATAACGCTTGTCTACACCAACTACCTAAACTTTCAGACCGGGATCGAGCTTCCATAACGGCTTACAAACAGGCTCAAGAAAAACCCTCCACCGCAAATACTTTCAATTGACTAATACCTCACGCCGTAAGGATACAAAATGATACTTAGACGACCAACTACCAAACGACGGGAAAAACCTAACCAAGGGAACACCCTAGTTCCTAAAATGATTCATAAACTCAAGAGAAAGGAGAAACCATGGTTGGCCTACCTGGAAAACAAGTTGCAATCGACGTGATGGTCCAACACTTCCATGGCAGCACCCCAAATGAGCGAAATCCAAATAGCTAAGAACGAATGCATAGTTCGACTCGATAGGGACAGAGCAAGCGTGAGTTCACAAGGGTAATAATAAAATAATAACCTACCCCAATATATAGACTTCCTGGTGAAAAATGTCGATGGGAAAAAACTTCTATCGGTGAGCGGAATAATTAAGCATCAGGTGATTAGTTTACCAAGGTGCCACAATGGCAGGAGCCATATAGCCTAAGGGTTCCACAGTAACATAAAACGTTGGAAAAATAAACACTAAAAACTGTAGCATCGGACCTCGGAACCACTACAGCATTGGGAGACTAGTTCAATGAGGAGCTGTAATGGTGGAAGTCACCTGGACTAAGGGTTCCATAGACCAGAAAACATCGGCGAAAATCAGAACAAACCATCAGCAAATGGAACAATTATATGTCGGATGATTAGTTCGCTAAGGAGCCGCAATGGCAGAAAATAATCAGACTACGGCTTTTGATCAAAGTCATGAAACGTTCCAATAGCGAAGAGAAAACACAAAGTAATGAAAAAGCAATAAAACACGGAATTGACAAGGGTAAGAACTAACCCATCGGAACATTTGCCATCTGTTCTCCAAAACGACGACGACTTAGAAGCCTAATGCTCCGACAGTGATAAGAAAAATGATGCTAAAAACCAAAAAAACGATGGAGATAAACCATCGGCGAAAAACATGATTCCCATTGGGACGTTCATTAGTTAGCTTCCACAACGGAGGCTACGTAGAGAACTACGTCCCTGATTCACAGTTCAATAAACTTTCGATAGCGAAAAATGAAACTATCGACCAACCAAAAAATTCAAGTTCAATTCAAACAAAGATAGTCATTCAACTTCTGAAAATGGTAAACATTGTACCTCAATTCAACCTCAAAATATCCAAATTTGTAATAGAGAAAAAAAAAGTTCAGAAATCCAAGGAAAATCCAAGCAAGATAACATTAAAAGGAGGGCCCAAATTCTTAAAAAATTTGGGAAATAGTTGTAGCTGCAACACCCTGGAAACATGTTTACGCCGTGGGGGAAACCTAATTGGTCTTACATGCCAGCAATGGGAGGAATACCTATTAATACTACTGGATTTTTGGAGGGCCACCTTATGGTGGCCCACCCTTTGGAGGCCCACCTGGGAGAGGCCCACCTGGTGGAGGCCCACCTGGGGGAGGCTCACTTGGCGGAGGCCCACCTAGTGGAGGCCCGCCTGGCGAAGGTCCACCTTACGAAGGACCACCACTGTTATAGCTGATTTTACCACACCTGGTGAATCACACTTGTATGGACTTCCCCTGTCCCTCTACAGACTCTTTTGACCCCATGGACCTTTTTTATACCTTTGATGTTTCCAATATCATCCCTAAAAACATGCTTAATTTTCTATACGTGACTTTGACCCCTAAAACCACGTACATCGGGATGTGTGCAAAAGGCCAAATTATTTTGGAGTTTTCCTTGACATGGATCCGACTCACTTGTCTCCTAGCCTTCCATATGCCTTGAGATCGCTCAGATTCGACACTTCATTGCCCCATTGAATAGCTATATAAGGAACCCTTTGGATACATTGAAGAATATATGAGAAATTAAGAGCAAGAGAGCTATAGTCCATTGTTACCGGAACTTGTGCTTGAGTCTGCATCCCCTTTGTCCCTTGGAGCACTTTTGTGTTCTTCCCAAGCTTACCTTTTGCTTATGAGCTTGCTATCAAGAGATGGAGGATTAAAGTGGTGGAGGCCCAAGTGGGAGACTCGGTTTCTCTGATTCCCAGACATGCCGACAGAGGTTGTATTCATTGTAATCTCTGATTTTATATTAATAGAAATATCTTTTCTTGTCCAATAATGTGTGTTTGAATGAATATTTTATCCATGGATGATTTCAAATGCTTATATGTTATTGATTATATATGCTAGAGTATAGCTAACACAATTATATATAGTATGCTTGTCTTGTTTACTGATTGTTGAGGAAGTAATTTATCAATTCAAGCTGAAGTTGGAAAGCTCAACGGGGATCTACTTCAACCGTTCGGAATAAGGTACGAGGTTTGATCCTTTAGTGTTAGATATTTGATTTCTCTTGCATATTGGAAATGATTGATTTCTGGAGTCAAGCTATCTGTTGTGGTGCCCTAATCCATAGGAATTTCTCTCTGTAACAGAATTGGTGACTCCACTAGGGATGTTCCTTGTTTTTATTTGGGGTTTGCTGGCACAATGGGATTGATATTCTTGACTTGCCCTTTGTTTCTCCTTGTTTCTGTGTTGCATTTTATAGGATGTTCATCCATTAACACTCCCCTTTATTGGTTTGATTGTTGGCCTTCTTTTTACCACTGTCTTCTCTGTACACACAGGTTTTTGGCCAAAAGTCGCATACATACATGGATTTTTGGCCAAAAATCGGGTATACACGCAAGTGTTTGGCCAAAATCCACGTATACATGTAGCTTTTTGGCCAAAAGTCACATATATATGTAGCTGTTCTTTAAACAGTCGGGTACATCCTCCCTTTTGGTGAGTTTGATGTTGTGGGAAGTTCTTGGGTGGCTTGTGAGTGTGGTTGGGTCTTCCTTGGGTCTAATGTTGTCTGTTGATGCTTCTTTTGTCACCAGAGACCGCTTTTTCATTGATTTTTCTTTGAAATTAGTTTTAGTCATTTATCCTTTTTGTTTTTCCATTAATAGTGCATTACTCTTTTTGTTGGGCACATGGGCTGACCCAGGTTAACGCTTTATACGTCGCACCAACAAAAGACCCACTGTGTTGGCCCTTTCGGCAACAACCTGCGCGCAGGTTGCAGTCTCACCCGAAACAGCAATGGGGTGCCGCAGAATCAGGTTTCTGCATGCAGAGAGGGGTATTACTGTACCTTAGCCTTTCTAAATAATTATTATTCAACTTCCTGTTAACCTATCATTCATTCTCATATAACTTCGCAGCATAATAAACAAACCAAACTTGCATACCCACTACAGGGAATCCACAGCGAAGCTTAGTATTTGCAGAGATCTTATATTATCAGATATGTTCAGTTTAATGCATGAAAATGACAGAAACAGAAATAACACAACAAAACCACAACACAAAATATAACGTGGTTCACCCCCAGTGTAGGGGCTACGTCCACAAACTGCGTTTTATTCCTCTTTCCCCAAAACCACAGTTTATCTGCGCACTCAGCTGCAGATTCCTTCAGCTCTTAATAGCCGCGCACACAGCAGCAGGCTTCTGCGCACACAGCTGCAGACCTTTCTTTCTTCCTTACAAAAACCCTCTGCGCACACAACTGCAGAGGTCGTCCACGCACACAGCTGGGACTTGTCCTTTCCTTACAAAAACCAACCTTACTTTACCTTATCTTTCTTACATCAAAAATCCTAACCTATCCATTTTCCATAAGCGCTTATTTATACTGCGCAGCTTTACAAAAACCATGGTCTTAAACCATGGGCACCCACAAAACCCTAAACCCTGAATTTAAACCATGGGTTTATTACAAAAAGAGAGGGTTTTGACTTACCCTGACACCCCTAAGACTATTTTGACCCAAAGCTCCGCTTACAAATTAACCGCGGAGTTACCTAACATGGAGTATGTGCCCCAACAGGCCCCTAAGACTCACTAGTGGCCCGTCCCGGGACACTCTGCATCTTCTCTGGTGGCCGAATCTTCTGTGTGAGGGTCTGGAAACGACTGGTGAGATTATGCAGTATTTCATCAGTGGCTTGCTCCTTTTCCACCATCTCCTGTAATACTGAAGAAGAGTCTGTATCAGCCTTTTCCTATGCAAAATTGTCATATGTCTTCAAACTTTTGAGCTGGCTTTCCGCAGCATTGGTCAACTCTAAGGCTTCATCAACCAGGGGCTGTAGCGCACTTTCCAACATTGTCACCTTCGTCCTGCAGGACTCGATTTCCTGCTGAAGTTCCTTGCTGCGTTTTACTTTAGCCATCTTCTGCATAGGTGGCAGCGTCTTGATCTCTATTCGGACTGCATCGAGCTCATCCTGGCACATCTTGATGGTTTCCTGAATTTTCCCTACATCGGGATGATCCTGTAAATTTGCCCAGGCTTCTATGCTGTCTTCCAGTAGTTTTGAGACACTAGCCATGTTGTCTGATATTTTTGTTGCTGAAGCCTTGATATCCTACTGGCGCTGTTCTCGGACCTCTGGAGGAGTCTCGGGAGGAATGCGTAGTTGTAGTTCTGCAATCTGTTGCTGATATTCTATCTTCATCTGTTCCAATTCACTGTGGGACTGCTGGGCATAGTTTTTCATCTTAGCAATCTTCTGCTTTGGTTCCTCTGTTTCCTGTATGTTGGAGCCAGACACACTCCGACATGCCTCATCCAACGCTTGCAGTAGCGTAGTTGTTGTCTGCTCGGCCTCTTTCTTCTGTTGCTTGACCTCTTGTAGGCGCGCAGCGAAAGTTTTGTTCTGCTTGATGGATTCCTCCAGTTGGACCTGTGACACTTGAGCTCGGGTATGGATCTCCTTTGTAATTGCGAGCTGTCGGAGGTGCAACTCTGACATAGGTATCTTTGTATAATCAAGCTCTTCACTTATATTTGTCGGGGTTCTAGGATCGATGGCAGGCTGCATCAGAGTTGCACTGGAAACCTGTCCCTGGGGATCCCTAAGTGGCCCTTGCCTACTGTCCTGCTGTGGGGGTGCCATAGTGCTGCTTGCCGCAGTACTGGGTGCTGGTTTTGCAATTAGCTCTTTTAACTATGATACCCTGGTTGTGAGACTTGCGAGGCTGGCAAGATGTAGCTCCGCGAATTCGGACCATTTTTTAGTAAGCACCAACGTAGATTGTTCAAGAGCATCCTCTAGTGTACTCATCGTGACAGAGGCTTCCTCCTTGATATCTTTATCCTTTGATGCCTTTACCTTTTTGCGAGGCTGCGGCTTGGTTACCTCGGCTACTTCGGGCGACTTGCGCTTCGTCGGTGGGGTAGGATATGGTATGGTCTTGACCGACTCCTCATCCTGTTCATCCGGCTCATCCTGTTCACTATCACCATCCTGGTCATTATCATTTATCTGGGAATCACTTGGATCTTCGCTATCTTCCAACGGGCTTTGCTGCTGCGCCTGACTAGTACCTGCGCCAATATTGATAGCTGGAGGAACCGGAATAGAAGGTTTTTTTCCTAAATCTTTCAGCCATTCAGCCGGCCATTGCTGAACGATCCGCTGGATATCTAGTTCAGTGACTACATATGGTAATTTGAAACATTGCCGTTGAGGATCTGCACGAGCTTGAAGGAAAACATGATGCATGTCGGCGCTAAAGTGTGCAATCCCCTCGTACTGAGAGAACACCTCATTGGTAAGGCGAGGTGTTCGCACTATCTCATAGTGAAGGCTCATAGCATAGAATACGAACACAGTGTTCATCATCTGTTGAGTTTCCTTATCTGCGGATACCCAAAGGGAGGCGTACCTTGCTGCCCCCGGTGTGCCGGGGTTTATTTCGGCAAACTGAGCTTCAGTGGGTTCTTTCCATCCAACTAACGCAATAAGGATTATAAGCCATGAATAATGAAAAGGTCTACCTTTTTCTTGTGCATCGCGAGCATCCTCCAAAAATTCCTTCGCCAGATAGCCAACCCAGTTATAAGTATACCCCTCGGCGCAGTTCATAGCAATCCTGATAACCGGGGCAGGAACTTCAGTTGGCCTGCATTTCCAGATAAGTTTGCAGGCTAAGAGTTCAGCTGCAAACCTAATGGGCTGTGCCTGAATCGCGGAAGTATGATACCCTCGTTTCCCTTTTGTCAGGCCAAACCGCTCCTTCATGGTTTGCGCGAGCTTTGTGTCTTCATGTTTGGACGGAAACTCGGTTCCCGGATCTGGTCCTGTCATAGGTAATCCTGTGATCCTATGGATAAGGGCGGTGTCGATAGGAACTTGTTGGTCCCCTATCCACAAATAGCCGTCATGCACCAAGGCTAGTAACTGCTTGGCCACTACAGTCACATGTATACCGCGTCCTAAATGGGGAATGTTGAATAGCTTGAGTAGGCCAGCTTTGTCCAAACCTCCAGCCCATGTTTTCACTTCCAGTAGCGTGACCTCATGGTCGGGGTACCTGACACAGTGAAAGTATTCGGCTGGGTCAAACTGTGGGAACTTGCTATAGTCATTGGTGTCATGATCGCTATACTTAAGCCGATCAATCTTCCCTGTCATACTGCCAATCAGCTGCACTCCTGATGGTAATGAAGGTGTGGCTAATGTAAATTGCTTCGTCCGCCGGGGTAGCGTGGTGCCTGGGCGAACAGGTGGTAAGTATGGTGGTCGTGGCGGCGGAATATTCTCACTTCCCCTAGCCGGGGCCTGGGCGGAACCAGAGGGCTCCATGGGAGGAGCTGCTGGTGTTTGCCCTGTTTGCTGCGGTCAGTCTTGGTTGCGCTTGGTGCGAATTTCAGTTCTAGACTTTTTCCTAGCAGACCGTGTCTGCATTGGCCGTGGTGGTGCTGGGGGAGTGGCTTCACAGTGAGCTATGGAAGGCGGCCGAACAGAGCAGGTGATCAGACCCTCTCGCTCGAATTCTCGGACCAAGGCGTCAATCTCACGTTCAGTGGTCATGGATTCACTCACAAGGCTTAAAGGAATGCATAATGTGATTTTTCCTATCTTAGGGATCTTCTTATACACACTAGCAATCAATTCAGGGAGGACAGTGCATTGAAGGCACCAAATCGGATAAAAATATTGTCCTTGTGAGACATAATTGCCAATACCGGTCTTAGTACAGTCATTTAAAGCACTTAAAATCCCGCCGCCGCCAAACTGGTTACCTCCCAACGGTCGAATTTTGGGCCTCGAATCATTTTCAGTCTGTGGCAGAAGAATGGTCGCAGCCTTGGGGAGATAAGAAACGGCGGCCCAATAGTGTGCTGCGACCCAACCCGGCAATATCCGCGATAGGATGATTAAATTTGAGGTGCGAGCGTCTGGGCTCTGCCCCTGAAACTTACGTCGCACGTCTTGAGCTTGTCTTATAGATGTGGTGCGCGCGACCTCCTGGTAGGCTTTCCGTCGGAGCTGAATTCTTGTAGGGTCGTCCCCCCATGCTGTGGTAGCGCCTATTGTTATTTCCAGAGGTTGGATGTTCTGAGACTGAGGTACTTGGTCCGGCATCCGCAGAAGAGTGTGTCCAAGGTCTGTCATCTCGACCTGGGCAGGCAGTTCTCGAGGCTGTTCTCTGAGGCATCGAAGAGACTGAGTGATCTGTGCGCACCTATGGCCATGTAGCTCGTACAGTCGTTGCTGCCAATTCTCCAGACCATCGTCTGAATCAGACATGCAGGAGCTATCACATTGCCAATCCATTACACCATCAGTATTAGGTTCGACATAATCTGCATCCGTGGCTGTGATGTTATAGATGTGGTCTAAAGTATCCTGCTCCCCTTCATCTCTGAGTGGTTCTGTATATCTCTCTCCTTGGGATGGATCGAGGGGTATAATAACGCGCAGACCATTTCCTTCGAAGGTCATCTGCCGCCTTTTAAGGTTGACGACTGCAGCATTGGCCATGGCCCACTCAATTCCCAACAGGGATGGGTAAGGGTTGCTGTCATCAATGATCTCAATTACTTCGAAATCTGCCAGAGTACTGACCCCATCAATGTCGATTGGGACACTAAGAAGTCTACCCAGCAGTACAATCTTTTGCTGGTTAGCTAGTCGCAGCTGTATAGGTGACCAAACCAGGGAAGGCATTCCCATTTGTCTCCACGTCTGCTTAGGGAGGACATTGACATCTGATCCCAGATCGAGGATGACGTCAGTCATATCATATTCTCCTATCTGAACATTCAACCTCATTTCCCTTCCCGTTCGTCGGACACGACTAACAGTTTTCTCCTGATCAAGTCCTCTCTGATGGTCTGTGACAGCAAGAACTTTTTGTAGCTCATTTAGAGCGTTCTGATTGCGCAAGAGTTTCATACAGCTCTGCAAGAAAGAAGATAGTGTACTTACTTTATCTGTCGAGGCCCCCTGTAGCTGCGACGCCTGCTGGTGTTGCCGCGCAGGGATGTCTATGGCGCCATCAATATTAGCACGCCGGTCCTCCAGGACTGGTGTGGTATCCTTCGCCGGACCAAGGGCAGGTCCTTTTTTACAGATCTGTTGTGGGCTCATTGTGGTAGGTTGTCTTGGCGAGTCTTGAGAATGCGTCGTAGCTCCACTCTGGGTGACCACATTGAGGGCTGGGGCAGGTCTTTGTTCCACAGAAATCAACTGAATACTTGAGGTAGGGCTACGGCTATTTTTCTGTATCTTTGCAAGGAGCTGTGGACATTGTTCAATGACGTGATCTACTGCGCGGCAATATCGACATGTCGTAGTGGGGTTTCGACAGTCGCGGGCCAAATGACCAGCTTGGTTACAATTGTAACACACAACCTGGCCTCTACCTCTATCGGTCATTCCACCACGGCTGCGACCACCAAAAGCACCTCTGCCGGGGTTGCCACCTCGGTATCCATAACCATCATTATTCTGCTTGTCGTTATGGACTCGGTAAACATCAGAGGTGCGCTCTCGCATAAGGTCATAGCTGCGACATTCTTCTTCATTATGGCCAACAGACTTACAAAACTGGCAGTAGGGATTTTTGGGAACTGGGACATATCTTTGGAGAAGAGGGCAGTGCTCAGGGCGATGCTGGCCAGGGGTGCGGCAAATCTCACAATATATCACACCGGCATTGACTTGGGTGGGTGCGCCAGAGGTAAGATAAGTTCTGACCATGGGGCACTGGTCCCTATCATGACCTTCAGTCCGACATTGCGTACACCAGACCTCCTCGCGACTGGTTTTAGCTTTCTTCATGTCACGAAGTTCCAGGGCCATTGCTGCCAATTGTGCTTGGATTTGAGTAAGACCAGAATTGTCTCCGACAGGAGCGGTTTCTAGCTTCATTGCGATTTCCAGGGCCTCTTGCTGGTCAGCAACCTTCTGTTGCATGAGCGGCGTTCTGATATGCGGCAGTAGCGCAGCAGTAAACCATTCCTTGTGCTGCACAGGACTAATGGTAAAGCTGACTTGGTCTAATAAGACTTTGAATCTCTGGTCGAAGTCCCACACGGATTCTCCGCGCCGTTGTTGAATCTCTTTGAGTTCAGTGATGCTCTGTGATTCTGATTTCGGTTTCTTAAATTCCTTAATGAGGGCGGCTTTGATTTCATCCAAAGTAGGGTTCTTGTTGCTAGAAAATTTCATGAACCAGGTCAAAGCCCGGTCACTAAAGGAAGTAATAAGCTGTGCAGTTCTCAGATCCAGGTCGGTAATACCCTTCGCGTTCCAGACGGCTTCACACAAAAACCAGAACTGCTCTGGGTCTTCTGATCCCGTACCTTTGAAAATGGGCAGCTTAATATCATCAGCTAGGTGGGCCATGTTGGGTTTGGGAGGTTGAGGAGGAGGGCAGGCCTTTGACGGGGGGGGTTTACAGGGTTAGGTTGACCTCTGGTTGGTATACTTGGACTTAGTTGCCGGGCACACTGCGGCCGAATTTTAGGGGTAACAAAGCGACGCTGGGGTGTAGTAGGAGGGTGTCCTTCGGGGTCGGATTGTGAAGGGCTGTCAGGGGGAAGTGCGGTGGTCTGTCCTGAAGAGTAGGATTCAAAACTTTGTTTGTACCGTTGCTCACTTTGGGGCAACCCCGTTGGCACGTCGAAGGTATTTTCTCTTGCAAACATATGTTAGTACTAGCAGTCTGACTCAAATAATAAGATGCCCTTTTCAACCAATAGTATTTTAATCTTTAAGCTTAAGGAATTTAAAAACTTACCACGGGGCCCTGTAAAGAACTGCCGTTCAGCTTCACTGAAAGAAGTACTTGTATCAATGGCGAACTCTGTCACAAAGGTCTCCAACGTTCGCGTCGTCCAGAAGTCGACAGCGCGAGAGACCTCGTTATTCACGTTTTTCACAAGGTTGACCCTTGCGGGGGTCCACGTAGGAATCCGTCGAGTTTGAAAGTTCGTCCTTCTTTCTGTTAACCTAGACAACCACTGGTGCAAATCTATATGGAAACGACCAAAGAAAATTTCATAAGTATCACAAAAAACATACCATTGTAAAAAGTCACTTGCGCTTCGACTCGGATTCATATTTTCTTGCTGCGCAAATTGCAAACAGGTCGCAGCGAACCAATCACTGACGTCCTGCACCGAGGGCCTCCTGAACATAGCCCTTGTGGTACAAAGTAAACCCATCGCGAGCAGTTACTGAGTTCAACCGGCAACGGAACCAATTTGTTGGGCACATGGGCTGACCCGGGTTAACGCTTTATACGTCGCACCAACAAAAGACCCACTGTGTTGGCCCTTTCGGCAACAACCTGCGCGCAGGTTGCAGTCTCACCCGAAACAGCAATGGGGTGCCATAGAATCAGGTTTCTGCATGCAGAGAGGGGTATTACTGTACCTTAGCCTTTCTAAAGAATTATCATTCAACTTCCTGTTAACCTATCATTCATTCTCATATAACTTCGCAGCATAATAAACAAACCAAACTTGCATACCCACTACAGGGAATCCACAGCGAAGCTTAGTATTAGCAGAGATCTTATATTATTAGATATGTTCAGTTTAATGCATGAAAATGACAGAAACAGAAATAACACAACAAAACCACAACACAAAATATAACGTGGTTCACCCCCAGTGTAGGGGCTACGTCCACAAACTTCGTTTTATTCCTCTTTCCCCAAAACCATAGTTTATCTGCACACTCAGCTGCAGATTCCTTCAGCTCTTAACAGCCGCGCACACAGCAGCAGGCTTCTGCACACACAGCTGCAGACCTTTCTTTCTTCCTTACAAAAACCCTCTGCGCACACAGTTGCAGAGGTCGTCCACGCACACAGCTGGGACTTGTCCTTTCCTTACAAAAACCAACCTTACTTTACCTTATCTTTCTTACATCAAAAAGCCTAACCTATCCATTTTCCATAAGCGCTTATTTATACTGCGCAGCTTTACAAAAACCATGGTCTTAAACCATGGGCACCCATAAAACCCTAAACCCTGAATTTAAACCATGGGTTTATTACAAAAAGAGAGGGTTTTGACTTACCCTGACACCCCTAAGACTATTTTGACCCAAAGCTCCGCTTACAAATTAACCGCGGAGTTACCTAACATGGAGTATGCGCCCCAACACTTTTTTGTCTTGGTGTCTTGTTGGGATTGTGTTTTATACTTGCTGCGGAGACTAAGATTTTTAGATGACTTTTATTGCATTTTTCATTCTTTTATATTGAAAAATACAAATTAGTTGCATCTTAGATATGGATTTGAGGAAGTACTTGCATTGGATTGCTTGGATAAGAGTTTTATCTAGGCTTTCATATAGGAAGGATTGCATTGGCATTCAGAAAGGAATATATATTTATTCATCTCATGTAGTGGCATACCCTATTTTTCATTTGACAAATATTGTACTTAGAATTGTTTGTTATAGTGTGCATATTTATTTCACTGTTGAGTCATAATGTCATTAGTTGCACGGCCATTTCCCTTTGAGTAATTACAGCCAATTAAAATCAACGCATAATAAAATGAATTACACTATTTTTATTTATAGGGTACACCAACAAGATTAGGTATTAGGGTCTTGGAATAGTTCATTGTGAGTAAATTCTCCAAGACCACTAAAAAAAAACATTTATGTGTCTTTCCAGGTGAGAGTGTGAAATTCCTTGGTATAATTAGTTTTTCTTAGGATCCTCCTCTTACAAGGGAGTTAAGCACAAGGCAGTGTGAGCAGTTATTGATTGGGATGATCCCTAGTCATAACTGAGTAGCACTGGAGATATTTCCAGGATTGTATTCATATATGGGGGCTCTTTCTAGAGTTTCGGACTTTGATACCCTACCCATACAGTCAATCTAGCCTGCGACTGTCCGCCTGAGCATTGATTATATTGAGGTGACCTTAGTTGCCTTACCTAGGTTATCGAGGGGGTACTTGCATAGGTTATTCTATGAGTGTCTTGGCTAAGTAGAGGTCAGATAGCACAGTGGATTTATGTGTTGAAGATGAGGGCCACTATAATTGGTTACATATCTCCGCTTGTAGTATATGGGAGTTTCACGCCTCTCCTAGGCGAGACATACCTGCTGCATTCAGGAGTTCACATATCCTCCCCTTGGTTTGCTTATATTTTGGCTGTAGATTTTCTTAGGAGTGTGTTCTTTGTGCGCTAGTTGGTCTTTGGGATCATGGGTACTTGAGTATATTTATGCTCTCTTGAGTTCGGGTCCTTTTATTTTCGGCATGCCTGGTATCCTATCACCCGTCATTGGTCCTAGTACGGACCCTGGTGTCAGACTTGGGGGCATCAAAACCCCTTACCATGCTCATGGATTTGGGAATGGTCATATTCCATCCTCTTCTCCATTTGTGGAGGATTTATATTCCCTTTGATCAGTATTTACACCAGTGGTCACCCTCACGGGGGTGGTAGTGGATTTGTGAACGTTGGGTCTACACCTTACTTTCCTTTTTATGTCCTATCGTTCACCGCATTATTTCCTTTGGGTGTATTTTTCATGATCATTCCTCCCTATATCCTATAATTTGGTTTCTTTATTGACTATTTTGGGTTGTTTTGGACTAATATGGTTGTCATGTAGGGTCCAGTTTTTGTACACTCTCTCCGAGGTTTTGACCCTTTCGTTCCTATCATAGGTATCATGTCTAAACTGGAATATAGGTTAGGATTTCACATCCGCTTGCATTTTGCATGACCTTATGACTGTTTCATTTTAACCTTAGGTATGAGCCCATTCCATGGTATCATGAAACCTTCATGCTGTTGTTAGAAGTGGTACTATGTGAATGGTAGAGCTTTCCTATACATGGGTGTCCTAGTTAGCTCCCTTTTGCATTTGGTACCCATGCTGTGAGTCCTCTCTTAGGTCCAGGAGTCCCCCTTTAGTCCCTCCATGTCCTTAAGCAAGAGCTTCATACTCCTCTTGAACTTTATGCTGGCCATTTCCCCGAGACTCCCTTATGTCAAGTTGTAATTGCATTATCGTGAGCTTTGCTTGCCTCATTGAGCCTTATGCTGGCTTCCCTAACTTTAAGTATTAGCCATATAGCCCAAGCTTATCTCATGTCTAGCCACATAGAGCCATTTTATATATCCTTTGCATCTTGATTCCTTATTCTTACCGGGAGGGGACTTTCCCCCGAGTGTCGCTATCCTACACATGTATCCTTGCATTGAGCATAGGTATGTTCCACTGCTTGGAACTTGTTTGTTTTCCCATTTGACACTCGTCTCCTCCTAGTCTGTAACTTCAAAGCAATTTTATTCTTTTTCAAGATTTTCAAATATTTGAAAAAGTCCAAAAAAAATTTAAAAACCAAAATTCTGGACAAGGAAAGACGTTATCTTTGGTAGGATTCGAGTCGTGTCGCCTTTGAATAGAGCACTGTATATCACATCCGTTGGTTGGTTTTATAGTTTGACTTTAGGAGTTGTACTCGTTTATCTGATTTTATCTCCACCGACTGGTTAAGCTTCCGGTCCCTATGGAGCCTCTGTCGATGCCTCCTATGTCACAGAGATGTCCTAGTTTTGTATATCAAGTCTATGCTGCCTACATTCAGTCACCATTCGCCGTTATTCTCTTGTTTGAAGGAAGTTGAAACCTGAGTCGACCATTCCTCAGTTATCTTGACTTTGCATGTCGACCATTATTGGTACAGTTACTGGTTCATGCACCATATGATTGAGTCCTTCAACATTATACAGCTTTGTTGAGTACCTCGTGTTGGATGATGGGGGATACATTAATGCCCTCCTTCCAGCGAATTTCATCCCATCGAGTTCAGATCATTTATTTTGGGATTGGAATATAGAGTCATTTTTGAGTGCCTTGAGACTTGCAGTCATCAGTGGCATGTTCTCTCGCCATCGATAGTTCTTGGGGAATACATAAATGTCCCCTGATCGATGGATTCTCTCAAGTGTTCGACCTCAACACATTTATTCACACTTGTTAGTTTGCACTCTAGTACCTTGATTCCCATTATCATTATCAGTGGGTGATCTCACGTCTGTTAACGGTATACATCAATGATTGGTAATCAGACGATGGACTACTATGTTCAACCTCGACACCTCTATTCATATAGTAGGACTTGTAATCATAGAGGTTTGTGTAGAAGACCTTCCAGATTGGTGGCATCTCTTATATGCTACCTCCTTGATCGTGCCACTGTTCATGAGATTTCAGATCTCATGACTTGATTCCAGTATATGTCACACATTTCCAACCATTATGGATATCTTGATCCATTGTATATCTTTAGCCATTATGGAGATCTTGATCCTTTGTATATCTTCATCATGGAGATTCTGATCTATGTATATTGTATGTGGCGATGACCACTTATGTCATGTTTTGTATCATACCTATTCATGACCATTGTACTCTTATGTATCTGGGACTGCTATATGTATTTGCAGTTATATGCAGAGTTGTATCATGGTACTATGCTGATTGGGTGGATGGTCTTCCACTAGTTTCTCCATCACTCCACTTCTGGGATGGACTTATAATGTATTTCAGCCATCGTATGACCCCTCTGACCTCACACATTAAGGGGCATCTATTATAGCTAATTTTACCACACCTGGTGAATCACACTTGTATGGCCTTCCCCTGTCCCTTTGCAAACTCTTTGGACCCCATGGACCTTTTTTATACATTTGATGTTTCCAAGATCATCCCTAAAAATATGCTTAATTTTGCTATACGTTATTTTTAAACCCTTTCTCATGTATATACGTGGGTTTGACCCCTAAAACTGTGTACATCGGGATGTGTGTAAAAGGCCAAATTATTTTGGAGTTTTCCTTGACATGGATCTGACTCACTTGTCTCCTGGCCTTCCATATGCCTTGAGATCGCTCGAATTCGACCCTTCATTTCCCCATTGAAGAGATATATAAGGAACCATTTCGATACACTAAAGAATATATGAGAAATTAAGAGCAAGAGAACTATAGTCCATTGTTGCCAAAACTTGTGCTTGAGTCTGCATCCCCTTTGTCCCTTGGAGCACTTTTGTGTTCTTCCCAAGCTTACCTTTTGCTTATGAGCTTTCTATTGAGAGATGGAGGATTAAAGTGGTGGAGGCCCAAGTGGGGGACTCGGTTTCTCCGATTCGCAGACGTGCCGACAGAGGTTGTATTCATTGTAATCTCTGATTTTATATTAATAGAAATATCTTTTCTTGTGCAATAATGTGTGTTTGAATGAATATTTTATCCATGGATGATTTCAAATGCTTATATGTTATTGATTATATATGCTAGAGTATAGCTAACACAATTATATATAGTATGCTTGTCTTGTTTACTGATTGTTGAGGAAGTAATTTATCAATTCAAGCTGGTGTTGGAAAGCTCAATAGGGATCTACTTCAACCGTCCAGAATAAGGTACGAGTTTTGATCCTTTAGTGTTAGATATTTGATTTCTCTTGCATATTGGAAAGGATTGATTTATGGAGTCAAGCTGTCTATTGTGGTACCCCAAGCCATAGGAATTTCTCTCCGTAACAACCACCCAGAGGACCACCACCTAAAGGCCCACCACCTAGAGGTCCAACTTCAGGAGGGCCACCACCCAGAGGCCCAACTTCAGGAGGTACACCACCTGGAGGTCCACCTTCTCGGGGACCACCACCTAGGGGACCACCACCCGGAGTTCCACCACTACCTAGAGGCCCACCACTTGGAGGCCCACCACCTCCAGGTGGCCCTCCCTCTGGAGGTCCACACCCTTCAGGAGGATCTTTAGGAGGATCATATTCCTATTAACCAGCCCAATAGCCAGTGTATCAGTTAAATTATGGTCCTACTGGTATGCATATTCCTTATTAGTACTACCAGTATGTCGAACCTAATCAACAACTTCTGTTCTTGGAAATTTTGGACTTTCCTGATATCTCCAAGTTGATTAATGATCCCATTTAGCATAACCCTTCATGTCTTGCTATTCCAGTCAAGTTACCATCATACATTCCGAAGTTTGATGGGAAGCAAGGAGATGATCCCAAAAATCATGTCATGACGTTCCATCTATGGTCTTCTTCCAACGCCCTGATGGATGAAGGCTATTCATTTGAGACTCTTTCAACGAACTTTGACTGATATGGCAACAAAGTGGTACATTGAACTTCCACAACATTTGTTTGTGGACTTTAGCTCATTGGCAACCATTTTTCTCACACACTTTCAGATACCCATTTTTTATGAAATGGGTACGGACCTTTTCACCTTGCTTCATCAAAATACTTCCACATATATCAGACCATATTCATGAGTGGAGGAGGTGAAGACAAGCCATTAAAGATCTCATCCTAGACCAACTATTAGTTGATTGGTTCACGAAATCCTTGTTGCCTCCCATTTCCTGAGACGTGGCTATGGGTGGTGATGTTACTGAAGAGCATGATATCAGTCGCACTCAGTATCTGGACTTGGTATATTCCCAATACAGAACTCTGTATGACCTAATACCTAAAGCTCCTTGTCCCAGCATAGGCCCTACCAAGCCACCCACAGAAACTCTTGTTGACGGGGTTGTCGATTCAAGCCAGCCCTCTTCAACAGCTAATCCTTCCAAGCAATAGAGCACTTCTACTGTTTCTCCTTCTACTCCTATGGTTTCTGCCGAGGTGAATGCTATCCAAAGTAAGAAGACACCCAGTAAAAAGAAGAAAGGTAAAGGAAAAAGTAAAAAAACTTGAAACCAACAGGAGAGTCCCAAGGCTATGGCCTTGGAGGATGAAAATAAAGGAAATAGAAAGGCCAAGTACCTCTTCCTATTGTGTGGTGGTGATCACTTCATGAAGGAGTGCCCTCATCGTGAGGAGATTAGTAAATTTTTGAGGAGTAACCCTACACAAGCGGTGCTTATAGATCCCTTCCCATCTCAATAACAATTGATAGATCACATGTCTAATCAAGGGACCTATAATTATACAAAATAAATCAGAATGATGTCATCAGAAACCATTAGTTTGACTACTCGTAATCAGACATACAACAAACCTGTAGAGAAGAAGGATGAAAATCCTTCTCTCGAGAAAATTCCTCCTGTTAGTTCTTCTCCGTCTTCATCTAATGGCCCTCTTACCATCAAGAAACCTAATCTCGACTTGATTTTGCACGCACCAAATAATACCCTTAGGAAGGTTGTATTTAATCCAAATGCCCAAGCTGCACAATTCTACAATGTCGTTGAAGATTTGGCTCAGTGACCCTCTGCGATGTCTACCCTGGAGGTGCTCCAAGGTTGTCCCACACAACACAAGAAATTGTTAACTACTTTAGGAGCCTTAGACCCTGATAACACTAATCTGATTCATTTCAATGTGGAGAACTACAAATCTAGATTACCCCACCATCTCGTATTTCAGATCACGATGAGAGTGGTTAGGAGAAAGGTCCACAGGACCATTTTGGATGAGGGACCTTCAACCTCATTTTTGTTTGTATCCTGTTGGAGGGTGATTAGTTCTCCTGAACTTATGAAGTCACCTAAGACCTTAAAAGATTTTGACAGACGAGGTTTCCAACCTCATGGTCTATTACCAGCCCTTTCAGTCGAGGTTAGGGGACATATTGTTTCCATTCAAGTGGAATTAGTTGATGCCCCGTTGGATTACAACCTTCTATTGGGGAGAAACTGGTTTTATGCTATGATGGATGTTTCTTCGACAGTATTTCGAACTCTCCAATTCCCTCATTTGGGGAAGATTGAGACCATCGATCAACTTGATTTTTGTTAACCAGATGTTGCTACCCCCACTATAAATAAAATCCCTATGCTAGGTCATTCCCCTCCTCCTTATCAGTTAGTTGGGGTAGGTATGTTGAAGGATTCAACCCTTATGGGAGTGTTTCCCTCAACCCCTCCTAGTACGGAAGTGGCTACTGTGAACATGATTTCCATGACTGGCTACAGTCCTATAGTCAAAGAATTTGTTGAGTCATCCTCTTTAGGCCCTTATGAAGCACTTTATGATGTTGTTCAATCTGCTTCCGATGTCCAGCCAAATGATATTCATTCGGTGGATTTAGATCCTTACCACTTGCCCTACTAGCTAGAACCATCTCTCCCCACTCTATACTATCTCACACATACTTTTCCATCAGATGAGTCTATCATGGAGATCATGAGTGTGGATGAGCCCGTATGGGCAGATCATCATCATCGATCTTCTTTTCTTCCCAATGCTAGTTTGGTAGACTTTTATCTAGTATCTCTTATTAGTACTAATATTGTCATCAATCCTCAAATTCCTGTATTGTTGCAAGATACAGATTCCTAAGGAAACCTTTGCAACATCACTCAGACAACCCCTATTGACATATCAGTCAAGACTAGAACTGTTGAGCACATTCATGTATGCCAGGACTGCTCGACATAAGAAGCTAAAAGTTATAGAGCATTATTCAAATAATTTCGTGATATTTTTTCCTCGACGTACGAAGAAATTCATGGGATTGATCCATCCATCATTGTACATGAGATTAAAACCTATCCCAGGACAAAACCTGTCTGACAAAAATTGCATCATGTCCATCCTAGGAAGTTTGTGGCTATTAAAGTCAAAGTGGAGAAACTTTTGAAGGTGGGGTTTATTTATCCCGTACCCCTGACGGAATGGGTGTATAATATTTTCCTTATGGCTAAGAAATAGGGCACTATTATGGTTTGTATCGATTTTCGAGACTTAAACAAGGATTTTCCCAAGGACAATTTCCCTACTCCACACATCGATCAAATCATCGATAACTGTGCTGGAAGTGTCATCTTTTCTTTCATGGATTTATTTTTTGGCTACAATCAGATAGAAATTCTACCCGCCGATCCGCATAAAATGACATTTATTTTCCCATGGGGAACCTTCACATATCGTAAGTTACCTTTCGGTCTTAAAAACAGTGGAGCTACATTCCAGTGCGCCATGTCCTATGATTTTCATGATATGAAGCACATCATGGAGTCATATCTTGACAATATTCCTGCTCATTCATAGCAATGCGAGGACCATCCAAGGAAACTTAGAGACATTTTCCTTAGGTGTCATCATTATAATATTCGGATTAATCCACACAAATGTGTCTTTTGTGTTAAGACTGGATGTCTTCTTGGCTTTGTGGCTTCCAAATATGGCATCTAGATTGATCCTTTGAAAATTGTTGCTATTATGGCCACACCTACCCCAATAAACATCAACGAGCTCCAAAGTTTGCAAGGGAAGGCAAACTTTCTTCGCCATTTCATATGTAACTTCGCAAAAAAAATGCATGGTTATATGTGCCTCCTGAAGAAGGACACTCCGTTCTTCTAGGATAACCAAGCCCAATGAGATTTTGATAATTTGAAACACACTCTGACCCATTCACCGGTGTTGCACCACCCAGATTATTCAAAAGACTTTTTTTTATATGTTGCTACCTCCACTACCACCATTAGAATGGTTCTAGTGTAGGAAGATCCCAACGACCAAGAACTCGCGATATATTACCTAAGTAAGAATCTCATTGACTCAAAAACCCGTTACTCACATGTGGAGAAGTTAGCTCTGGCTATGGTCATTGAATTACAAAAAAAATTTCATTACATTCTACTTCATACTAAAATTGTACTCGCAAATCAAAACCCCATGTACTACATTTTGAATCGTCGGGTACTGGGGGGAAAGTATTCCCATTGGATTGTTATCTTATAGGAATTTGATCTTGAGTTCACCAAGGTTACTTTGAAGAAATCCTTGGTTTTCGCAGAGTTGATGTGTGACCTTCCCTGTGCTTTGATGGAAGCTGAGCCCAACGATTCATTTCCAGATGAGTTTTTGTTCTTGATAAGAAAAAATGATCCATGGTTTGGATATTTGATCATCTATCTCCAGACTCAGAGATTTCAGCCCGACATATCCCATGAAGATCATTGTCGCATCCTTGATCATGCAAATTACTATCTCATTTTAAATGATATGTTGTATCAACGTGGTATTGAATCTATCCTTTGACGATTCCTTACACATGAAGAGGCTGAACATGTTATGAATGACTACCACTCTGGAGCATGCGGTGGTCATATTTGTGGGATGGCGACAACCCAGAAAATCCTCCGCACTAGATATTTCTGGCCTTTGATCTTTAAAGATTGCCATGAAGCAATTAAGAAATTCCCACCCTGTCAACACTTTTATCCTAAAAAGTGCACCCACCCTGCTCCTTTACACCATGTCATTGATGTTGTCCCTTTTTCCAAGTGGGGTATTGATTTTATGCATTGTAAGCCTACCTCGATTAGGGGGAATGGTTACATAATCGTAGTCATCAATTACTTTACAAAATGGGCTGAGGCAATGCCTACATATGCAGAGGATGGTAAGAATACCGCCCTCTTTTTATTTAACCATGTGATAGATAGGTTTGGAGTTCTGAGGGCCATAATCACTGACCACAGATCTCATTTTCATAATCAGATGGATGAGATGAGTGGTAAGCTAGGTTTTCTCCGTGAAAAATCAACTTTGTATTACTCGCAGGCTAATGGTCAGGTAGAGGCCATTAATAAGGTTTTGAAAACTATGCTATGTAGGATAGTTGGAGATCACAAATCCAACTGGAACTTGACTATCTTCTCTACACTTTGGGATTATAGGACTTCAGTGAAAGAAACAATTGGTTTCACATCCTTTCAGTTGGTCTATGGACTAGAAGTTGTCCTCCCTATCAAGTGTCAAATCCCATCGCTTAAACTTGTAGTATAACTTCTCCCAAACACTTATGCCGAGGAAGAGATATTTTTGTACTTGACCAACCTTGATGAAAGTAGAATAGATGATGCCTTGGCTAACGAGGCACACAAAAAATGTGTCAAGCCACAGTATGATAATTCTGTTCAGCCTTGTGTCTTTAACGAAGGTGACCTAGTCCCGACTTATGATCAGAGACATGATAAACTAAGGAAGGGAAAGTTTGAATCCATGTGGTACGATCCCTTTATCGTTAGTAAGGTCTTAGAGAAAGGGGCATGCGAGCTCATAGAATACGATGGGACACTCTTTGGGAAACCTTGCAATGGTTTGTACCTGAAGAGGTACTATGCTTAAGTAATTTATGTATGGTACCTTGTATATATGTATATTGTTTGAATTTTTAGTGTGTGTTTGACATTTCAATATGGTTTTGAGTTTGTTGTCCATGCTATTTATACCATGTTTTGGTTATGCAGATCAGATGAATTTTTATGGTTTTGCTGATGGTGCTTTCCGTCATACCTTGAACCTCGCTTCAGCTGCTTGGGTTTTGTATTCCTTAGCTCATGACTTAGTTAGTTTAGGAGCGGTTTGTATTGGTCCAGCTACCAACAATATCGCCGAGTATCAGGCAGTGATAGGTTTACTGATCGAGGCTACATATTGGGACATTCATGATTTGGTAGTATTTATGGACTCTCAGCAAGTGGTTTGTCACTTAAACCACGTTTATACCATCAGGAACCCCACAATTCTTTGTATCTTTCGAAGAGTGTGTCTGTTAGAGAGATCATTTGATTTCATCACTTATAGGCATATCCCTAGGTATGATAATATGATTGCTGACACATTAGCAAACTATATTTTAGACTGGTATATCTCCCATTCATAACTTTTAAAAATAAAACATGGTCTATTGTAAAGTAAAATAAACTGTATAAGACACATAAAACTCATGTAAATATAATTTGTCCATTTGAAGCACATATAAACACCAAAAATGAGTCTCTCTCTCTCTCTCTCTCTCTCTCTCTCTATATATA
>LPNX010095605.1:467524-653808 GCA_001517045.1 Pseudotsuga menziesii
TGGTTTTCAGGTATACGAAACAATGCAAAAATCCTGAAGCTAGATAGCTTTCAGTGATGCATCATGCAGACCACCTAATGGTGCTCATGCTAGCACATAATGGCCCTTGCTACTCTACGTAGCAAGTGACTGAAATGGCCTAACACTCCCGTCGTGTGTCTCTGATACCTCCTAGGGAGGTCATCGATCGCAGCATCCGAGATATCCAAACTCAACCAGCTGAGGTTCTCCTCCAGCTCGGTTAGCTCATCATCGCCTCTATGTACAAAGCAATCTCCTGCTCTCCTATCCATTGGGGATGATCCCTCTAGCCGCGTAGCTCCAACATTTGCATAAAAACATTAGGTCTTGTTATCATCTATAAAAATCATTAAACTTGAAAATACAAAAATAATCAATATTTTGAGCATTTTTCTTACTGATTTCACCCCACTAAACACCAACTAGTAGTGGTAGATATGGATCCCCTCGAAAGTCGGTCCCAACATAAGCATAGTCCTCAATCATGAGGATCTGGTCTTTTAGGGAGCCCCTTATTTGACCTTGGCTCCACCACCTCCAGTGCGGGCCATGATCTCCACCCACCGCAGCATGCGGGGGTCTCGAGCTCTAAGCTTGGTAAAAACCACCTATGGTCTCAATAGAGGTACCCTATTGAAGAAGAAACATGTCAGGATAGTCCCATACCCAAAATGTTTGATCTCTCCTTGTTGACACTTCGTCAACTGATCTTTGAACATGGGAAACAATGCCTTGGACTAGTTAAACACTGTGGGTTCCATGGCCTCCAGGGAATACAACATATGTTCCCGGGATTCTCGATGAGCCCCTTGACTCCCAACAACCCTCTGCATAGTGAATAAAATAGTCCAAAGGGGTAAGTCCATCACATCCTTTATCGGGATCTTCTTACCTGACATCTTGGTACCTGGATAACAATGACGAACTATAAGTTCTTGTATGGTAATGTCTCCCCATCGGGAGCCAGTAAGAGAGATAGGACCTCCATGCTTGGATAGTTCGGTCAAAAATTAAATGTCGTCCACCTCCACAATGAGAATGTGGGGCCCCACCTCAAAATGTTGTTGTACGGATTCCAAATCCATAAGATATACTTTAGTAATCATACATGTGATATCATGCTGGGAGCGTGGAAGAATTTAGAGAGGCCACAACCCCATATAGAATCTATGGAAGCCTCATCTTCCACAGCACAGAAATCATCATCTTCGTGTTGCCTCTCTTTCCAAGTCGCCATTTTGAAAAAAATGACCTGTCAAAAACTATCAGTGAAGCTTTTAGACACACATCCAATCTTTAGAAATGATTAAAATCCTCTATTTTTGCTAGGGCATCCATGTTTTGGGCACCACGAAAGGCACCGCTCCTTTCACCTTATGAAAGAGCGGAGCCACCACCTGTGCAAGCTTAAAAAACAATGTTCTCATCGGGCACCGCTTCTACCGCAAAGGCTAGAAGCGTTACCTGGGAAGCATTTTTTATGCTTGGCTCAAAATCCCCAAAATTCAATAAAATTGCATGGAAATGAAAAATGGAAACCATAAAAATGAATAGAAGGATTCTAGCTCTTACAAGAGACTGACAACTAGAAAAATGGACGGGTAATGACTCCACAATCTCCAACTAAAATATGCACACAAATTGTCCCAAATGCACTCCAAAACTTGGTAAATGGTAAATGAATTGGTTTTTACTATTTACTTTGGCTTTTATAAAATATTTTTAGGGTTATTACATTATTTTAAATATTTTTAAATCATTTTCATTAAAAATGCCCTTTCTATAGTTTATAAAAGTCATTTTTAAATATTTTTGGGGAACTAATAGCCTTTTAAAAAAAAAAATTGCAGGGACATAAATGAACAGTATTTTCTATGGGTAAGTTTATTTTTGGCTTTTCCATACTCTGCAAAATGCAAAAAGTCATCGAGCATTCATTTTGATACTTTGATCGTGCTCTTTAAACCTAGTATCAAAGCTCTGATGCAGGCTCGTTAAAACTATTCATCGTGAAAAGAAACCCTAATGGAGTATTTTTTAAACTCTTTTAAGACTCCTTAAATGTGAAAATATTGTCAAGCGAACTTGTCTTCTTCACACTCGTAAAAGTACTTGAAGAGTCGTCTTTCTGACGGTAGTTTACCCCTTTTTTGGTTCGGATTGAATAGTTATGAAAAAGGAGCACTCCAGCCAATCATGACTAGAAGAGTTCTCTCGGGTATTATTTTATACCTTTTCGGGACCTGGAGACTAAATCATACAAAAATGGAACTTTTGGAGTCTTCTTTCATTTTCGTTTAGACTCTCTAAACATGAACGATACTGAGTTAACTTTCGATGGAATCATTAAACTAAACACTGAGAGACCCTCTTTTGGGAATGAACCCCTCCTTTCTCAAGTTTGTGAAATATATGAGAATGGAATTGTCTTTGGATAAGCTAAAACAAGTGTTTGTTACCCTCTTGTTGTAGCTGCAACTATTTCCCAAATTTCTAAAAAATTGGGACTCTCATTTTAAATTTTGTCTTGCTTAATTTGTTGGGGTTGCTTACCTTTACTGCGAGTTTGATTTTTTGAGGTTGATTGTTGATTGAATATCTTTTATTCTGATGCTGCCTTTTGACTTAATTTGTGACTTACGGCGATTTCTTATCTTCATTGTCGGAAGTGGTTTGAGTTATGAATCGGGGCCGTAGTCACCTACACATCCGTTGTTGTGGAAGCTCAACAGAATAATGACCCGATCCAAAACTGTGTTTTCAACCAATGCGCTTTGTTTTTTGGTGTTTTATTTCGTCGCCATCGGAGCACTTGCACTTTGTATTGCCGACGTTTTGGATGGAAAATTGCGAAGCACCATGACGGAAGTTTTGACCTTTCCCGATCCCACGGTCTTCTTTTGTGTTTTTGTTCTTGTCGCTGTCGGTGCCATTTTGGACATTTGAATTGAGAATAAGTTTTTTATCGTTGTCAGTCTCAAAAGCCTTAATCATTTTGAGCTCCAATGCAGGGATTTTTAATGTGTGTTTCATCGATGGTTTTCATTGTACTGCGGAAATCGTAGCATCTCCGTCACCTGCCATTGCGGCTTTGTAGTAGGTTGATCGTCGATACCTTAGTTGTCCCGCCACCCATTTTGTGATGTTTTTCCTGTCGATTGTTTTCAATGGGATATATATGTATATGTGGGATTGGGCATTATTCTATTATTATCCCTGCATACTCGTGCCTGCATTGTCCTTGCCATTTCAAACTGGGAATTGTACCTAGCTGTCGGGAGCTCGTTCATGGGTGGCGTCACCATGGAATCTTTCAGATTCTCCTTGTCGACTGCACAACTAATTGCTAGGTAGTCCAACCATGATTTTTCCCTTTCTTTTGAGTTTTTGGAACTAGGGTCTCGTCCTTGGTCAGGTTTTTCCCGCCGTGGTCGATGGGCATATGTGTATGGGTTTATCAGCATATATGGTGGTTCACCTTGACAGTTAGCAGACGNGATTTGGTTGCTTGCATGTTTTGGAACTAGGGTCACATTTTTCGAGGATAGGCCTTATTTGATGGGATTTATTTTTTGAGCAGGGAGTTAGAACGTATTCTACTGAAGTTGATAATGCCAAGGGTTTTAGTTTTGATCAGACTAGTTTTTTGTCACATATTATCGTGTTTAGTATTGCCGGTAGAAGTTTTAAAATGTTAGCGAGGTTATGATGCCTTTTGTTGATCATGTTGATTTTAATCGCGGACATGACGTGGGATTTTTCAGGACCTATCTTTTTGCAGAAGTATTTTCTAGTTAGCCCTGGTTTTGTATCTACATAGATTTAGCTATGGAAAATATGGCCGAGGTAAATGCTTATACATTTTTCCTTTGTTCTTTGAATACTGGTTAACAGCTCAAAAATAAAAGCCTAAAGGCATTTTGTTTTGTGACAGGGCAACTTTTCCAAAGATGAGATGTCGAAAAGACAGAAAAATAAAGCTCCCATTGCTGAAGGGGATCCTGGGGTGGAAATTATTACAAGGTTGAGTACATTTATGAGGATACTAGAGCCACCATTGGTGTTGAACCTGACTACAAGTGGGGCGATATTTACAGACTGATTTCAAACCAGGAGGTGCCTAATACCGGGTTTGAAGAGTTAAAAATATATGCTAATATTGAAAAATCTACCTTGATGAAGATAGCTACCAGGCCTGAGCTTTTCCCATGCTCAGAAGTGATTGGATGGATTCTTCCTAGGGCAAACGTGACTACTATGATTATGGCCAATACTTCCAAGCAGGGATATGCTGCTTACAGCCCTGGTTATGTATCATTAGCTTATCACTTACCAGAAGTCCAGTTTTACCTAACTGAATATTGGTTGAAGGAGATTAACCTAGGCCTGGTTGAAATAGTAAAAAGAATGATGATACCTGGTAAGAATTTTTGAACCAGGCCATCAGGGGAATATGACACAACTACTCTAAGAACCCCTTATAGGTTTATTGCATTAATGATGAACATAATTTTTGGGAGAGCTCACGGCAAAAGTTTTAAGTTAGGATGGGTTCCTATTATCTTCAGTGTAGCCACCCAAGGGACTGTATTCAACTGGGTGAACATTGTGTCCAACAGTCTTTCAGCTTGCATTGCTTCAGCTCTGGGAGGGTTGTCTTAGAAAAAATATGAGTTCTACATGAGCTCCATATTAATAGATTGTATACTATGCACCCAACCATTTCCAAACCTAAGATGCATGTGGGACAGGGACAGAACCCCTCTGTACACAACCTACAAGTTGTTATGGGCACACAAATATTACAGTCATTATAAATAAATTTGTGAACAATTTATTATGCCCTTGTATACATTGATTTTCTTGAAAGAATGCAATTGTATGTCTGAAGAGGCATTGAAAGTAATTGTGGAGTATCCTAATTATTATTTGACAGATGAGGGGATGTATATTAGAATGTATGGTTGCTTTAGGGCACCTGCGTTGCTCCCCAAGTATGCCACAGATTTTGTGGTGCATAAAGAAGCAGTAAGACAGGTTTTCTTGGATGGTATAGGGAGTTTTTTGTTTGAGCACAAGAAGGAAACTTATCCTCCCATACCTTTCAGACTGGGAAGCTATAAGTTAAAAAAGTTAAAAAAGCTGATGAGTTTGTATGGGAATTGGAGTATTTCCATTTGGGGAAATGAACTTCTATAGAAATGATTCTTAGAACAAAGTTGTGGAACATTGCAAGGAAGCCAATGTGCATTTTGAATATACAAGCCATTGGGATAAGGATGAAGAAAATTTCAAAAATGCAGAAAATATGACTGCATTAAAAAGAAGATCACCACTAAAGGTGGTAAGGTCCAAGCTGAGTAGAAGAAATCTAATGAAGAGGAGGCCAAGAAAAGAGAAGAAGATTCTAGGAGACTAGCACAAGAGGCTGAGAGTTGGCTTAAGAGTGAAGAAGAGGAAAGGAATAAAGATGAACAAGAAGCAGGAAAGAATGTAGAAGAAGCTGCCAAGAAGGAAGAAGAAGAAAGAGAAAAGAAGAGAATTGTGAAAAGAACTAAGAAAAAGGTGGAGACCGGTGGAAAATAGGGGATGATGGTCACTGATAAAACCTTGGTACATGGGATAGAAAAGGACCTAAGGATGACAATTCGAGTTGGAGCAGCATTAATCCATGCCTATGAAGATAATGTAGATCAAATAATGACAGACCTTAAGCAATCAAGGAAAAATGCTGCCCAATTAAAGGACACTCTAAGGAAGGAGAGGGATGAAAGCAACAGATTGAAGAGAAAGTTTGAAGACATGCGTAATGAATTGAAATCTTCAAAATAAGAGCTTAAATCCCTCCAAGCAGACAAGATGTATTTGGAAGTTATCATTGAAAAGATAGGGAGAGATTCTCAAGATAGCCTAGAAAAAGTGCAGCAGGATTATCAGGAGCTAAAGATAGAAAGGGATGAACTGAAAACAGCATGTGAAAACCTTAAGACAAAAAGAGACCAAATGAAAAGCAAAGTTGGGGAGCTGGAAACACAAAGGGATACCATGGGGGAGACAAAAAAACAATTTCACATACAAGCAGTAGAGTTTAAGGTACAAATTGCTTCACTAGCAGCATCTTTGAAAGAGGCTAAGGAATAACAAACCAGTATTCATCCTTTCAAATAGCATGCCCTAACACAAAGAAGCAAAATGCACCAGCTGCAGGTATCCATAGAAGAAGAAAGATGTAGAGTTTTGCAGGTGGATAACAGATTGGAAGAAATTTTGGAAACCACCTTGTATTTTGTAGATAGGTCTCAGGACATTTTGGAAGTCCTGACGGGAAGGATAGGAAGGATGGAGGTCAATGAAGAGATTCTGGAAGACTTACCAGAAAAGGATCAGCAAGGCTTAAAGAAGGATTATGACTTGTTGGAATTTGCAATAAACACAATAAAAGAGTTCAAGAAGGTTGTAAAGAAAATGAGAGGAGCTTGCACCGAGTATTGCAGAAGGATGCTGATCACTTACAACTAATGCCAGGTGACTGTTGAGCAGAGATTAGATGCATTTCCAGAACATCAGTCATTCATAGAAATGTTACAAAACAGATATCAATAGGATGAACAAAGGATCCAACAAGTCAAGGTCCTGGATGCACAGATCTTGACAGATGAAGTGGCTCATTTAGCAGTCAGTGTACAGTTGCTTGAGGATCAACTACGCCTAATCTCAACAAGAATTGAAGTGATTAAAAATCAGGATGCAAAGTTTGAAATCAACATTCGTTTTCTCGAGCCTTCTGAATTTGAAAGCATAGCATCCGAAGCCCAAGCATGGAAAAAGTTCCTAAATAATCAAGCGGGGCCCTCTACCTAAAGTGCTTTATCAATTTGTTTAAATGTAACATAGTGTAAATTGTATGAGCGCTCATTATAAGACAATTTTGGGAGATGAAACGTTGGGGAAGCCTAGGAGTCATTTGGGGCAGCCCAAAAGTCTTACCTTTTGTATAGGTATAGGAGAGTTAGATAGAGGGAGGACTTTTTCTTAGTGAGACAGGTGAGAACACGTTGTAAGAGGAACTATTTCATTTTGAAATATACTATTACAGTTTTTCCTATTGGAGAAAGCTTTGGTGGAATGTTCAAATGTTGTTCAATGGATGTTGTTGAAGGGGAACTATTTCATTTTCATCCTTTATTTATTAACCGTGAGATCGTTCTAACTTGTTGAACCTATGTTCTTTTATGAATGTTCTCTGGTTTATTTTATGATAATTTCCACTATGAGTAATGAATGTTTTCACAGACAATGAGCTATCTTGTTGTTCATCCATCTATTCATGTTTAAGTGTTTTGAGTCAAACAACAACTACCTATGATTTTTCTTAATGCATGAACAATATTACATTACTCATTAAATGATAACCTCACTCCCTAGGTACATCTTAGTTAGTTTTATTTCCTGCTGTGTGTGGTTCAGATGCAAGATAATCTAAGACAAGAGGTAAGAACCTGCGCATCACATTGTGACCGCTCCTTGTATTCTTTATCAATCTGCATTTTAGATAGGCACTTGCATATCATACTTAAAGTTAAAAACACAAAAATATATATGGTGGACCGGGCCGCAACCAGTAAAACATTTTAATTTTTGTTACTTGACCTACGATAGCCGGACCGTAAACCGGATGAATTCCCCATACCAAACAGTCATGGGCTAGTTGGGAACATTGAATGGGGAGAATCCCTTGCTATTGTTTCCTGCAATTTTCCAGGCCTCAACAATTTTTGGCCCTAGAAGGAGGGCCACCAGTGCATGGCTGGCCGAGGAAACCCATTTCCTCAAAATTAATCCACCAGTGATAGTTTTGAAAGTAGTTCATTTCCTAATCCGTTTCCTGAAGAGAATAGAGAACATTTGTATTATGTGAACAACGAAGTTGTTAATGATCTGAGAAGACACACTAGGGCTTATGTGAATAAGATTGGGGGATTACCGATTATCCCTAAATTACCTAGAAGAGAATACAAGAAGAAAGAGCGTCTTGTTTCGGAAGACTCTGTGTTAGTTGGATATTGGGAAGAACTTGTAGAAATAGCTTTACAAGAAGTTGTTCAGCCTTTGAATCAAGTAGGCCCTGATACACCTGACGGTTCACCTATCCATACTCCTGTTCATTCTCCACCTCACTCTCTGCCCAGACTCATCATAGGTGTAAATGCAAATCAGCCACCTAACCCACCAAATCCACCACTTGCTTGGAAAGCCAGATCACCTCTAAACCTAACACCTCCTTTGCATGACTTACCTCAGGATTTTGAGAAGATGCTGCCCAAGTTTGACCAAAGTGAGAATATTTTAGTAGATGACCATTTGAAAAGTTTCTACTTAGCCATAGAAGTATTAAGGGCTGGAGAACATAAAGATGTAGTCTGTAGAATTTTTCCACATACCTTGAAAGGAGCAATAGCCTCATGGTATTTTGGTCTGCTTGCAAATTCAATTCCATATTGGGACACTTTTGAAAGGATTTTCAGAAGCAAATATGCAGCCCAAAAGATCCATGCAGCATTAATGAAAGGTTTAGGCGCTTTGAAGAAAGAAAGAAAAGAAAAGGTGCATAATTTTACTCAAAGGTTTTCTCCTTATCTTAAGAATTTCTCCACAACTGATAATCCCTCTGATAAGGTTCTGATTGAATATTATACCTCAGCTTTGGGTCTTGACTTGGCTATGTTTTCAAAATCCCAAGTTAAACCTACGTTATCAGAGACTTATGAAGAAGCTGAAAGAGTAGAGGCTGAAAAAGAAAGCATAGAAGATTATCCTGAGCAATCTGGAGAAAAATTTTTTGGGAAGAAAGCCTTATTACTAACTAAACCTAAGGAGGAGCAATCACATGATTTTGAGGGAATGTTAAAAATGATGCAGAAGCTTTCCAACACAATAATAGATTTGGAAAAAGAAAAGGAAGCTCAGAAATCCTATAAGCCTTACTACAAGAGAAGAGAGGATAACAATCAATCCAAACCTCCTCCACACAGTCATGCATCAATGAACTTAACTGAGGTTGGTGTGGATAATTTTTGCACTTTTCACCAATAGCCTCATTCTGAAAAAAGTTGTCCTCAATGGATAAACTCAATGAAATTAGTTATGAATCAGATGCTGGATTCCAAATTAACAGAGGACAATGATGAAGAAGAAAAGGGTGGTAAAGCCACATAAAAACAAGAAAATGATGCCATGGTTTTACGGGACTGTGTTTCACTTTTTGATATAGAAGAAAATACTCTAAAACCTAAAGAGATATCGAAAACAAATATGTCAGCAAGAATCCTGGAGTTGGTGAACAAAGACAATTCAATACTCTCAAAGATCAAGAAATTGCAAGAAAATGTAAAGAAACAACCGAAGAACAACATAGATGATGAGACACCTAAAATTACCAGTCAATATCTGAAACAAATCAACATGCCTGCTAAGCCTATTAAAGAAGAAAATATCAAAACACCTGAAGAACTAGGGGAAAAGATACCCACAGAAAACCAACCTATAGAAGAAGCTGTTGAAGCAAGTGTCGGAGGAAAGACTAGGTTTAAAACCCCACCTTTCCTATTGACTTTGGAAATTTTGAATCATAAGGTGCACAACTATTTGGTATATTCTGGGTCATGAATTAATGTTATGCCACTTGCAGTTTGCAAAAAGAGTAATGGACAGCCTAAACCTACTACCTGGGAGGTTACTCAATTATACAGGACTAATGTGAAAGTCGTCAGGGAGATGGAGGATATTCTGATTAGTTTATCTGCAAATGAAAAGATATGTAAATATATTGATATTGTGGTAGCAAACATACCTGATGGTTATGGACTTATTTTGAATCGAGACTGGTCAGCGAGATTAAAGGGGTATTTTGCTTCGGATTGGTCACATTTGTGGTTGCCTCATAAAGGAATCCCAAATCAGATCAAAATATTAAGAGAGCCCTACATGAAACACACTGTCACGAAATTGGAAGAAAGAAATGAATCAGTAAATTTTGTATTGGGAAATTATCTGATTGAACTTGAACTGGGACACTCTGCATCAGAAGAAGCCAGCAACCTATCAGACACCCATCCCAATCTCCTTCAATATTCACAGGCTGATAAGATTGATTGTAAATCAGTAGATGTAGTTTTTGTTTCAAAAACATTAGAATTAGATAATGGTTAGGTCTTTCTCATTTTTTGTATTCAATCCTAGCCCCTTAAAATGCAAGTTGCTAGATCTTTAGGGGTGGGAAGAGAACTGGCCAGTTAGTGGATTAGTTCTCAGTTTTTTTATTTTTCTTGGTTTTTATTTCTAAATGACTTTGTACATAAATAAATTGTTTTGGTTGATTGCTGCTTGTTTTTAGTTAAAATTTATTTTTTTATTTCAATAAAAGAGGAAAACTTTTGGTAGCATAGAAAGCATTAGAGTTATGAATTAATTGAAATTTTTGGGTATAAGACTGTATACTATTGTTTGATCTGATAGAAATTATTATAGTAAGTAGTTTTCCTAAATGGCTATGAACACATTGAAGTCCTGCTTAATTCATAAAAAATAACTCAGGATCAAAAGTTCTGGAATACTATTTCGAGGCTCCATCCATTTCACATCTAAAATGTCCTAGGGGGTGACAACAAAAGACCCATGGAAAGGAAGCAAGGTAAACAATATATTATATATAAATGATCCCATGCCAATAATTGAAAGCCTAAGGGCTAATAAGAGTCAAAAATCCTAAAAGAAGCAATATCTATCAAATCAAAGTACCGAATCATATAAGTACAAAAATTTTCCAAGAGTTCTTCTCCGTCTGTGAGCTGAAAATTAAATACATCTCTCACACAAAAGGACACTCTGGATAGAGGGGCTTGAATAAAAATTCAGAAAGAAAGGCATAAGGAGGACTCAAAAGGACAAAAATTTCACAAGCACACAAAGTGCAAAATGGCATGGGAATGAGGAACAAATGAATATCTGTGTTTACCATATGTTACAATCCTGTGGTGTCCAAGCTAGAAGTTACCCAAAGAAAGAGGTAAAATGAAACTCATCTTCTTGGCCTGAAAAGAGTTATGTTGAATTTGAGATGTTGGTTTCCATGTTCCTAAAATTGGACTATCATCAATGTTTAAAAGTACATATATTTTCCATTGGGGAAATCTAGACAGCTAAAAGAATTCAACATGTTGCTTTTATTGTTAAACAGTCTGTTACTTGAGGAAGAATTGATTTAGAGATTTGGGTTCACCAGTTAATCGCCAATTGTTGCAGCTACAACTATTTCCCAAATTTCTAAAAAATTGGGACCCTCCTTTTAAATTTTGTCTTGCTTAATTTGTTGGGGTTATTTACCTTTACTGTGAGTTTGATTTTTTGAGGTTGATTGTTGATTGAATATCTTTCATGCTGATGCTGCCTTTTGACTTAATTTGTTACTTACGGTGATTTCTTATCTTCGCTCTCGAAAGTGGTTTGAGTTATGAATCGGGGCCGTAGTCACCTACATAGCTGCCGTTGTGGAGGCTCAATAGAATAACGACCTGATCCAAAACCGTGTTTTCAGTCGATGCGCTTTTTTTTCGGCGTTTTATTTCATCGCCATTGGAGCACTTGTACTTTGTATTGCCGACATTTCAGATGGAAAATTGCAAAGTACCGCAATGAAATTTTTGACATTTCCCGATCTCCCGATCTGCTTTTGTGTTTTTTTTCTTGTCGCTGTCGGTGCCGTTTTGGAAATTTTAATTGAGGATAAGTTTTTGATCGTCGTCAGTCTCAAAAGCCTTAGTCATTTTGAGCTCCGTTGTTGGGATTTTGAATGTGTGTTCGCCGAGAGTTTTTATTGTACTATGAAACTCGTAGCATCTCCGTTGCCTGCCATTGCGGCTCTGTAGTAGGTTGATCGTTGATACCTTAGTTGTCCTATCACCCGTTTTGTGATGTTTTTCCCGCCGAGTGTTTTCACCAGGATATATATATGTATATGTGGGATTGGGAATTATTCTATTATTATCCCTGCGTACTAGTTCCTGCGCTGTCCTTGTCGTTTTGAACTGGGCATTGTACCTAGCTGTCGGGAGCTCGTTCATGGGTGGCGTCACCGTGGAAGCTTTCAGATTCTCCTTGTCAACTGCACATCTCATTCCCAGGTAGGCCAACCATGATTTTTCCCTTTCTTTTGAGTTTTTGGAACAAGGGTTTCGTCCTTGGTTAGGTTTTTCCCTCCGTGGTCGATGGGCATATGTGTATGGGTTTATCAGCATATATGGTGGTTCACTTTGATATTTAGCGGACCAGGGGGGGTTCTCATTTTTCATTGGTGATTATTGCAGAGCCATTATGAGTTTTCAAATGTTTTCCGACTGTTTAGGAAACTGGTGCAGACGAGCGTTACACGGTCTGCACCGGTTTTTCTGGGTTTGCGTATGGCCATCCAAGGGTGGGGGGGATTTACCCTGGGTTTGTTGGAAATGCCAAAGGGTTTGTTTTTTTTCGGTGATTTGGTTGCTTGCATGTTTTGGAACTAGGGTTGAATTTTTCTAGGATAGGCCTCATTTGATGGGATTTATTTTTTGAGCAGGGAGTTAGAACGTATTCTAGTGAAGTTGATAACGTCGAGGGTTTTAGTTTTGATTAGACTAGTTTTTCTTCACATATTGTCATGTTTAGTATCACCGGTAGAAGTTTTAAAATGTTAGTGAGGTTATGACGCCTTTTTTCGATCATGTTGATTTTAATCGCGGGCATGACTTAGGATTTTTCAGCACCTATCTTTTTGCAGAAGTATTTTCTAGTTAGCCCTGGTTTTGTATCTACATAGATTTAGCTATGGAAAATATGGCCGAGGTAAATGCTTATACAGTTTTTCTTTGTTCTTTGTGTTAGCACTCAGAATATACTCAGGTTGTAAAAAGTAAATCCCAAGAGTAATAGTAGAACCACTTTTAGAAAGAAACTGGCTTTTCTTTCCAGAGAGGGATCTCTCAGATATAGATTTTAACAAGGCCAGAAATATATGTCAACACTCAAAGATTATAAAAGTGGTTGAAACAATACACAGAACCATTGGGCATGGATTCACATATAGATAAAATATCACAAAATCGTATATTCAGGAATTTATCAAAGGCAAGGTAACCATTTAATCACAGTCATTCATTGATTCGTTTGGAATGGAAGAAAAGAGAACAGTCCATCAATACAGAGCATCATATGAAGAATTATATATCGACTTTAACAGAAGGATTTATAAAATATTTGAAACAATGATCAGAGCATGGCCAGCATGAGTTCTAATCATTCAACGCTATATTTCAAATATGAAGGAAACAGAATGGAGTGTAAAACTGGGAAAAACAATCACGGAGAAAGAGAAGCACAGACTGTAATATAAATGATGCATGAATCTCTAATAATTCATTCACATTCAACTTTGTTCTTCAGAAAAAATATATTTTTTCCAAAACTCTCAACAACAGGATGGGTTCCAACCCCCATCTCATAAAATAGATGCAAATATATACATAAAATAATTTGATCTTCCAAGAAGATTCATAACTGAATGATCGGCTTAATTAAAGTATTGTAACTAAATTCCTAACTCTTAGGAATAAACTACAGCTTCAATCCTAATAAATCATTAAGCTAAAATCAACTTGATAACATGTCTTCGTCTAGTCAGCTCCTTGGTGCATAACACCTGTCTCTATGAATGAAGGATGTATTTTGTCTTTCCAAACTTCTCCACGGCTTTCTACTGCTCAGCGCGTGGGGTATCGCATTCCATCATTTCTCGAATCGACACTTCCATCTCCATGTACGCTTCATATGACACCTTGGGCAATCCTCTTCTGACAAGCAAGAACTTTTGTAAAATTTCGAAATCCTCTGTCAATTTATCCACAATAGCTTTCCCTATTAGGCCTTTTTCCAAATCATCAAATTTGGAGTGGTCCATGCGGCTCTGAACTAACAAGCTGTGATAATGTTCCTGAGAAAACATCCTTCCCTCCTCATCCCAAAAGGAAGGCAGGCCGTCTTCAAATAGTTCCTTGAAAACCTACTTGAAGTTATTAACCTATGCAACCATTTCATCGGCTCTGTCTTGGACCATTTTCATTAAATGATGCTTGTGGATAAATTTCTTAGCCCATAGTACTATTGATATCCTGTCCTTTATTCCCATGTCATGTAATTTCTGATATGTCAATGAATTTAAGAAATTCAATGTGTTCTGGGCTATGGTAAGGGGCCTTCTTTCCATATGTTCATTCACTAACTTTAGTCTTTGGTGGGTCAAGTTGATCAAAATGCATAGATCATCGATAAAATTCAGATAGTGCCGGAATTTGGTAATCTCTATAGACAAGGTGTCCCAAATGATGTGCTTTGCCCCTTGGAGAGGACCTTTCCCAACGTTCTTCTCTTTCAGTTCATTGAATTTCTTTTGCAGCTGATTTCGGTCTTGTAATATTTTGTTTTTACTTTCACTCATTTTGGCCAACTCGGACTTGATCTTTTCATTCTCTGCTTTTAACTCTTTTATTTCTTCCTCCTTTAAGCTGACCTGGGACATAGGTATTGACAAGTCATCTGCAGAGAAGTCATTCAATGGTTTATCAATATTCACAATAGATAAGTCTTCATCAATAGGAGTCTGACTCATCAACTCCTCCATGATCTCATTTTCCTCATTCTGGCCTTTTTCAGCAAAGAAATTTGAGATATCAGTTCATTTCTCTCGGCTTCCCATCTGTATTTTTCTTCTTGTAGCTCGACAGCTTTTCCTTTATGTTCCATCATATCTTGATACATCTTATCTTTCTCTTCTTGCAGAGCCAATAACTCAGAGGACTGAACATGTTAAGTGCCCGGGATCTTCAATTTTTTCTTTAAAACTTAGAGCGCAATGTCCTTTTCTTCTAGCATTCTTCTGACCGCCTAGGTGTTATCTTTCTCATTACCTAAACTAACAATATTTGCTTGTAGTTTCTTAATCTGAATGGCATTGGACTTATTTTCAAATCTTTCATGCTTCAATTGAATTTCTAATTTATCTACCAAAATTTGTAGTTTGTTTATTCTCATCATAGCTTGTAAAAGGTCTGACTAGATGATATCACTTGTTTGCTTGTGAAGCTGTATCTTGTCCGGTACACTGATTTTATCCAACCGGATTTCCATCTCTGACATCTTTTTGTCTATTCACCATGGGCAACTTGAAGGTATTTCTTTCGGCATCTCTGGCAGAGATCAAAGAAGTTTTTGGATTATTTAAATTTCTTACTCTCAGGAGAAAATTTCTTGTCTCTTCCAGAGACTGCTTTCTTTTCTCCATATAACTGGCTTTGAGTTCCTCTTTTGACTTGAAGGTTAGGATTGATTTTGAACCATCTACACTTTTAAAAGAAAACTAATTTATTTGTACAGCTTTTGTTGGGACCAGAGCAACTTTCTTGAAATCATCAGAAATATCTTCATTTGAAATTCCACCACCTTGAGACAAATTGGCTTTTTTATGTGATCCGTCTTCATCCAATTCCATGCTCTCGACCTCAGAAAGACTTCTTTTAATTAAACTGTTAGTATTCTCTATCATTTGGGATACTATCACTGGTACAGTACGTGTGTCTTCATCAGATATGGGAGTCTCCATAAACTGCAACAGATTGGCTGTTTCAGCCAAACCTCCAATAGACTGGTGATCAAATGGTTTGTTCTTGTTGGCCCGTTTCCTCAGGGAGATTACATGGTAGGGATCATAATTCACCTTTGGCTCCTTTTGAAATTCCATGTTCTCCAATGATTTTTCAATAAACACTAAGGCACCTTTATTCTTGAAAATAAAAGAGCAACCTTAAGAGCAAATTTGACATTTGAGGATTTTTTAAAAGTTCCAAAATGCTCTTCTTCTGAATGCAGCCTCTGCCTCATGAACTCCAATGAAAAAATTCTCGGAGTGAGGAAAGTTGGTAACCTATAAGGTTTCCTAGTAAATCTGTATATTTTTAAAACTGTGGAATCTTTATTCAGGAACCAGTCCCCAACTCGGTCCTCGGGTGAGGACTGCATCAGACATTTCATCTCTTCTAGCACACGGGGCAATTCTTCATCGAACAACATTTTATATATCTCAGACATGATTGAAATGGAGAATTCAAACATACTGATTTGCTTGGGCAAATCAGAGGAGAAAAAAGTACTTAAAAATTGTAACTCAGTGACGTTTGAACATAGCAAGATGTTCAACAAGTAAGTTTGAAATTTAAAGAACCAAACTTTCAGAAATTCACTTAACTGAAGATGGATTGCTTCCGCTAAGTATTCGTCAAAAATGAATACTGGAACCGACTGGGACTCAGAACCTAAAGAACTTATTTTCAATAAAAAACCGAGGATAACTTCATTCACGCGACAATCATCATCAAGACCTAAAATTCGACAGACTAATGATACTACTAATTGAACTTCATCTTTAAGAATATGCACAGGGTAAGGGAAGAAAATACCATCTAAATATTGAGCTTCTTTCAAAACACTGGATAGGAAATTGCAACGGACTTCCTTGTCACAGCTTTTATACAATTCAGTAAGGATAGACTCATTCACAGGTTCACGATTTTCAGGGTAACTATCAGGAAAATTGAGGTTTTTGCGGATGACTTTGGCATTAATTCTACAGAGTACTCGGGACGTAGTCTAGCTTACAATGATTCTCTACGAAGGGGAATAATTAACAGCACACCATTCTGCAAATTCAGGAAAATGCAGGGTTTGTTCAATGGAAAAATAGTATAAAAAGGATTTACAAACATTCAAGACATCATTTCCTTGTGAGTTATAGTACCATAACCTTTCCTTACTGACTGTTACGCTTCCTATAGATAGAAACAGGTCGCACACACCTCTATCCCTATCAACTAAATAATCTTCCCTGTCATCTGCAATACGACCAGACCCTTGCAATTCCTTCTCGTGGTCCATAATTCAGTTGATAAATGGCAATTAGACGGACGAATTATGGGCGTTTAAGCCTTACCTGTTAACTATAGCGATGTGCATTCGAAACTGACAGTCAAAGGTTGACGAATCCGCAAGTATTTTTCACACGTCCGGTGCCAATAAAATAACCGCGGGACAAGTCAAATTCCCTTTTATAGGACCCCACTCTGGAGCATTCCTTTGGCGGTTTCCACTAAACCACTTTCACCTCCAGAGTCCACCATGATCGGCCACATGGAAAATGGTTTATATTCTGCAAACACCCTTCACATTTATCTTCTGTGCACCTTCACACTCCAGATCCATTCGTGACCATTGATCTATTTCACCTTTGATTTTCAACCCTCCAATCAAGCGCCACGTACCTCATTCCGCTGGGCATCCTGGTCGTATCCATCGTGCATGTTTCCACTCCGGAATCATCCACAACCATAAATGTTATCTACCTTTATTCCTCCACCATTAGATCAAGAAACATGTACTTGATTCCGTCGGGACTCCGTTGCTTTAACAATCATATGGGTTTACAAAGGAGATTTTATACAGACCGTGGATCTGTTCGAGCTAGATCGATGACCGTTGATCCATATATCATGTTAAACACCTGCATATACTTATTTTCCTCGCATTTTTTAGGGAGCGGATATAATACAAACCATTGATCTTCACCTTTTTGCTTCGCACCATTGGATCTCGCAAGATTTTACCACTTACTAGCCTTTGTCCTACTCTTATACTATAAATTTAGCCAAAGTTTGACAAATGACCAATATTTTCTCTCCACCATGGTCTCTTTGCTCCCTTGCTAAATAATGGTGTTAACACTTTGAATACTGGTTAACATCTCAAAAAGAAAATCCTAAAGGCATTTTGTTTTTTGACAGGGCAACTTTTCCAAAGACGAGATGTCGAAAAGACAGAAAAATAAAGCTCCCATTGCTGAAGGGGATCCTGAGGTGGAAATTATTACAAAGGTTGAGTACATTTATGAGGATACTAGAGCCACCACCGGTGTGGAACCTGACTACAAGTGGGGCAATATTTATAGACTGATTTCAAACCAGGAGGTGCCTGATACTAGGTTTGAAGAGTTAACAATATATGCTAATATTGAAAAATTTGCCTTGATGAAGATAGCTACCAGGCCTGAGCTTTTCCCATGCTCAGAATTGATTGGATGGATTCTGCCTAGGGCAGATGTGACTACTATGATTCTGGCCAATAATTCCAAGTAGGGCTATGCTGTTTACAGCCCTGGTTATGTATCATTAGCTTGTCACTTACCAGAAGCCCAGGTTTAGCTAAATGAATATTAAATGGTTGAAGGAGATTAACCTAGAACTGGTTGAAACAGTAAAAAAAATGATGATACCTGGTAAGAATTTTCGAACCAGGCCATCAGAGGAATATGACATAGCTACTCTAAGAACCCCTTATAGTTTTATTGCGTTAATGCTGAACAGAATTTTTGGGAGAGCTCACGGCAAAAGTTTTAAGTTAGGATAGATTCCTATTATCTTCAGTGTAGCTACCCAAGGGATTGTATTCAACTGGGCAAACATTGTGTCCAACAGTCTTTCGGCTTGCATTGCTTCAGCTCTGGGAGGGGTGTCTCAGAAAAAATATGAGTTCTACATGAGCTCCATATTAATAGATTGTATACTATGCACCCATCCATTTCCAAACCTAAGGTGCATGTGGGACAGGGACAGAACCCCTGTGTACACAGCCTACAAGTTGTTATGGGCACACAAATATTACAGTCATTATAAATAAATTTGTGAAAAATTTATTATGCCCTTGTATATGTTGATTTTCTTGAAAGAATTCAACTGTATGTCTGAAGAGGCATTGAAATTCATTGAGGAGTATCCTAATTATTATTTGACCGATGAGGGGATGTATATTAGAATGTATGGTTGCTCCAGGGCACCTGCGTTGCTCCCCAAGCATGCCATGGATTTTGTGGTGCATAAAGAAGTAGTCAGGTAGGTTTTCTTGGATGGTATAGGGAGTTTCTTGTTCAAGCACAAGAAGGCAACTTATCCTCCCATACCTTTCAGACTGGGAAGCTATAAGTTTTCAAAAGTTAAAAAAACTGATGAGTTTGTACAGGAATTGGAGTATTTCCATTTTGGGGAAATGAACTTCCATAGAAATGATTCTTAGAAAAACATTGTGGAACATTGCAAGGAAGCCAATGTGCATTTTGAATATACAAACCATTGGGATAAGGATGAAGAAAATTTCAGAAATGCAGAAAATATGACTGCATTAAAAAGAAGATATAACAAGAAGATCACCACTAAAGGTGGTAAGGGCCAAGCTGAGTAGAATAAAGCTGATGAAGAGGAGACCAGGAAAAGAGAAGAATATGCTAGGAGACTAGCACAAGAGGTTGAGAGTTGGCTTAAGAGTGAACAAGAGGAAAGGAAGAAAGCTGAACAAGAAGCAGTAAAGAATGCAGAAGAAGCTGCCAAGAAGGAAGAAGAAGAAAGAGAAAATAAGAGAATTGTGAAAAGAACTGAGAAAAAGGTGGAGACCAGTGGACAATCGGGGATGATGGTCACTGATAAAACCTTGGTACATGGGATAGACAAGGACCCTTGGCTGACAATATGAGATGGATCAACATTAATCCATGCCTCTGAAGATAATGTAGATCAAATAATGACAGACCTTGAGCCATCAAGGAAAAATGATGCCCAATTAAAGGACACTGTAAGGAAGGAGAGGGATGAAAGAAAAAGATTGAAGAGAAAGTTTGAAGACATGCGTAATGAAGTGAAATATTCAAAAGTAGAGCTTTAATCCCTCCAAGCAGACAGGATGTCTTTGGAAGTTACCATTGAAAAGACAGGGAGAGATGCTCAGGATAGCCTAGGAAAAGTGCAGCAGGATTATGAGGAGCTAAACATAGAAAGGGATGAACTGAAATAGCATGTGAAAACCTTAAGACAGAAAGAGACCAAATGCAAACCAAAGTTTGAGAAATGGAAACACAAAGGGCTACCATGGAGGAGACAGAAAAATAGTTTCACGTACAAGCATCAGAGTTTAAGGGACAAATTGCTTCACTAGAAGCATGTTTGAAAGAGGCTGAGGAACAGAAAACCAGTATTCATCCTTTCAAAGAGCATGCCCCAAACACAAAGAATCAAAATGCACCAGCTACAGGTATTCATAGAAGGAGAAATATGCAGAGTTTTGTAGGTGGATAACAGATTGAAAGAAATTTTGGAAACAACCTCGTATTTTTTAGATAGGTCTCAAGACATTTTGGAAGGGCTGGTGGGAAGGATAGGAAGGATGGAGGCCAATGAAGAGATTTAGGTAGACTTACCAGCAAATGATCAGCAAGGATTAAAGAAGGATTATGACTTGTTGGAATTTGCAATAAACACAGCAGAAGAGTTCAAGAAGGTTGTAAAGAAAATGAGAGGAGCTTGCACCGAGTATTGTAGAAGGCTGCTGATCACTTACAACTGAGGCCAGGTGACTGCCGAGCAGAGATTAGATGCATTTCCAAAACATCATCTGTTCATAGAAATGTTACAGAACAGATATCAAGAGGATGAGCAAAGGATCCAACAAGTCAAGGTCCTGGATGCACAAATATTGAAATATGAAGTGGTTCATTCAGCAGTTAGTGTACAGTTGCTTGAGGATCAACTACGCCTAAGCTCAGCAAGAATTGAAGTGATTAAAAATCAGGCTGCAAAGTTTGAAATCAACATTCGTTTTCTCGAGCCTTCTGAATTTGAAAGCATAGCATCCGAATCCCAAGCATGGTTAAAGTTCCTAAATAATCAAGCAGGGCCCTCTACCTAAAGTGCTTTATCAATTTGTTTAAATGTAACATAGTGTAAATTGTATGAGCGCTCAATATAAGACAATTTTTGGAGATGAAACGTTAGGTAAGCCTAGGAGTCATTTGAGGTAGCCCAAAAGTCTTGCCTTTTGTATAAGTATAGGAGAGTTACATAGAGGGAGGAATTTTTCCCAGCGAAACTGGTGAGAACACATTGTAAGAGGAACTATTTCATTTTGCAATATACTATTACAGTTTTTCCAGTTGGAGAAAGCTTTGGTGGAATGTTCAAATGTTGTTCAATGGATGTTGTTGAAGGGAAATATTTCATTTTCAGCCTTTATTCATTAACCGTGAGATCGTTCTAACTTGTTGAACCTATGTTCTTTTATGAATGTTCTCTGGTTTATTTTATGATAATTTCCATAATGAGTAATGAATGTTTTCACAGACAATGAGTTATCTTGTTGTTCATCCATGTATTCATGTCTATGTGTTTTGAATCAAAGAACAGCTACCTATGATTTTTCTTAATGCATGAGCAGTAATACATTACTCATTAAATGATAACCTCACTCCCTAGGGACAACTTAGCTAGTTTTAGTTCCTGCTGTGTGTGGTTCAGATGTGAGAGAGTCTAAGACGAGAGGTAAGAACATGTGCATCACATTGTTACCGCTCCTCGTATTCTTTATCAAAAGGCATTTTATATAGGCACTTGCATGTCATACTTAAAGTTAAAAACACAAAAATATATACGGTGGACCGGGCCGCAACCGGTAAAACGTTTTAATTTTTGTTACTTGACCTACAGTAGCCGGACCGTAAACTGGATGGATTCCCCATACCAAACAGTCATGGGCTAGTTGGGAATGTTGATTGGGGAGAATCCCTTATTATTGTTGCCTACGATTTTCCAGGCCTCAACACCTATTTAAACTCATAAAAACGAAAAAGAGGCACTCATCAATCATGATGGGGAAATTGAGGGAAGGGAACTAATTCATTTTTGCAAATAAAATGACAGTTATTAGTTACCTTTGAGCATGGCATTTGTTTGAATCTCATTTAGTCAATTGTGTATTCAGATGACTTCCAAGTAGATCCACTTTCATGGGCCATGTCGCTCCTTTGAGTCTTTCAAAGAATGCATTATCGACCACTGCATTATGTCCTGGTATCCACCTGGTTAACAATGCTACCAAGTCTTCGGTCGTGACACCTGATGTTCAAAGGGAAGTTGAAAGTTTACCTCTATAATCAAAAAAACCTTTGTTTCAGTACCTTTTGAGTCTGTCCTATGGTTACATAATCTACAACATTCTAGAACTTTGTTTCCATGTTTTGTGTCATCAACGTGGGATTCATTATGGCCCTCCTTCGATGAGACTATTCCTATTGACATCAGCTCATCATCCAAGAATTAGTATTAGCAAAAAGTTTAATACCTTGAGTTCTGTATACCTTAATGACAGATTCTCTCACTCTTGACATAGGTTCACATCATTGACCTTTGATCGATATACTTGACTGAGCGTTTGACGTCAAATCAATTTTTCAAACTCAGGAGATTGTACTATGGTACCTTGGGAATCACTAACATCAATGGTGATCTCCCTCACACTTGTTAACAGTTCTCATCAATGACCAATAATCAAGTGTTTTCTACCATGTTCGACGTTAGAACATTGTAATCACATGGATATAATAGTACTTTGTGGAAGACTAGACAAAGACCCTGGGTATTTGTTAAGCACTTGTTGCTTTCCCCGGGTTGCGATGGAGTATTGTGTATGATTCCTAGAATGGATACACACTTGTATGGTCATGGTTGTGCTCAAATTTGTGTCCATTTGACATAGATATACAGTGTATGCCTGGTAGCTATGTCCAACTTTGAGTCATCTATCACATGGATCTACGCTGTATTCTAGTAGCCATGTCTATCTATCTCTCTCATGGATATTCCTTGTATTGGTCTGCATCCATGATGAGGAGAAATTTGGTTATGAGTCAAAAGTATTGATGTATTGCAGAATCCTGGTTGATGATGATCTCCGATCAAGTAATTTTTTTCCTCGAAGTGATAACTTGCTCTTTGAAATCTCACACCTATCGTATCCCTCTAGCCTCATTCTTTGGGGGGAATTCTGTTACACATAAATCTCGTCGCCATCATGTGTTGAGGCCCTAAAATTTGTTATTGCCCTAAAATCCCAAGTTGTGAAGTGAAATATTGGCCCAGACCTCAGTTTTACATATAAAATTCCAGCACCACCTTTTCCCTTCAAGAAAGAGGCGTTACCTTCTTTAGTAACTCCTACTGTCTCTTGATAGTAAGCGGTGCCACCTCTTATTCCTCTTGTTTAAAGTGTGGTTCCTACTTGGTAATGCTCCGTCACAATGGAAGAAAAGTGGTTCCCGCCGTAAAAAGTGAAAAGAGAAGATTCCACGAAGCTTCTCGAAGGAAGACTTCATGGCACCCTCATCCCTACTCCTGAGGACCACGTGGACTTGAGATCCATCCTTTTGGGATCTCCCTTCCACCTCACCCACAATTTGCTCAATCATCCCTATCCTCCCAAGGCCTATAAAACCTAGCTCATACCCCATGGTTGAGAGAGAAAATTTATGCTGTTGCACTGAGGTTATGGCCAAATCTAGGGTGAGTATAGAAGGATCAAGTTGGAGCTTTTGAGGACAAGGCATTGGCGTGTGAAGGAGCATAACAACACTAAGGATATGGTTGTAATATTTATTCTTCATTTTTAATGAAAAGTTGGTTCCTTTCCTGTAAAATATGTTATGTTGTAATCATGTATTTTACTGTTGGATTCCTTAGTCACTGACATAGAATTGTGGATTATATTCTGGTGCCTTTAATCTTGTTTGCTTGTTTGATGTGATTGTGAAGGTATATCCATGGAGAGCCATCACCATAGGAAGCAACTACATCACTCTATCAAAGGACTCATTCCATATCTATTGTAACCCATTTGTTCTAGATCTAAACCATTCATACTAGAGGAACAACTCTTGTCCACAAGAGGTGCATTTTTCCTAGAAACAAGTACTTATAGGAAATATACATCAATATTTGTGTTTATGTCAGGATCTGGACCAATCTACTGGTATTTTGATTTTCCTCTAAAATACAATACATATGTTCTCATTAAGATGTTGGTTTAACATCTAGATGACATAATTTATTGAAAAAAATATTACAATTGTAGATAACAATTGGTTCTTATGTGCCACTATTTCTTCATATTTGTATTGTTAATATTTTAATTTTTGAAATTACGAGGCCAAGCGTTAAGATTGGATTTTAGGTTCTTAACATATTGAAACATTTTTTATGTTTATTTTTTTAGTGTATAGGTCTCTATTTGTACGTTTGCACCATATAATTTGTTCTCCATAAGGTTGAGGCAATAAAATGTTATGGTAGATGTTAGCACTCAAAATGTACCTCAGGTTGTGGAAGGCAATCTCAAGGTAACACCAGAACCACTTTAAGAAAGAAAGTTGGATTCTTTCATTCCAGAGAGGGATCTCTCACTGATTTGTTTAACAAGGCCACATGTATAAATAAAATAAAAATTCAGATTGTGTTTGTGGTTGAAACAAGGAAAGCATACATTGGGCTATGGATTCACAATACTTTTATGAATCACAGAACTATTTGCATGGAAAAATTCTACAAAGGAAAGATAGTATTCAGTCACAGTCAAAATGTTGTTTTTCTGGTGATAAAGAAGAAACAAGGACAGTCCATCAATACAGAGCACCAAAAATATGAATTCTGCATTAACTTTAGTAAGAAATATTGGTGAATATCTGAAACAATAGCCAAAGCATAACAATATGAATTCTGAAACTATTACACACTCATTCCAAATATGAAAGAAGACATAATGGCAAGTTTAACAGGAAATACATGCACATAAGAAAGGAAATAACAGAAAGTGACTACGAAATACACATGAATATTTTCAGCAAAAGGCCAAAACTCATGTTTTTAATTTTTTTAATGGTAGGTACCGAATTACATAACAAAAAATCTCACGGGTTCCAACCCTTTTTTCATCTCCAAATGTTGTTTAAATAAATAACATTGCTTCATGATCTGAATAACTGATTCTAAAAATAGGCACAACTTCCTTTACATGTTTCAAAAATATTTATTTGTTTCTAACTATTTTTTGAAATAAACTAAACTCCTTAACTAACTAATTTGTCAAAACGAATTACAAAATGATTTCTTCTTTTCAACTGTCTTCAAAATCTTCACTGTCGTAACTTGTATTTCTTTTTTCCAAATTTTTCAATTATATTCCATTGGTCAACATTTGGAAAATATAGATTGACCATTTCCTTCGCCAACACTCTGAGCTCAACATTCTCCACATAAGAAAAATCTACGAATTTAGCACATGTAGCCTTGAAATTGAACAACATCTCAAAATCTCCAGCGAATTTGTCAACCAATATTTTAACAGACAAAGATTGATGCATGTCATCAAGCCGCCTGTGATCTAATCTGTAATTAATCAACTTGTCATTATAATCCTTTTGAGACCACATCCCTCCTTTCTCTTCCGAAAAGAAAGGAATTCCTCTCTTGAACAAGGGATTAAACAGTTCGATGAATTCCTTAATTTGGTGATTCATAATATTAATTTTCTCCTAAACTATATCCAAATTTTGATATTTTCTCACCACTTTTCTTTCCCACGTTATGGTTAATATTCTATCTTTGATATTTTCCTTCCTTATGTCCTCCTCTGTCAAACTGTTTAAAAAACTAATTGCATTCTGAGCCGTGTCTAAGTATTTTTTATTTAAAACTGGGTTCACTACCATGACACTTTGTCTAACTTCTTGCATAAAAATCTATTTGTTTAAAATGTAATCTAAATAAGGCCTGAGCTTGGCTGATTCTTCTATAAACAAATCCCAAATGATATGCTTAGCTCCCTGTAAGGATAACTTTCCTGTCACTTGCTTTGTCAATTTGTTATTTTTATCTACCAGATCTTTACATTTGTTCTCGAGTGTCTTTCTTTCTTGTTCTATTTTTTTAGCTATGTATTTCAAATTTTTATTCTCGTTCTTCAAAACAGTGATTTCCATATCTCAGAAGACTTACCTGAGACATAAATTGGGAAAGCGAATCTGTACCAGATTGTATAGGAGGTGAAATAATTTGCACTTCATGTTCTTTATTCTTTTCTTTTAACTCCTTCTCCAACTCTATTTTTTTTTATTTTAAAATATTTTCATTTTCAACCAAAATCCTTGTATCTTGTTTCCATTGCTTCTCCTTTTCTTCAAACTTCAACAACCATGCTTTACAATCAGTCAATTCAGCAGTCAAAGCTTACTTTTCTTTCTCAAAATCTATCAGCTCAGAAGTTTGTATAAGCTGAGTAGATGGAATTTTCAACTTCTTTTTTAACAAGAGAATTACACTTTCTTTTTCATTTAACAAATTCTATGCAGCAACTCCCTTGTCATCTTGACTATCAGCCACCAATAATTCTACTTGTAAATTCTTAATCTGTACTTGGTGGGCTTTGTTCTCCACCTTCTCTTTTCTGAGTAAATTTTCAACTTTTTTCTTACTTGATTATAATTTTGACACTTGTAATGTTGCTTTCAACAAATCAGTATAAATAATATCACCTTTCTGTTTATGTAGATGTATCATATCACTATCAGGGGTATTCTTTAAGTTCATCCTCATTTAAGCAACTTTGTTTCTTGTAGTCACTACCAAATTCAATGTATTTTTATCCTGATCCCTAAATGTCACTAGGGATACATCTTGACTAGATAATTTTCTCACTTCATCATATAATTTAAAATTTTCATCAAAAGCTTTTTCCCCCACATCTTTATATTTGTCTAACAATTAAGACTGATATGATACTTGTGACAAAAACTTATTATCTTTTTAGACTTAAAAGAAGCTGCATTGTTTGTCACAATCCTTCTGGGACAACCAAATCTAGCCAAAATATTTTCTTGAAGAAAATCCATAATCACTGAATCTGTATCCCTCCTTGTAAGTATTGCTTCAATCCACTTGGTGAAGTAGTCAGTCGTTGTTAAAATCCATCTATGCTACCCTAAGGAATTAGGATTAATTTCTATAATGAAATCTAATCCCCACTGCTGAAAAGGTGCTTCTACAGATATCGGGTTAAGAGGAAGTGGAACAAGTTTCCTCTTACCATAAAAAATTTGGCATTGGTGGCACGTAGTGGTCTCTTTATAAACATCAGAAAATAACGAGGGCCAGTAAAAACCAGCTCTCAAAATTTTGTTTGCTGCCACTTTCCATGAGTGATGGCCCCCACAATCTCTCTTATGAAACTCCTTCATATTTTGTTGGGATTCATTCTATAAAAGGAAATTTTGTAGCACATCATTAGGATCTTTCCAATAGAGATATTGATTTAAGTTGCAAAACTTAGCATCTTTCAACTTCACAAATCTTTCCCTTGTTTTGCTTAAGCCTGCAGGAGCTTGTGAATTCTGTAAAACATACACAATTCACCATTCTTCTTTCTGAAAGACACCAAATTAGAAACCCATTTGGAAAATATCAAAGTCATGATAATATTCGCATTGAATAATCTTTTAATTTCTTTCTCAATAATAGGCAACAACATCGGATTTATTCTTCTCATTTTTTGTCTGACAGGTTTTTCACACTGTTTAATCAGAATGGTATGGTGTTTCATAGAAGTATCATACTCCTTGAGATATTCATAACTCCAGGCAAGCACATCAATGTACTTTTTCATCAGATTGATATATTCTTCTTTTTCTTTAACAGGAAGATTCTTGGACAATTTTACAATCCGTGGAGTTTCTTCAATACCTATGTTTTTGTCTTCAACAACATAATCAACAGGTTTTCGTTTTGGATCTTTCGCAACATCATTCTGGTCAAAAAGTTTCTCTAAAATAATCATACCTCTTGGGATAAAATTTCTTTTCAACTGGATTATGTCCTTCCCCCCTAGTGCATTTTTCAACATTTTGTTTCCATCTTTTTCATCTTCACTTTGTTCATCATCTTGTAAGTTCTCAAAATTATCATTTTAATTGTCAATCTAAGTATTTACAAATTCACCAAACAACTCTAAAAATATTTTTATTTGTATATCATCCTTAAATACTTGCAAGTATTTGGAATTGTATGTGTTATATTTTATCATTCAAGCTAGCATTATGATCTTAGGATCTTATCTAAGAGATTAACGTGCACAACAATAAAACACAAGAGACAAGAGACACAAAGAATTTTCCTTGGGGAAACCATAAAGGAGAAAACCCCACAACTTCCTCAGAGATAGAATGAGCACCAATGGCAACAGTAAAACCCAAAAACATAAAGATGATCTCCATAGCTTGTTCTCTCCCTCACACTTGAGATAGCTTCTCCTCTCTCACTCATGCGCCCCAGTGAGTGAGTGTGTGTGATAAATAGAGAGGCTCACTCTCTATTTATATTCTTTTTTTCACTTGATGTCCACTTTAACATGCCGGCCCCACTTAACAATTACTTACTAGAGCCGACATCTCTAGGAGAGTCTAATAACCCTAGTGCCCCACAACTATGGGGACTTTGCCCTCCGATCAACAATGAGGGTTAACCTTGACACAATTGTGGGGACTATTTCCCCAACTTACAATGGAGGGTTAACTTCAATGACTTTACATGACCTGTTACATTATTGAATCTCTCAATCGGAACATCAGGGAATGACATGACTCAATTACATTATAGATACTTCCCAGAATAAACATCGGGGTACAATACATAAGAGATACAAGTGAATACATTCCAAAGTTACAAATAAATCAACAGTATGGTATAGAGGGTCTATTCACAATATCAATTTTATACTTTCTCTACGAAGCAATGGGAGTTTTAAATTTACTAGCTGCAACAAGAAAAGAATCAACTGCCATGCTTTCAATCCTGGGAATTACTCTGATTTTGTGCTCTGTAAAATAATTACCAAACATATCCCATACCTCAATCCTATAAGCCATCATCCTTGGATGTTTGGTCTGATAACTATCATTCACCTGGTTTATTACAAGCTTGGAATCTCCCAAGAGTTGTACCCTCTTTTATCCCATATCCTTTAAAGCATGCAATCTTAGTAATAAAGCTTCATACTCTGCCATGTTATTGGTACACTCAAAATTTAACTTATATGATAGAGCTTTAAAATCCCTGATATGAGAAATAATATATACACCAGAACCAACACCAAATTTGGCCACAGATCCATCAAAATACATGGTCCAAATTCCTTCTTTCTATTTTTGTTCCAAAGCCTCTTGTATTTTTTCAAATTCTTCATCCTTCTTAACTTCAATTGGTACAAGAATTTAAGGATCACAGGGAGGACCAACATTAAAGAAAACGGAAGATCCTAAATCAGTATCAACAACATGTATATGATGATTATCTGGATTTCTTGGCTGCTAACTACATAAGCTTACCTCTTCTCACTGTACAACCTTTTATTCCCACCAAACATAGGAATAGTAGCATAGGACATATCCATTTGCAAACTTCCTTTCAATTTAGAAGTCCAAGATATTGAAAACAATATACCAAATTTAGGAGGAATGTATGCTACAACAACATCCATTACCACAGTCTTAGATGGCATTTTTGTCAAAGTCACCACCATATCCTTAATCAATCCAAGACACTTCACCTTCCTAGAATCAAAGGAATATAAATCTTTATATGGTCTAGTAACTTCTAGTCCCAAACTTTCTACTACCCCCTTAGGCATTAAATTATGAGATGCGCCAGAATCTAACATAGCATTGTGCACAATCATATCATGTACATTTAAGCTTAGTTAAAAAGGAAGGACCTCATCATCATCCATATGTTCAATTTTTGACCCAATGGCAATGGTAGGATCATCATCTGTCAACTCTAGGATATCTGGTTGAAATTCTTCTTGACTCCTAACCATATCTGTTATTGTATTTCTGTATTCTCTATTTCTCAACAATTTATTGAAAGGAATGGAAATTTTCAGCTTTGAAAGTTCAGTTTGTAAATTAAAAGTTGAAGTAGCTTTTTCTACATCCACCAGTGCTGGTTGTTTCACTTCTTTTATTTTTTTCTGACTTATTTTTCAGATTCTTTATACACAATGGGTTCTTTTTTTTCATTTTTATTTTCTATGTTCTGTTGGCTACTAGAAGGCTAATTTTGATCGAACCTTCCTTTATTTATAGTAACATCTCTATTTCTCAATTTAATCTTTCTCTGGACATCATCTATAGCATGTAAATATCCTCTTTGGTACTACTCTGACTCCTCCTCAAAATCGTTATTGTCATCCTCCTGAGAAAACATATTATGCTCTTCCTCTGTGAGGTATATTTTAGAATCCAAGTCACCAAAATGGTGAATTTGATCTTCAATAGGGTCAGCATCTTCTTCATATGCAACATAATTCTTGAGAAAAGGTGGTTGTATCTACTGATCATCTAGATTTCTAGGATTCCTCATATCTCTCTATCTATTTTGTCGAAGTGAGGGAGGATTTGGCCTTCTGAAGTTTGGATTTCTTATTTGAGGTCATTATGTTCTCTGTTCAATGGTCTATTATCTACATTCAGTATATCCATCAATCTCTCCATTGTATTCATCATCATTTCAAATTTAGCATCATTAGGAGAAGAGGCAACATAAGTAGAAGGCACATTTTCTTCTCTAACTTTTCTTTTATTTGTTTCCACTTTTTGCTTTATCTTTCCACTTGCCATCATATTATCCTCCAATTCTAAAGCATATTTAAACATAATAGGAAGGCTCACTGATTTTATTTCTCTCAATAATAATGCAAAATCATTGTCAAAGGCATCAGCATAATGGAGTTTTGTAGCACCTACTAGGGGTTTAATATCAACATGAATAGAGTTATCCACCCTCATAAATCGACTATAAAACACATGGACAGATTCAAAATTTCCTTTCTTGAGATTATTATATTGAGAAAGCACTTGTAATGGAATTTTATTATCATCTCATCTTTCTAAGAATGAATTTTGGAAAGATTCAAATGTCAGAATAGATCTAGCAGGTAAATCCCTAAACCACTTCTTTGCCTCTAAGGACAAACTTTGTGTGAACAACCTTATTTTAAAATCATTATCATCATCTTACTCCAAGTCAATAAAATCATCAAATCTGTCAACATGTTGTATTTCTGTAAAATTCCCCTCTCCGTCATACAAGAAAATTATTTGGGCGTAATTTTGGGGAAGGTCATGCAATACATCAGTTAAGGCCAAAGGAGCAAACCTAGCCACCATTGGTCTCGGTGGATTTGGAACAAAAGGAGGAGCTTCAAAGGATGGCAGAGTTTGAACAGTTTGTGGGATATAAGGATGTAAATTTTGAACAACAGGTTTTTGTTCTTCAACCTTTACAGAATGTTGAAGGTTTTTCCAAAGAGAATCAAGCAGATATGATTCTAATCTATTGGGATTAACTTGTGTATCTTTCAAATCAGATTCAGATTTTGATTTTAATAATGATATTTCAAAATTGGTTTCACACCCAAAATCCTGAATGCTATGAAACTCTTGAGAAGATGATGCACCAAATTGAGAAATGTTTATTTTTTCTTTACCCCTACCTCTAAACAATCTTTCTGGGCTTTCCACACCTTGTAATATTTCAGTATCAGGGTTACCTCGTGTATGTGACCTCCTAGAAGCTAGGATTCCTTCTGAAATATTTTTTAGAATGAATGTGGAGTTTCCAAGGAAAATGTACAACCTTCTTCAAATGCATAAATATATGTTTTCCCACATAGATGCTTTCTTCTTGGAATCTTGCAATCTTTTTCATCTCTCCCAGGGAGGATTTTTCACTTTCGTTCCCCGGAAATGACAGAAATTTGTTAGCGCTCAAAATGTACCTCAAGTTGTGGAAGGAAATCTCAAGGTAACATCAGAACCACTTTAAGAAAGAAATATGGCTTCTTTCTTTCCCAAGAAGGATCTCTCACTGATTTGTTTAACAAGGCCATATGTATAAATAAAATAAAAATTTAGATTGTGTTTGTGGTTGAAACAAGAGAAGCATACATTGGGATGTGCAGTCACAAATACTTTTATGAATCACATAATTGTTTGCATGGGAAACTTATATAAAGGAAAGATAGTATTCGGTCACAATCAAAATGTTGTTTGTTTGGTGATAAAGAAGATGAAACAAGGACAGTCCATCAATACAGAGAACCAAAAATATGAATTCTGCATTAACTTTAGTAAGAAAGATTGGTGAATATCTTAAACAATAGCCAAAGCATAACAATATGAATTCTGAAACTATTACACACTCATTCCAGATATGAAAGAACACATAATGGCAAGTTTAACATGAAATAGATGCACATAAGAAAGGAAATAATAGACTGTAACTATGAAATACACATGAATCTTTGTAACAAAATTCCATCATTTGGATTTGTAATTTTATTAATGGTAGGTCTCAAAGTACATAACACAAAATCTCACGGGTTCCAACCCTTTTTTCATCTCCAAATGTTGTTTAAATACATAACAATGCTTCATGATCTGAATAACTGATTATAAAAATAGGCACAACTGACTTTACATGTGTCAAACATATTTACTTGTTTCTAACTATTTTTTGAAATAAACTAAACTCCTTAACTAACTAATTTCTCAAAACGAATTACAGAATGATTTCTTCTTTTCAACTATCTTCAAAATCTTCACTAGCGCAACTTGTAATTTTTTTCCATATTTTTCAACTGTCTTCCATTGGTCAGTAGTTGGAAAATCTACATTGACCATTTCCTTCACCAACACTCTGTGCTCCACATTCTCGACATAAGAAAAATATGCCAATTTAGCACATGTAGCCTTGAAATCGAACAACATCTCAAAATCTCCAGCCAATTTGTCAACCACTATTTTTATGGACAAATATTGTTGCATTTCATCAAAACTCCTGTGATCTAATCTGCAATTAATCAACCTATCATTATAATCCTTTTGATACCACATCCCTCCTTTCTCTTCCCAAAAGAAAGGAATTCCTCTCTTGAACAAAGGGATTAAACAGTTCGATGAATTCCTTAATTTGGTGATTCATAATATCAATTTTTGCCTGAACTATATCCAAATGTTGATATTTTCTCACCACTTTTATTTCCCATGTAATGGTTAAGATCCTATATTTGATATTTTCCTTCCTTATGTCCTCCTCTGTCAAAAATTTTTAAAAACTAATTTCATTATGAGCTGTGTCTATGGATTTTTTATTTAAAACTTGCTTCACTACCATGATAGTTTGTCTAGTTGCTTGCATAACAATCTCTTTGTCTAAAATGTAATCTAAATAAGGCGTGAGCTTGGCTGCTTCTACTATAAGCATGTCCCAGGTGATATGCTTAGCTCCCTATAAGGTGAACTATCTTGTCACTTGCTTTGTCAATTTCTTATTTTTATCTACCAGATCTTTACAATTTTTCTCCAGTGTCTTTCTTTCTTATTCTCTTTTTGTAGCTATGTCTTTCAAATTTTTATTCGATTTCTTCAAACCAATGATTTCCATATCTCTAAGACTTACCTGAGACATAACTTGGGAAAGGGAATATGCACCAAGAGGTGAAATAATTTGCACTTCATGTTCTTTATTCTTTTCTTTTAATGCCTTCTCCAACTCTACTTGTTTTGATTTTAAAATATTTTCATTTTCAACCAAAATCCTTGTATCTTTTCCCCATTGATTATCCTTTTCTTCAAACTTCAACAACCTTGCTTTAAAATTAGTCAATTTAGCAATCAAAGATTCCTTTTCTTTCTCAAACTCTGTCAACTTAGAAGTTTGTATAAGCCGAGTAGATGGAATTTTCAACTTAGTTTTTAACAATTGAATTGCACTTTATTTCATTTAACAACTTCTGTGCAATAGCTCCCTTTTCATATTGACTATCAGCCACCAATAATTCTACTTGTAACTTCTTAATCTGTGTCTGCTAGGCTTTGTTCTCCACCTTCTCCTTTCTGATTAAATTTCCAAATTTTTTCTTACTTGATTGTAATTTTGACACTTGTAATGTTGCTTTCAATAAATCAATATAAATAATATCACCTGTATGTTTATGTAGATGTATCATATCAGTAGAAGGGATATTTTTTAAGTTCATCCTCATTTCAACGACTTTGTTTCTTGTAGTCACTGCCAAATTCAATGTATTTTTAGCCTAATCCCTAATAGACACTAGGGATACGTCTTGACTGGATAATTTTCTCACTTGATCATATAATTTCAATGTTTCATTAGAATTTTTTTCCCACACATATTTATATTTTTCTAACAATTCAGTCTTGGACTTGTATCGATATATAGCTCCTTCATGAATTTTATCAAATGTATATTCCTGGATTTCAAAGGCTGGTCCTTTAACCTTCATCTTCTTCTTTCTGCCTTTATTCTTTGTGACCTATACTAGTTGTCCTTCCTTTTTAATCTTTTTCTTTTTGGGTGTTCTGGCAGTATCTTCTTCTTTGGTATTGATGGCGGCTGAGAAGTCTCTCTTATTTGTTTTTTCATAAAAACTAGCCAATGGTGTAATTTGAATAGCTGCTGCAATTACACTAGAAATATCACACTGAGTGGAACTATCTTCTTTCCCAGATAAAACTGATTCTTCCTGCATATTTTTACCATTTTTGATATCCTTGGGGTAATCCATCCAATTCGCTGGTTCAAAAAGTCCTTCCACCTATGAATGTTAAAATGGTTTGTTTTTATTAGCTTGTCTCCTATTTGAGATAACATGGTGAGGACCATAATTAATAACAGCTTCAACTAAAAATCCCATTTCTCTGAGCAGGATTTTGATCATTGGAAGAGATGATTTGCTCTTAATGACAAAAGGGCCTACTGTCCATGGAAATTTAATCTCTGGAATCTTCTTGAAACTCAGGAAATGTTCATCCTCAACTATTAACTTTTTCCTGTTCAGTTCGAATGCAAACACCCTCATTGTCAAAAATGTTGGTAGGATATAGGGTTCATAAACAAGCCCATATACTCTAATTACTATACCATATTCAGATAGGAACCAATCCCCTATTCTTCTTTCAAGGGAAAACTGTAGCATTTCTTTCATCTCTGTTAACACTCTGGGAAATTTCTTTTGAAATAAAGCATTGTATACTTCTTCCATGAGAAACTTCATAAATTTACTATAGTCCTTATTCATTTCATCTATTATTACCATCTCTAGGAGTTGTAAATTGTCTTCATTGAATGCTAAAAACATCTCCAGAAGAAAGGATTGAAATCTGAAATATATCATCTTGTGGAAGTTTACTAGCTGAGAATGAATGTTCTTAGCTAAAAACACATCAAAATTAAGGCATGATGACTGCGTTTACTGAATCAATTGTTCTGACTCTACTTGACCAATACTAAGGGTAAACACTAAGCTCAATAATGGTTCTATGATGTATTTATTTGTATCCAACCCTAAAACCTGACTTGCTAAGGTTAAAAGAGACTAGGTTTCTTCATTAAACATGTTATAATCAATGGTAAAAGGATGGTTTAACAACTGACTATCAGGTTTTGAATAGGCTTTAAGAAAAGTTTTTTTCTACTCAACTGTGGACTATCGAAAAATTGAACTAGTTTTTCTTCTTTGTACTCTTTAGATACTTGAACGAAATCGACAGGGATAGATAGAGTATTTTGTATGAAAAGATAACCCATTGGACAAAATATTTTATACCTAGATGCGTCCATAATTACCCCCTCAGAAGGGGAATAATTATTGGTTCACCAATCAACAAACTATGGAAAACATATTAGAGGAAATTTGGGGTCTAAAATGGGCCTTATAATAAAATGCGGCAACAATAAATTTTGTGAGTTGGAATTCAAGAACCAATAGAATTTCAATAAAATGAGTCAACCATAATGGTTGAATTGACATATTTTTCATAAAAGAAANCTTCCTGTGTTTTTACTCAAATTTCAAGTGGGAGACCTCTTTGGATGTAGAATTTAATTCCGCATCCAATGAGTACCCACACTGCATACTTTTGACGGACCCTGCTACCCGAAAAACAACAAATACCTGAAAAAACATGATGATGACATCATCATCACATTTTTTCAGGTATTTCTTGTTTTTGGGGTAGAGGGGTCCATCAAAAGTATGTAGTGTGGGTACTTGTTGGATGTAGAATTAAATTGTGCATCCAACAAGCTCTTCCACTCAGAATTTGAGTAAAAACACAACGAGATATGTCTAAAATACGGACACAAAAGTAGTTTTTTTCTTTCTTTCTCCAAAATTAATAACTATTATTTTATTATTTTAACTATTATTTTATTATTTTCCTTAGGAGGCCCATTTTAGACCTCAAATTTCCTCTAATGTTGGGGTTTGTTCTACAGAAAAAATAAAAGAAATACAAACTGAAAACACCATGAGTATCAATTCCCTGGCCTTTAAGGATTTTCAACTTGTTCTTGGTTGTCTCTACAGTTTCATTCAGCAATATAGTGTTAAAGATTTCAAAATATTTGTATTCAAGAAATTCTTCAATTTTCTGATACTCAATATTTTGGACCTCTAAATCTTCCATCTCAGGCATTAAATACTAGTCCAACAGAGAGAAAATCCTATCTAGTCAGTTGACAGATGGCCCAAAAGTTTTTTTTCCACAGTGGCACTTTTCGAACAGGCTGAGCTCTCGCTTTCCAATTCTTAGAAAAATCAAATTATTTGCATCCACATGCTCATCCTTATAATATTTTATTTTTCATATCAATTGTTCATATTCTTCAACTCAATGTAATTTCACCCATATATCAGGTATCTTTCGATATGATCCCTTGATTTTGATCATCTGTTAACCACACTGCCTCATTCCCTCTCTTCAACTCTTTTTTATTTTTCATGCAACTTCAAGTATCAGAGTAAATCTCCATCTTCGATCTGAAGCCTTCCCAAATCTAAGCCGTCCATCTGTACTTTTTTTAAACCTTGGTCTTTAGTTACATCACATTCCTTATAATTCTTATAGCTTATTTTCATGAATTGATTTTCAGCCATATATTTATCCTAGCTTAAAACCCACAACTTTGATTATTTTCCACACTTACACGTTCCGCATCTTCACCAACATTTTCCTTCCTTGTACCTTGGATTAGTGGAATCATTTTCAGCCGTTGATCTAAATCATGTTTTCATCTAGATCGTTGGAAAGTAGGACTCCTACTACATTCTGTTGAAATCAGGAATTCATTTATCCTCGCACTTTCAATTTGCGGAATCAACCTCAGTCGTTGATATAGATTAAGCTTTAATATGAGCAGTTGGAATATGCAACCTATATCCAATTCCGCAAATCTTCATTCTGACTTTTCTCCATGCTAGTTCACCTTGCAGAATTGTTTCCAGCCTTTGATCAAAATACACTTTAAATCTCCATCGTTCAAACTTTAAGGGCCTACCACGTTTCGTAGATTTCAAATGTTCATTTATCCGCGCATGTTGGATTAATGGAATTGCTCTCCGTCATGGATTCATTCTCAGTTAGATCTCTTCCATTAAAACATGCATCCCTTTTAAGCAATTCCACATATTAGAAAAATTACTTTTTTTCGAGCATGTTAAATCAACGGAATTCATCTCCTCCGTTGATCTTACTTCCCCTTCAATCCTGACCATTGAAACATGCAACCCTTTAAGCAGTTCCATAGATATGAAAATTTGTTTTGTCCGTGCAAATTATATTAGTGGAATGAATTTCCACCATGGATTTGATTCAACCTTTGATCACTATCATTGTAATACAAAGCTCATATTCCATTCCTTCGATTAAAGAAATTGATTTCTCCTCACATGTTAAAACAACGAAATTCTTCAGAACAGTAGATTTGTGTACATCTCTTCATCCAATAGAAAACTATGTATGCAAGTTAGCCTGTTCCCGCTCATACCAAAAAGTCTTAAGCCTGTGCATTTAGACCTTTCATTTCATGTCACCATACAACTTGGAACATACTTTCTCATTCACATACATTTGCAAAGTTGAAAACTAGTTTTTTCAATTATTTTGCATTTCCAACTTAGAAATGATCCTTCAAACTACCCGCAGAACCTCATTAACACTCTTCAAGGTCATATGATCAGAAAATTTTCATACCTTATTCCTCCTTTTACTGGCCTAATCCCTTGCCAACTACTTAGCCCAAAAATAGTGCTAATAGTAGAAATAAAATACCTATGTATTTTATGACACGTGCAAATAAAATCGAATAAAAAATAGAAAATAATATTTTTTTCTTAAAAGAAAAATATATCTAGAATGTACATATATTGCTCTACAAGTGTGTGTAGTTTCATTCATTATGAATATGTGGATTATATGTAAATATTTCATAAAAAATGGATATTGTGACAGTGAATGTACCTTCATTCATTCATTATGGAGTCTGAGCCTCTAGGTTTGGCACTCTAGAGCTCAAACAAAAGAAACCAACTCATCCAACATAGAGGAAAAATGAAAATATCACCTTTTTTTTCAAATTCATAGGTTCCTACTTATTATATAAAACCATACACATGTTTTAGTTATAAAATCATGCATGCATTGTGGTTATAAAAGAGTGCACATTACTAAAGCACTTTGTGTGTGATTTTTACATAAAATAATAAATATTTAAAAATACCTCACCCTTAGATGTTTCAAATGAGTTTTTTAGCACTAAAACCTTATTTTAAGGGAATAGGACATATTTTCATCTGCTATCCATAGTCAAGACCCCTAGACCTATCCCCTTGGTATAAAATTTTCTAATGATGCCTGGGATATTACCCGAAGGTGAAAGAACACATAAAAAGGGAACATGTCGTGGTTGCAGACTTTGTTCAAAATGATTAAGGCCTAAAAGATTCATTTTCTTATTTAACGTCTTTGTTTTCATTTTTTACCACCATCTAGGGCCTTAGGCCCATCACTACTACCTAATAATAATTATTGAAGGCCATATCCCACTTAAAACATAAAGATACCTAGAAAGGTCATGTGTGGTCTTTTAATGCAACGTTTTTGACCCTTTAGCTCAAGAATCTTTGTTAAATGGATAAGGAACTTGGTGTCCTTCCCTACCCATTTCCAAGACCCAGATTCCCATCAATTTTATTAAAAACATCATAATGTCCCTTGGCAAACCACTAATACTTGAAAAATTCCCAAAAGAGGGCATGTTTTGTGGGTTTTAGGTGTTTTTAATGGAGACTGAGCCCATAAATATTCATTTAGGGAACAAGGTCCTTGTTATCCCTCCCTAATTAACTTCATTAAACCTAGATACCCATTTTTGGTTCACAACTAACCTAGTCATGGTTCCCATATCCCACTTTGAGGTTATTGTTACCATACATTTATGTGTGGGGGTTCAAGGACTCATCCATGGAATGTGAGCCTAAGAAGTAATATTTAGAATCAGAAGCTTACCTCCCCAAACAATGTGTAAGGACTAAACACCCATCGACGATTCAAAAAACTTTGTAATGACACCCACACTCAACGAATATTCCAAAGAATCACTAGAGAAGGATTCTATCATGGTTTCTATTGGAATATTCACCAATACTAAGAGGGGTAGGATCAATATTAGACAAATTTAACCAATAATTAATTTTTCATTTTTAAACAATCATCATGTAATCAATCATATCAGAAAAAATTAACACCAAGGCATAGTGCATAGATATTTTACGTGGAAACCCAATAAGGGTAATTCAACTAGATAAGAAACCACATAAGTACATAATTTCTTATGTAATTGAACATAAGAAAAGTAATGGAGTTTCTTATGTAATTGAACATAAGTACATAATTTCTTATGTATTTGTAAAACACATAAGAAATTCTTATGTAATTGAACATAAGAAGTTCTTGTTTAATATAAGAAATAAGAATGTAATTCGTACATACCACAAATGTGTTGAACACTCTTGGACTTTATATTTTTGTTTCAAATACTGATATATTTAATTAATTGAGCCGACCATATTTTCTCATGGACCCATTGTGACAACACAGAAGGGGCTTAGGTCTAACACCTTTATTGACAATGTGGATCCTCTTCATGGTTAGTGAACCACCAATCATAGGAATAAAGGTCACACCTTTTCCAATCAAAGGAGGTTGACTTGTTCAAGAATATTTAAACATTGTTAAAACATAATGTTCATGTATTGTTCATATGTGGACTTATAAACCAATGAAATTCATCTTGATTTATCCTTGACCACAATTCATGTCCTCGTTTTCAGCAAATATGTCTAATTGAACTGATTTCACAACTTGCAGGAATTTTGATAGTTCACTTTGTAGTTTCAGTAGTTGTTGTAACGTGTGGGTGATTCATATGTTCACTCTACAGTTGAGGTAGTTTCTATCTATAATTCTGGTAGCCACAACTTACAGTAATCAGTGGTTTCGTTAGTTCACTCTACAGTTCTAATAGTTGTTGCTTGTAATTCCATTAGTCACAAATTATAAGAATCAGATATTCCTACAGTGCCTATCCTATTACCAAAAGACTATGGTTCCTGTAATAACTTTGTTCTATGGTTTGCATGATCTCTCAAGCAAACTTGTGGACCTGTGCCAACCATTTTACATCTAATCAACACTTTCTAGATCCATCATAATAATATGAGCCAACCAATGATTTGGTCATCGAATTTTTCCTTTTATTATTTTGTTAGTTGGCTTTTGGAATACCTATAGTTAAGATGATTTTTGATAATTTTATTCTAATAACGTAATTCTTGTAGTGGGGTATTGTGTTCCTAAAGTTGTGTTTCATTAATGAAACCTTACACTGGTGTTCTAGTAGTTGAGAAACTTTGGTAATAACTAGGTAGCTACCAAAACTCTTCTACATAACTATTTTTGTGTATGATGTGTAGATCATAACTAAACTCATTCATTCATTCTTCAACTCCCATAACTAAAGATAATGGTACTAGAATCTACAAATAATTCATGTATACACCTCACTTCAAACTCCTTAACATCAATGAAAACAATACTTCAACAATCTCCTCCTTTGGCATTGATAGAAACCTAGTAAAACACCACTTCAACAATATCCTCCTTTGATAGTACTTTCATGTATTTGTAGTAATTTACTAAGGTAACCCCCCTATCTTCATGCTCCTTGAATTTTTGTTTTACTATCTTACTCTCCCCCTTTGAAAACAATGGAAAAGAGACACTCTTCATGTCTGTATAATCTGATTATCTCTTCATGACTAGAATTAATATGTCCACTGTCTACAAAGGAATGATCCCCCTATATCTGTTTTCTTTTATCCTTTATCTGATTTTTAGTGTTTCTTCCCTTGTAATTGTATTATTTATTTTATTTTATTTTATTTTCTTTCAAATAATCTCTAGCTTATTCTTTAGGGATGCTCGACCTGAAATTGATAGATCTAGATACATCAAATTAATGACTTCCTTTTACTTTATAGCTTATTGAAATTTTCAACATAACTTGCAAAGTGACATCAAATATAGCCTTCTTTATGAGAAAAGGTTTGGTTTACTTATCAACTTGTGGAGTTATATAAGCATAAATTACATCTTCATTTTGGAAAGACTCTGGAACATGTCAATTTCGCTTGCTGCTTCGAATCATGCCAAATTCTTGAGTATAGTCACATCAACCAACTGAACATGTTCAATTAATGCACATTTGGTTTTTGCTTCTATTTTATCATAGATTTAACACAACTCCTAAATTAAGTCCAAATCAATTTCAAACTTATTTCTATGCATGTCAAGTTTATTCATTGATAATCCTCATTTGTCAAGCTTGACATCTATATTTTCAAACAATACTTGCACATATGGTTCATGTTCAATGTTTTCAGTATCCATACAATCATAGTAGCCATAGTTTACATTCTCAACTTCTATTTCTTCCGTTATAACTTCATCCCAAACACACAAATGTTGTGATCTGTATTCTCCATCTTCACATTGGGAATCATCATTGATCTACCAATCCATCATCTTTCTAGTATGAGAAACACATTTTTTATTGAAACCATAGTCACCATCACTAGAAACTTTTGAGACCATATTTGTAGACACTCCTCCAATACATATTTATGATTTTAGCCTTCTTGCATCAATAACAACATGACAATCAACCACATAGACACTTTGAGCAATTTTCTACAATGTCGTTCACATTGCAAGTGCTCTCATCAACTTCCATTAGCAACCTAGTATTGGATTCCTTCTTCTCAATAACCTTGGGAGACTCAACCTTGCAGGAACAGAGACTCAACCTTGCAGGAACATAATAGCATCAATATTGTAGAAGCCTTTATCTACTACCAGATTAGAATCCAATTTGCAGATACTATTGTCAATTTTAATGGTACGTCGATCAAACATGGATGTAGTCCTATTGAACATTGGTTGATGAATTTATCAACATACTTTAGTTAAAATACTTTCTTATTCAAAAGGACAATTTAGTGAACTAATTACACAATTCAATGGAGAATCATACAGTTACTGTAATTTGACTATGGACACCAACGTAACCACCTAGGCAAATACTAGGTCATATAAAAATACTTTGTCAAGTTGCTTCAAAATATGTAAACTATATAATGATTATCATTCATCATTTTGTTGCTTGTGATCTATCATACCATCTTCAGATATATTCATGGGTCACAATTTTTTCATAGTTTATGCCATTATGTTCTTATCCACAACTCTCCTAAATCACATATTCATTAGCACGTCTTACTATCCCAAAATAAATATCTTCTAATGTTGCAACCTAGACTCCCCCTGAATTCATCCATGTTTATGGGGGCCTCAATTCCAACTATTTAGAATAATGTATGGTGATGCTCTACAAAAAGACCGTCATCTGTTTATTTAATACTCATGTTCTTGTTCTTGTTTCTTTTCTTGTTTGGATTTGACAATGGTTGTATTTGGATCTTTTCCTCAACTACTATTTCTTCTTCAATTTTTGTTTCTTCAACTGCTACAAAACAAAATCATCCACTTCATTACTTTCCTTTTCCCTAACAACATTAAGGATGTTGTATTTTTCTTCAATCCCTTATTCAAATACATGTTTTACTACAGCATCAAAGGAATTGTCTCTATCTTCACTTTCTGCATCAAATCTGACCTGATTTTCTACCCCAATACCGGCTCCTTCCTTTTTATTTGCAGTATAAAAAATGTTACATAAATCCATTGCTCTCATGGCCATGTACTTCAAGGATTATCAATTTTTATATTCCTTATTATACATAACTAATTCACATTCATCCTCACTTTCCTCTTCTTTTTTTCTCTTCCATATATTTGTAGGTTCTTGTTTTGAAAATTTTCATGCTACTCATGCAATCTCATGATGCATTCCCATAGTTGTTAAATTTGTTGTAGATGTTATTTGAATATCCAATAGTACGAATCTTGCAAAAATTTGCAATGTTCCCATAATTGTTTCATTTTCAGCACTCAACATTATAATCCATCAATGGTGCAAAAGAATTATAATTTTTGTTTGATTCTTTAAAAGGGTTTTTATTCAAGTAGACATTTCCTATACAATTTATTTCCTTATATCCAAAGTGATTACAAGTGAAACAATAGCAAGAAATGAAACTTTGATTCCTAATTTTGTAAGGATGATTTGAAGGACATGATATTCTCAAGCTACTTATGTTTCCATTCTTCTGTGACACATCAAATTCTCCTTGTCTGTTGTCCTCTTTGTTGAAATGACTAATATAATTCTTGGAAACTTTGTTCACTTTTTAGTAGGGCTTGAGTCATATCCAAGGCCAATATTATTAAATGGACACCTTTGAAAATTTATAATATCATATAGAATTGATGAACTCTTTTCAAAATTCAATTTTGTGGTGTCTATCCTTTCCAAATCCTTTCTTAGAGAAACAATCTCAATTTCTTGTTTCTAACAAATTTCTTCCTTTTGTTTTAGTTTCCTTGTCAAACTTTCTTCAACCTTCCTACCTTCTTCCATTTGAATTATAGCATTATTTTCAAGATTCAAGTTTGTACATAGTTGGATAGATTTCTCTTCTAATTCCTTTCATAAAGAGATAATTCTAGCTTCTTTCTTCTTACATATTTATTCCTTGTCCTTTAGTTGACTTGTTACGATTTCTTCTATTTGTCTTGAATATTCCACTTATTCTTTTAGACTGATATACTCTTTTCAGACTCTTTGGTCCTTTCATAGTTTTCTTCTTTAGATTCATTTAGTTTCTCTACTAGTAATGCATTATTCTTCTTGGGCTCCTTGATTTCATCTAGGGCACATATTATTTCTTTTTTTACAAAGGAAACAACTTTGGAACCTAAGTTTGTGATGTTAATATTATATATTCTAATATAGATAACATTAGTATTTAATTCAATTTCAAAACAATAGCATATATAGGATCATTGAAAGAAACACAATCACAAGGTTGGGAAACCCTCTAGCGGAAGAAAACCTAGCAAAACTTCCTCTATATAGATGTATCAAAAGTACATAGACAAAACCCCAAAATAGGTGCTCTTTCTCCTTGCAGATCTCTCTCTCTCTCTCTCTCTCTCTCTCTCTCTCTCTCCTATGCGCAGTACACAAGTGAGTGTGTGTGTCCAAATGAGGAGCACACCAATTCTATTTATTATTTATCTTCCACTTGAATTTTTTCCTAACTAGGTCAGCCCCAACAAACTTACTGGGTCGACTTACCTAGGAAGATACAAAACAATATAATATTACTTTTTGGAGGGTTCTATTGACCCGACTTACAAAGGAGGTTTTACCTCGTGACTCTATGATGACCAAATACAATAATAACATCTCAATAGAGGAATAAAACATCTCTGATAGGTTACAACAATAAAATACATTTATAATATTATTCAAAGTTACAATATTTCAACACTCCCCCTTAACTATAAGGGCATTCTATTGACAATAACAACATCAACTATAGGAGCAAGGAGAGAGAGCATCATCAACAAAATCAATGTGATACATCTATATGTCAGCAAATAGAATCATCAGCAACTAGAAAAGTTACTGGAACATCTTCAACATCTTCAGTACTAGAGAATCATCTTCTACAACACTGATTCTTTATATTTGATCTTCATCTTCTGTAGCACTTGATCACTCGATCATCTACAACAACACTTGATCTTTAGATAAGCAACAACATCATCAGCAACACTTTATCTTTCGATCAACAACAACATAATCTACAACACACATGATCTAATTACGGGATGATAAATCCCTTTCACTTTAGGACATAAGTCCAAGGATGGTGTAATCTTATCCACATCACGGAGATAAAATTTTGTGGATCACTTTAGGACAAATGTCCAGGGATGATACAATCCCAACCACATCATGGAGACAAAAGTCTGTGGATCTCTTTAGGACTAATTTCCAGGGATGATACAATCTCATCCACATCATAGAGACAAAAGTCTACAAATCAATTTAGGACTAATGTCCAGGGATGATAAAATCCCACCACATCACATATTCAAAAGTTTGTGGATCACTTTAGGATTAATTTCCAGGGATGATACAATCCCACCACATCACAGAGACAAAATTCTATGGAACACTTTAGTACTTATGTACAGGGATGATACAGTCCCACTGCAACATCATCAACCACATCTTGAAGACAAAAAGTATGCAGTTCATTTTAGGACTAATGTCCAGGGATGATACAATACCATTGAAACATCATTATCATTGCTCCCCCTTTCGAGGAAGGTCCTCCACTGCAACATCATCATCACTTCTCCCTCTTTCTAGGAATGTCCTTTCGAACTACACCAAGCTTCTCACAGAAGTATTCAAAATTTACTCGAGAGAGAGGATTAGTCAAAACATCAGAAACTTTCTCATCAATGCTCACATACTGGAGCTTTATATCTCTCTTCTATACCATATCATGTATGTAAAAATAGCGTATTTCTATGTGCTTTGACTTGTCATGGAACACTGGGTTCTCCATCATCATTATGCAACTCTAGTTGTCACATAGAATCATTGTGGTATCCAACTCCATGTCAAATGGACCTGACATCAACTTTCTAAGCCATATGTCTTCACAACTAGCAGAACAAGATTTTATATATTCTGCTTCAATTGTGCTGAGAGAAAAACTAGACTGCTTACTGCCAAACCATGAGATCATGGCGGATCACAGACAATAACATCCACTTGAGGTGCTCTTCCTGTCTGAGACACTTCCATCTCAATATGCATCTGTATAACCATACAATCTATAGTCATGATCTCCAAAATAGTATAGACCAAAGTCTATTGTATCTTTTAGGTACCTCATCACATGCTTTGGAGCTAACAGGTGAAGACATATAGGATTAAATAGATACTGAATCAGGGTGTTCACAGCAAAGTATATATCTGGTCAGGTATTCATCGGATACATCAATGACCCAATAATCTGTTTGTATTGAGTCACATCCACTAACTATGATGATTCACCACCTAACAACTTCATGTTGGTATCCATGTGTGTGGGCATGGATTTACATTCCAACATATCAAATATTTTTAATATTTTCAAGCATACTTTTCCTAGTTGAGAAATATTCCTTCTGAGTTTTTCCATACTTCCATACCTAGAAAATATTGCATCAATCCAACGTCTTTCATCTCAAATTATTCAGCGAGCTTCTTCTTGCACTCTACAATATGTTTCTCATTTCTTGTCAGAAATAAATATTCCACATACAACAATAATATGACATGTTCATCATCCATAAACTTAAAGTAAAGGTTAGGGTCATCTTTACTTTTATTAAAGCCCAAGATTGTCAAAATTCTATCTATCCTTCCATACCAATCTCTAGGAGCTTGCTTTAATCCATAAAATCCTTATTCAACTTACATACATGAGTCCGTATGTCTTCAACTTCAAATACTTGTGGATGTTCTATGTACACTTCTTCCTCAATAACAACATTCAAGGAAGTTGTCTTCACATCCATCTGGCGTAAACTCCACTTCATCTTGGATGCAAGTGCCATGATGGCTCTAATGGAAGTGTACCTTTCTACTGGTGCAAATGTCTCTTCATAATCAATTCCCTCTTTCTAAGAGAATCCTCTAGCTACAAACATTTCCTTGTATTTCTCAATACTTCCATCAGCTGCATGCTTTATCTTGTAGATCCACTTGGAAGATACCACACTTTTTCCTTCTGGTTTGGGAACTATATCCCAAACATCATTCTTGATTATTGGTTGGTATTCTTCTTTCATTTATTCTACCCATTATTTCTTTTTTATATCTTCTTCATAACTATTAGGTTCTTGATCTACGAGATCACACATCAAAGCCAAATAACTGGAAAATGGCTTTGACTTCTTTCTTACTCTTGTGGAGCCTTTTGGAGCTCCATACTTCTCTCCTTATTGTATAAATTATCTTACCCAAGAAGGATTTCTCTTTCATTACATATTCATGGTAGGAGGTTCTTGATGTTCTAGCATATCATGGTCTTCTAATGTTTCATCTTCAGGGGATGGTGCAACTTCTATATTTCTAGGAGGTACATCTTCTTCATATACTTCTTCATGCTAGCACTTTATAGATCTATTAAGAGTTGTGTCTTCGTCAAATGTTACATCTGTACTAATATCCATGTGATGGAATACTGGAATATATACCCTGAAGGATTTGGAGACTTCACAGTATCCAACAAATATTCCCTTCTTTCCGGAAGGGTCCAACTTGGTTTTCTTTTCTTTTGGTATGTGAACATATAATGGGCAACCATATATCTTGAGGTGCCTCACTTTAGGATTCTTTATTGTGAACATTTATTCTAGAGACTTGAACTCAAGGGAAATATGGGATAATCTATTATGTACATAAACTGTTGTCCTTGCTACTTCATCCCATCGATGCATTGGAAGATGTTATACCAAAATCCTATCACCATCATGTGATAAGAACTTTAACATGCCTACTTTCCCTAAATCCCAGATCTTGGAGTGAAAACTCATGGTTATCATCAATATTCTATGAAAATTCTCAGCACCATGCTTGCCCCTTTATCCAAAATAGGCACACTTGTTCGCACCACCCATCCCCTATTTCCCATAAGCGGTGCCATCGCTTATGGTGCTTGGTCCATAAGCGGTTATTACCAGAACCGCTCTGTCATTGAAGGAGAAACATGGTACCCTAGGTAAAAAGGGAAAAAGAGAAGTTTCTTGAGGCTTCTAGATGATAATCCTTGTGTCCTCCCTTATCCCTACTGTTGTGGGTTAGTTGAGCTCGAGATCCCTCATCCTAGGATCTTAGAGGCCACCTCACCCACTAATCTCTCAACCTACCCTATCCGTTAAGCCTTATAAATACAAGCTTATGGCCATGGTTGAGGGGGAGAACTATTAAGGTATTGTTATGCTGTTGGATTGATCACTTAGCCCAAGATCATTTGGGAGAGTATAGAGAGCTAGAGTTGGAGCTTTTGGGGATGATAATGCTTGGTTTCATGGAGATGCATGTCAACACTAAGGCTTGGTTGTAAACTTATTCATATTTATTTAATGCAAGTTGATTTATGTCCCACATATATTGTTGGTGTATGATTTCACATGTATGTTGTTATATTCCTTAGTCACTAACATAGATTAGTAGATTATATTCTGGTGGTTTCAATATGTTTGTGTGTTGAAGCTTATTGCAGGTACATAGGGTAATGATTGAAGCATTACATTCCAGGTATCTATGGCATCTAGGGAGAGTCTTCAACCTCTGTCCTCTATTTGTTCTGGATCTGAACCTTTCAGATTAGTGGAACACCTTACTGTCTGCAGGAGGTGAAATATTCCAGCTAACAAATCTGGTGACTCCACTAGGGAATAGTTATATCAGTTGTTTTGATCTTCCTTAGTCTACAACTCTTGTCCAAATACAGGCTCCTTCTTCTTTAACTCTCTCCAGTCATATCTACTTTCTGACTTGCTTCATTTGGGTTTGAAACTTCCAGATCTGTTCAGATCTGAGTTATTTCGATCTTTTATGCTCTGTTTTCATACTCAATTCAATAGTATTTTCCATGATATAGTCTTTTTCTGACTTGATCCATCGTTCTTCTTATGTTTTGGTCATCTACAGGGAACCATGCCTATGCTGTGTACAAGAAGCGGTGCCACTGCCTGAACAAAGTGGGCAGTACGCGGTGCCACCGGCTATAACCTGTTGGCGAGAAGCGATGTTGTGTAGGAAATGTTCTATCAACACCTGAGAAGCGCGATGCTAGGTAGGCATCATTCCAAAGTCATTTTTCCTCATTTTTCTTTGCAAAAATTTGGATTTTGTTGCTTTTAGTTCTGCTTATTAGACTTGTGTTACTGAATCTGATGTTTGTGGCTTGATAATTTTATGGTTTAATATTGATTTGAGTGGAATTTCAAAAGTTTGATTAGGTCTTTTGATTGTTCATCCGCTTCTATGCTTGTTGGTTGTGTTTACGAAAGGATTTCTTGTTTCTGAAAAGCTTAGGGTGTTATTGAAATATCTTTTCGTTTCTATTGCATAGACTAATAGAAGAACACTAGATTAGCTTCTAGGTTTCATTTCTTATTTGTATAGTAAATTTATTTTTCCTTCCTTTAAAAAATAAATTTTTTGACTGAGACTAGGATATTATCATTGAGCGTTGGACATTGGTTTGTTGACTGAGACTAGGATAGTAAACATCATGCATTCACCTAACCGTACAAGTTAAAATTAACTGTAGTTGTAGGTTAAAATTTGTGTAGTAACTTGAGTGATAGGTTAGAGACGTGTTCGAGCGTCGTTAAGCGTAGGAGTTGTCATTATTTGTCAGCATTACATTTTGGGACTCACATGGTTCTTCCATGTACCGTCGGTATATCAAATGGCCTTTCACGTACCCTTGAGGTATATAGAAAGGCACTTCATGTACTCAATTGTATATCGAAAGGCCCCTTGTGTACGATTATGCATTAGACAACACTACTATCGATTCGAGCTCCCACGTACCTTGAGTATATTAGGAGACCCCACTAGGATACCTTATTTATCTGAGAAAAGCCCTTTGGCCTTCTTGTTTGGAGCCATACACCAAAAACAACATTTGGGGAGATTACTACGCACGTACCCTTGAGGTATATCGTGAGTGGAACCTTCTTGACAATCTTGGTGAGAGACCTGACTTATTGAACTCCTCCTATCATTTTAAGTCTGCTTGTTTTGACCTATAGCTTGTGTAGGGAAGTTGTTTGGTGTGTTTTCTAGATTTTCAGACCCTAGGTTAGATAGGAACTATACAAACTGGCTGAGTTAAGACAGTCTATAAGAGTATGGGGCTCGCCACCTGATTTTATTCCTGGTCCAGGAGAAAATCATATGGAAGCTATCAACCAAGGAGTTGCTACCACCTCCCAAGTGGGAGACAATGTGGTTGCGGAAAGTGGAGTACCATATTCTTCACACTTTCCTCCCTTGGTCCAACAAACTTCTCGGGGAAATACATCATTCCATTCTCCCAGGGAAGGTCATGTTGATGATACAACCCGTCTGGATTTTGGTCCCAATGCTCCGTTTTGGGAGACACCTATAGGACAGTCCATTGCCTCATTTGGCACCTATGTAAACTCTTCTAAAGAGGAAGAAGAAAGTAAGCAATACCATGTCGCCGTTCTCCATGCACAGGAGATTGACAAGAAAATCGATGACCTATTAGGCTCGACACCAGCACATTCCACATCTCTTCCTGTGGGATATCGTTCACTGGCCGATTCTATGAGACCCATTGAATCAATTATAGATCTTCCAACAACAACCCACAACCCAGGTCAAATTACCACCCCTATCACCTCTCATGTAATGTCTGTTCCTAATACTCTCAGGTCTTCTGCACCTGGGGCTCAACCTTCAATTCACGTTTCGTCGGTACCTTCTAGTGTTGGGGGGAAACCCCCAGCATGACCTACGTTATTCAACATCAGAATTGTACCTAGTCAAGGGAAGACCTCTAACATAGAACCATATGCAGTTTATGTCCCTCCCACCCATACTAATGTGGTTAATCCCCCATCCAGTTTAGGCCAGTCCTTGGGGGCACAACCTATAATCGTTCAGTCTTCTGAAGGTTATGGTTATCAAATACCTGTAGCTAATCATCCACCCAATCCTACATGAATGCCTTATGTTGGAATTCCATACCCTAGTAACACTTTTACACCATGGGGGCAACCCAACTGGTCTTACATGCTAGTTGTGGGGGGGATACCCATACATACTGCGGGAGGTGCTGGACTACCACCTTATGGAGGTCCTCCCCCTAGGAGACCTAATGGTCCCGGAGGATCTGGAAACTTTCCTCCTTACGGTCCCGGTGGTCCTGGTGGTCCTGGGGGACCTGGTGGCTTTCCTCCTTTTGGTCTAGGAGGGCCTGGTGGCCCTCCTCCTAGTGGTTCCAATGGCTCTAGAGGTTTACCACCTCCTGGGGGCTCCAGAGGGTCTGGTGGTCCGCCTCTTGGTGGTCGTGGTGGTCTCGGTGGTCTTGGTGGTCTTGGTTGCCCTGGTGGTCCTCCTCCTAGAGGCCCTAGTGGTCCTAGTGGTCCTAATCCTAGAAATCAACCCCTCGTGAACAGATCTTCCGGTAGTTCTTCGTCACAACAACCTGTTTATCAGTCTACTTATGGTCCTACTGGTAATTATATGTCTTATCAATATTACCAGTATGTGCATCCCAACTGATAGTTACCTTTCCTAGCAACTTTGGACTTACCTTATTTGTCCAAGTTGATTAATGACCCCATTAGACATAATCCCTCGTGGCCTCCCATTCCGGTAAAGTTGCCATCGGACATTCCAAAATTCAATGGGAAGTAGGGAGATGATCCAAAGAACCATGTTATGACATTCAATTTATGGTGTTCTTCAAAATCCCTCATGTATGACTCCATTTGGTTACAACTCTTTCAATGAAATTTGACTGGTACAGCCACGAAGTGGTATATTGAACTCCCACAACATTCATTTGTGGATTTTGGCTCATTGGAAACCATGTTTCTTACACACTTTCAGCTCCCTATTCGTTATGAAATGGGAACTGATCTTTTAACTTCTCTACGGCAGAACACCTCCACCCACATTTTCGATCATATTCATGAGTGGAGAAGGCGGAGTGAAGGCTTATCAAGGCCCCTATTCCGGATCAGTTACTAGCTGATTGTTTCACTAAATCCTTGTTTCCTCCTATTGCCCGAGATGTGGCTATGGGCGGTGCCATTACCGAAGAGTAGGTGATTAGTCGGGCTTAGTACCTAGACTTGGTCTATTCCTAGTCTGGAACTATTTATGACCTGATTCCTCAAGCTCCTCACCCCAACACTGATCCTGCCAAGCCACTAGCAGAAGTACCTGTTGATGGGATTGTTGGTTCAATCTAGTCCCCATTCGCAGTGAAACTTACCAAGAAAAACCAAACTACCACCCCTACTCCTTCGACTCCTAAGGTTTCTGCCGAGGTCAATTCTATTCAAAGTACTCATACCTCAGGTAATAAAAAGAAAGGTAAAAATAGAAATAAAAAACCTGGAAACCAACAGGAGACTCCACGACCAACCAATAGTGATAACGACAAAGGGAAAAGGAAGGCAAAATATCCCTGTCTGCTATGTGGTGGTGACCACTTTTCAAAGGAGTGTCCTCGTCGGGGAGAAATCTCCCAGTTTTCGAAGTCCAATCTTGCACTTGTAGTACTTACATATCCTTTTCCCTCCTAACAACAACTGATATACCATATGTCTAATCATGGTAACTCTAGTTCGCCAGAGGAAATTCGTATGATGTCCTTAGATACCATCCATATGCAAACTTGAAGTCATAATTATGATAAACCCATAGATAAGAAAGAAGATCAATCTTCTTTAGGGAAAGTTCCCTCTACTAGTTCTCCAGAATCCTCGTCTATTGTCCCCTTATCTATCGAGAAGCCTACTCTCGACATGATTTTGCGCCCACCTAAGAGTACTCTTCAGGAAGGCTGTCTTTAATCCCAATGCCCAAGATGCTTAATTTTACAATGTAGTTGAAGATCTCGCTCAGGAAATTTGTGTGATGTCTACCCTAGAAGTGCTCCAAAGTTGCCCCACACAGTGCAAGAACTTGTTGAGTGCATTAGGAGCTTTAGACCCAGATAACACTAACTTGATTCATTTCAATGTTGAGAACTACAAACCTAGATTACCACATAAACTTTCTTTTCAGATCATTATGAAAGTAGTGGGAAATAAATTCTTTCGAACGGTACTATATGAAGGAGCTTCAACCTTAGTGTTATCTCTGACTTGTTGGAAAGCTCTTGGCTCTCCCAAGCTTGTCACATCACTTACGACCCTTAAAGCCTTTGACAGACAGGGTTTCCAACCCCATGGTCTCACATCAGCCCTAGCAGTCGAGCTGGGAGGCAAAACCATTTCCATCCAAGTAGAAGTGGTAGATGCCCCTTTAGATTACAACCTCCTTCTAGGAAGGAATTGGTTCTATGCTATGACTGTTGTTGCCTCAACAGTGTTTCGAATAGTCCAATTCCTACATCTAGGGAGAATTGTTACTATTTATCAGCTTAATTTCTGTACGTCGGATGTTACTTCCTCCATGGATAATAACGTCCCCATGTTAGGCCAGTCCCCTCCTCCTTACCAGTCGATTAAGGTAGGCATGTTGAAGGATTCATCCCTTATGGGGATCTTTCCATCCACTCCACCTAGCATAGATACCATGACAGTCCATATGATCGCCTCATTTGATTATGAGCCTAAGGGAGAAAATGTTGTTGAGTCCACCTCGTTGATTCCACACGAAGCTATGTATGACACCATTCAAACCTTTTTCGATGATCACACTGATGACCTTCATCTAGTGGCTTCGGACCCTTACCATTTATTGTACTGGTTAGAACCTTCTCTTCCAATTCTAGACTATCTCTCTAAGAATTTTCCTTCTGATGAGTCTATTATAGAGATCATGAATACGGATGAGCCCATTTGGGAGGATCACCATCATAGATCCATTTTCCTCCCCAACACCAGTTCAGTTATCCCTGATTTTTTATCCTTGTTTTCTACTGATATTGTCAACGTTCCGCAAAGTCCTATATTGTTGCAAGATACAGATTCTAAAGGAAACCTTTGCAACATTACTCAGATGAACCCGATTGAGATATCATCCAAGCCTGATGTTATCGAGCATGTTCATGTTGGGCAGAACTGCTCGGCAAATGAATCTGAAGCATATAAGGCACTTTTTAAGGAATTTCATGATATTTTTACCTGGTCTTATGAAGATATGTCAAGGATTGACCCTTCCATTGTGGTCGATGAGATTAAAACTTATCCCACGGCTAAACCTATCAGGCAGAAACCTAGGAAATTCCATCCTCGGAAGGCCGCAGCTATTAAAGATGAAATTGAGAAACTTCTAAAATTTGGGTTTATTTATCATGTACCTCTGACGGAATGGGTATCGAACGTTGTCCCTGTTAATAAAAAGCAGGGAACCATTAGAGTCTGCATCGACTTTAGGGATTTAAATAAATCTTGTCCCAGGGACAACTTTCCTACCCCGCATATTGATCAGATTATCGATAACTGCGCTGGAAGTGTCATCTTTTCATTTATGGATGGCTTCTCTGGCTATAATCAGATTGAGATATTACCCTTCGATCAGCATAAGATGACATTCATTTACCCATGGGGAGCCTTTGCATATAAGAAGTTACCTTTTGGATTGAAAAATGATGGAGCCACATTCCAGCGTGCGATGTCCTATGCATTTCACGATATTAAACATTTTTTTGAACCGTACCTTGATGACCTCCCTACTGATTCACAGTGATGGGAGGACCACCCTGGTCATCTTAGAGACATATTCATGAGATGTCGTCATTATAATATACGGCTCAATACGCAAAAAATGTGTTTTCTGCATTGAGACGGGACGTATACTAGGATTTGTGCTATCCAAAGATGGCATCCAGATCGATCCTTTGAATATTGCCACAATTCTTGATCTACCAGCCCCAACCAACCTCCTTGAACTCCAAAGTTTGCAGGGGAAGGAAAAATTTCTCCACCGTTTCGTGTGCAATTTCACAAAGAAAATGCACAGTTATATGCGTCTCCTCAAGAAGAAAACACCATTCTTATGGGATGATCAGTCCCAACACGCCTTTGATAATATTAAGCACGCTTTGACTCATTCACCTGTGATACACCCCTCGGATTATTCAAAGGATTTTCTCTTGTATATTGCTGCCTCCGCCACTACCATCGCCATGGTTTTAGTGCAGGACAATCTCCACGGTCAGGAACACATGATTTATTACGCCAGTAAGAATCTTATGGATTCTAAAACTCATTATTCATGTGTGGAAAAGTTAGCATTGGCTACAGTCATTGTTGTACAAAATTTTCATCATTACATTCTGCTCTGCACTACCACCGTATTGGCAGACCAGAACCCAATGCACTACATACTGACTTGTTGGGTACTCGGGGGCAAGTACTCCTGTTGGATTGTCATCCTTCAGGAGTTTGATCTGGAGTTTTCCAAGGCCACATCAAACAAATCCGGGATTGACTCTATTCACTGGAAATGCCTCACTCATGAGGAGGCTGAACATGTGTTGAATGATTGCCACTCTGGAGCATGTGGCGGTCATTTATCTGGGATGGCTACAGCCCAAAAAATCCTTCGCGCTGGCTATTTCCGGCCTTCTATCTTCAAATAATGTCATGAGGATATTAAGAAATGCCCACCTTGTCAACATTTTTATCCTAAAAAGCGCACCCATCCTGCTCCGCTACACCCCGTCATTGCCTTTGTCCCATTCACCAAATAGTGGATTGACTTCATGCATTGTAATCCTACCTCAGCCGAGGGGCATGGTTACATCATTGTAGCCATTGATTATTTCACAAAATGGGCTGAGGCTATGCCTACATATGTAGAAGATGGTAAGACTGCCGCTCTCTTCTTGTTCAATCATATTATATCTAGGTTTGGAGTTCCGCAGTCCATCGTCACTGATCACGGATCCCATTTCCGTAATCAAATGATGAAGAAACTGAGTGCTAATCTAGGGTTTCTTCATGAAAACTCTACACCATATTATCTGCAAGCTAATGGTCAGGTAGAGGCCATTAACAAAGTTTTGAAAACTATGCTTCATCAGATGGTTGGAGACCATAAATCCAACTGGAACCACGTTCTTTTCTCTGCTCTTTGGGCTTATCAGACTTCTATGAAAACAACTACTGGTTTCATGCCATTCTAGCTCGTCTATGGACTTGAAGCCATCTTGTTGATCCAATGTTGGATTCCATCTTTACAACTTGCCATCAAACTTCTCCCAGACACTTCCACAGAGGAAGAAATATTTTTGTACTTGAGTAACCTTGATGAGACTCGCAGAGATGCTTCCTTAGCTAATGAGGCACATAAGAAATGTGTTAAGGCATAGTATGATAAATCCGTCCAGCCTTGTGTCTTTAACGAGGGTGACCTAGTCTTGACTTATGGCCAGAGATATGACAAACTAGGGAAGGGTAAGTTCGATTCCATGTGGTATGGACCTTTCATTATTTCTAAGGTGTTACAGAAAGGACCTTACTAGCTCATTGATTATGATGGAATCCCTTTGGGGCAACCTCGCAATGGGTTGTACCTAAAAAGGTACTATGCCTTGGTTTTCTTGGATAGTATCTTGTATATATGTATAATGATTGACTTTCAGTGTGCTTTTAGTATTTTCAAGATGGTTTTGATTTTTAGTGTCTGCATCTGTTTATACCATGTTTTGGTCATGCAGATGGCTTTCTATGGCTTCGCTGATGGTTCTTGCCACCACGCCTTGAAACTCACCTCGGCTGCTTGGGTCCTCTATTCCACAGCTGAAGATTTGGTCAGTTCAGGAGCGGTTTGCATAGGTACCACTACTAATAACATTGTCGAGTATGAAGTAGTCATTGGTCTTTTGACTGAAGCTACCTCCCAAGATGTTCATGATCTAGTAGTATTGATGGACTCATAGCTCATGGTTTGTAATTTAAACCATGTTTACACCATTAGGAACCTGGTGCTCCTCCGTCTATTTCGGAGGGTACATTTTCTAGAAAGATCATTTTAAACTATTACTTATAGGCATGCCATTAGGGAACATAATGTAGTTGCTGACTCATTGGCTAATTACATCCTATATTGGCATATTTCCCATTCATGATGTTAAATCAAACATGGTACATTGTAAATAAACATTCAAAGACACACAAAACTCATAGAAAATGCATTTTTCCATTTGAAACATATAAACACCGTGTAAAAGTCTGTATATATATACACAAGTTTTTTTACAAAAATAGGTCCCAAGACCTCCTCTGAAGCACATAGGATTTCAGGCAAAATCATCATACAAAATCCTGAAGCTATCAGCTTTCAGTACATGTCTCATACACTAGTCGTGCTCATGATAGCACATCACTGCTCGAGCTACCCTACGTAGCAGCCTACTGAATCGACCCGGTACTCCCACTGTAGATCTCTAATACCTCATCGGGAGGTCATCTATGTCATCATCTAGGATATCCAGAGTCAACGTCTCCAGGTTCTCCTCTAGCTCCTCGGTGATATCATCACCCTGTGGTACTAAGCGGGCTCTAGCTCTCCTATCTAATGGAGATGCTCCTCCAGGTCTCGCTGCTCCAAAATCTGCATGAGAATATACAGGTCTTGTCACTTAACATAAAAAATATAAAACTTTAAAAAACATAAAAACATTTCATCCATTTTAGAGTTTCTTGCTTCTCACCGATGTCACCCCACTATCCTCCAGGTGGGAGCGGTAGGTCAGGATCTCCGGTGAAGTCCGTGCCTATGTAAGCATAATCCTCAATCATGAGGATTTGATCTCATAGCCATCTGAAGAATGGATCACCGAACTTCGCCCTTCCCCTAGCCGCTCCTATGCGAGCCATGACCTGGACCCACCTCAACATATGGGGGTCTCGTGCTCTCAGACTCTTGAAGACCACCCGAGGTATCATCTGTGGAACCCACTCGAAGAAGAAGCGGGCTAAAATGGAACCAAATCCAAACTTCTTTAGCTCTCCCTACCAACACTTAGTCAGTTTATCCTTGAAGATTGGAAGCATGGCTTCTGCAAAGTTGAACACCATAGGTGCCATGGCCTCTATGGCATACAACATGTGTGCCCTGGAAGTCTGGTGCACACCTTGACTCCCGGCTACCCTCTGCATGGTAAAAAGAAAAGTCCGTAGAGCCCTATCCGTCGCTGCCCTGATGGGGATCTTCTTCACCAACGTACTTGTCCTTGGTGCACAGTGTCAATATATAAGCTCTCTGGTAGTAATGTCCCTACCATGGGAACCTGTCATTGAGATGGGGTCACCCCGTCTCGAGAGACCAGTTGAGAAGTAGATATCCTCTACCTCCACTGTAAGTATATGGGCCACCTCGAAATACTACTGCTTTGGATTCCACATTTGCAGTATGTGTTCCAGTAACTGTTCATGCGACACCATGCTTGGGGTCCAGAAGAACTTTAGGAGCCCACAGTCCCGTAGTGTGACAATACAACCCACATTTCTCTCAGCAGCAGTATCCTCATTGTCATGCATTCTTTCTTTCAATATCACCATGTTTTGAGCAACCTAGACCTGTCAAAAACAATAATGGTATGCATTATAATCATCCTTAAATCATTGAAAATCAAAAGAATGAAGTTATATTTCCCATACTATTAGTTTAAGTTATCCACGACCGGCACTTCCTGTGCACCGTTGGAGACAGGTAGTGGTAACACCTGTCCACTATGTTATTGGCGCGATTCTTGGGTGGTATCGCGTATCCCGCAAGTGGTAGCCGCGATGCCCGTATTTTGAGTTTTAGGGCTTGCCATATGGGCCCAAAACCCCACCAAATCTCAAAATAAATGCTATGAAATGAAAGATAAGGGTCTTAACTGTTACCTGCAACTAACGATGCTGAAAACAGATGGTGGGAACTCCCGGTATCAGCTGTGGAAGATCTGGCTAAAAAAAATGCTCCAAGTGCTCTCTGCTAGAGGTAAATAGTGAAATGATTTGATTTTTTACTATTTACTTGACTTATATAGGCATTTTTAGGTTCAACTTACTATAGTTTTGATGTAAAATCATATTTTAGTCAAATTTTATTTGTCATAATCCCTTAATGTTGGTCTTAAATGCATTTAACACTTGTTTCTGAGTCGTTTGCAGGATAAGAGAACTTTAGTAAGAAGCTTTGAAAGTTTGTTTATGCATTTTTCGCAATTTCACAAAATGGAAAAGGTCATTAAGCGTTTATTATGACACTTTGTCATGCTCGTTAAAATCTAGTATCAAAGGTACGAGTCCATTTCAAGTTTCTTTCCAGGCTCGTAAAAATCAACATTGTGTAAAGAAGCGTCATGGAGTCCTCTTTTCACCTCTTTTTTAGGCTCCTTAAATACGAAAAGGTTGTTGAGTCCATTTCTGATTCTTTCCAGGCTCATTGTTAGAATAATCAACCCATAGTTAGCTACCTTAGACATTAATTAATCCAATTTTTGTCTTATTTTCCTAGTTTCCATATTCCACCTTATGCAAGTTGTCCTCCACACATCCATAGTGGTCAAAATTGCTAAATTTGAGTCATGGAGCACTTGGGAAACCTCTTGGAATCAAATCTGCTTTATTACTAGCCTCCCTAGTGCATGTCTGCTTTTTTTTCTTTATTGCCTGCTTTTTCTGAGTTTTAAGGCAATTGGGAAAGTTTGACTAGGTGAAGTTAACTTGTTTTTTGTCCTCAACATCCTCCACTCTTTTCTCCTATGAAAAGCATGTATGAGTTGTCCTTCCACCACCTATTATCTTTCCTAATTGATTTTTCCAATTTGTGAGCTCCTAGACAGTTTTGGAAACTGCTTTATGCACCTATGGGGGATTTGCTTAGATTTAGTAAGCTTGATTTTGACTAAATTCGAATGGCATATTCATGCATTCAAATATCTCATGTAATTATTTATTGTGGCAGCCTATGACTTCATAGGGTTGGATATTGTACACTTATTCAATACAGATTAGTGTTTTCCTCCATATTCAGTCTTCTTCGTGAGTAATTTGCATGTGTAATTAGCAATTGTTGTGAGTGTAATTGTTCTAAAACCTGGGTTCAATTTCCACATGGTATCAGAGCCTTTGTATATTTATTTCTCTCCTTCCAATTTGTTTTGCAGGTTCGACATCATTGACTAGGAGCATTCTGCTGACTGACGGGACAATTTCTGAGCTATGGATCAATCTCAGAAGATCATCTTGACTCCATTTAATTTCTTTGAATGGAAAGCAGAGATGGAGATACTGTTGAGAGAGAAAGGCCTCTACAGAGTGACTATGGAAACATAAGCACATCCCAATGCAGCTACAGAGAAGATTAAATGGCACAACAGGAGGGATGAGGCCTATGGTCTCCTGTGTCTGAGTATATCCAAAGACCTCCTTTTCCATCTTGATGGATTGACATCACCGAATGAAGTATGGGAGAAGCTTGTTGATATTTTTGGAAAGATAGATGAGATGATGGGACATCAAATTGAAAATGAATTGATCTCCCTGAGTCCCAATAGCTCTAAATCCATGCAACTCTATTTTTCCAAGTTCAAAGCACTTGTTTTGCAGCTAAAACAATGTGGGATCGAAAAGAAGGATGATCAGCTGGTCTTGGAAATACTCTCGAATCTTGGCCCTAACTATTCAATGTTTGTTTTGACCTTCTATGCCACAAAGTTGACAGCTCGAGCCTAGAAAATGCCTAGCCTTACATATTTCATGGAATCTCTCACACAAGAACAAGATAAATTGGTGATGATGGGAACCATTAAACCATCCAAAGACCAAGATTTGGTTGCTGGAGATTTGAGGGTGGATTCAAAAAGCAAGAAGAAAGCTAAAAATCCACCTGAGCAAAAGAGAGACAAGAACAAGTCTCCATAGGAGCCTCAAGGTTCCAAGAAGAACCCCCAGAAGAAGAAGAACAAAGGAGAAATGAGCAAGTGTGCATACTGCAGTAAGGGCAATCATTCTGAAAGCTCCTGCATGAAGAAGAAAATTGACATGCTGACCAAAATCTTGGAGAAGAATGACATCTCCCTTCCAGACATCTCAAAGAAGAGGGAAGGAGGATCAAATTCAGAAGATAGAGAGAGAGTTCATGCATTGGTTTCTGGCACATCAAGATCACCTAGTTTCATCATTGATTCTAGAGCTTCAAGACATATGGTTTCGACCAAGGAGGCATTCACCTCACTTGACATGTCGAAAGGTCCACCAATAGTACTGGGAGATGACTCTCTCACTGAAAGTTTGGGCAAAGGGAGGATTTATCTTGACCATGGTAATTTCAGCAATGTGTTGTATGTTCCAGGTCTTTCCTGTAACCTCTTATCAATGTATCAGATGACCCAAACAGGGTCTCCAAAGAAGGTCATATTCTCCCCTGATGAAGTTGAGATCACAAATATCTCAAGTGGTAAATTCATTGCAAAAGGAGTTGCAAATCACACTTCGAAGGTATACATGTTCTCACACTTCCTACCCTACTCAAACCCCTCTGCTCTTCTGATTCATGCTAATGAGGCAAGCAAGCTTTGGCATGAAATATTTGGCCACCTAAATTACAAGTATCTTTCTAATATTAGTGAAAAAGAAATGGTCATAGGGTTACCAAAGATTAAGTTTTCCAAAGGAGTCTGTCAAGGTTGCATCCTAGGAAAACACCCAGAGCATAAATTTGAGAGAGCTAGTCATGAGAGAACCTCTGCACCTCTTGAGTTGATCCACAGTGATGTTTCTGGCCCATTTCCTCATATGTCAATGATTCAATCCAAATATGCATTGACATTCATATATTACTTTTTCAGGTATTGTTGGGTTCACTTCCTGAAACACAAGTCTGAAGTTTTTGGCCTCTTCAAAGTCTTTAAGGCTTTGGTTGAAAACCAGTCTGGGAGGAAACTCGAGGTCCTTAGATCTGAAAATGGTGGTGATTATGTCAAGTCTGAGTTTATTCAATATTGCATAGATGAAGGTATTCATATGCAGCATTCTATCCCTTACACACCACAAGAGAATGGTGTTGCTGAGAGAAAGAACAGATCACTGAAAGAGATGGCAACCTGCATGATGGAGGCTAAGACTTTGCCACTAAAGTATTGGGCCAAAGCTATAAACTGTGCATCCTATATCTAGAATATTTTTCCTCATAAATATCTTGATGGTATGACTCCTTTCAAAGCATGGAGTGGGCACAAGCCAGATGTGACCCATTTCAGGAATTTTGGCTCAAGACCTTGGGCTAGAATTCCAACAGAAAAGAGGAAGGCTTTGCAGCCCCAAAGCCAAGAGTGTTTATTTGTTGGGTACTCTGAAGATTCAAAAGGGTACAAGCTGATCAATTTGAGCACAAAAAAATCCTTCATTGAAAGGTGTGTTCAGTTTCAAGAAGAGCCCCTAGCAGCAGTGGAAGTTGGAGAATCCTCTTCACCACCAGAACCTCTGAATGTAAGTGAAGAGATAGTTGAACATGCTGATTCTGATATGTCTGATAATGATGATTTGATTTCAGGTCCTAAAATTCCTACAATACCAAAATGGGCAGCCAAGACCATTCATACAGCTCGAGAACTAGCTGAAAATCCTAATGATCCTAGGAGGACTAGATCTCAGTTTGAGAGTGCTCTATGCATGAAAGATCCTATGCTTGTAGAGAAATGATATATGATGGTTGAATCAGACCCATATACATATGAATATGCAGAAAATGATCCAATATGGCAATCAGCCATGAAATAATAGTTCAGCTCACTCCATAAGAGCAACACTTGGGAGCTGGTTGATCTTCCCCTAGGGAGGAAGCTAGTTCAGTGTAAGTGGGTGTACAAAACCAAATTTGTTGCTGATGGTTCACCTCTGAAGTACAAGGCCAGATTGGTATCCAAGGGCTACTCATAGTTACATGGCATAGACTACAATGAGACCTTTGCACCAGTGGCAAAGATGGACTCCATCAGGCTAGCCTTAGCCATTGCAGCTTCAAAGCAATGGGAGGTACACCACATGGATGTGAATTGTGATTTCCTGAATGGAGATCTCACTAAAAATATATACATGTAGCAGCCTCAAGGATTTGCTACTAACCCATATCTTGTGTGCAGGCTAAAGAAGTCATTGTATGGGATTAAGCAAGCCCCCAGGGCTTGGTATGCCAAGATTGATAGCTTTCTGCTATCACTGAATTTTGTTTGATGCAAATCAGATCCAAATGTCTATTTGAAGCTGATTCATGGTTCATTAATGATCATTTTTTTATATGTTTATGACCTCCTCATTACAGGAAGCTCAAAAGATGAAATTGCCTCCTTGAAGGATGCAATGAACCATGCCTTCTCCATGACAGATTTGGGGCTATTGAGCCAGTTCTTGGGGCTCGAGATTGCTCAAACCAAAGATGGAATCAAATTACATCAGTCCAAGTATGCCTTGTATTTTCTGAACAAATTCAATATGAAGGATTGCAAGCCAAGCAAGACTCCTTTCCTTTCAGGAGTTAAGCTTGAAGAAGCTGATTCTTCATCTATGGTAAACAATACACTGTATAGGCAATTGATTGGATGTTTGTTGTATCTTACACATACTAGAACTGATATTTATTATGTAGTAAGTGTGGCTTCAATATACATGGATCAGCCTCATGAGATCCATTGGAGAGCAGCCAAAAGGATCCTTAACTTTGTTCAGGGAACAATGACTCATGGGATCTTCTACAAAGCTAAATCTGATATTGATTTGATTGGGTTTACTGACAGTGATTGGGCAGGTGACAGCATAGATTAAAAGTCAACATTAGGATATGTTTTCATGCTTGCAGAAGGGCCAATCAGCTGGTCAAGAAAGAAACAGATTGCCATTGCACTCTCGTCTACAGAAGCAGAGTACAGACGAGTTGTAAATGCAGCAACTCAATGTTTATGGTTGCAGGGATTACTTGGAGAGTGTGGATTCGAATCAGAATACTCAACTACTATCTACTGTGATAATAAAAGTACAATTCAAATCTATAATGATCTAGTTCAGAAGCAGAGAACCAAACACATTGAGATCCATATGCACTACATCAGACAACTTGTGCATGATGGCACCATTCACCTACTCTTTTGTTCATCTTCAGAACAAGTAGCAGATATCTTCACCAAAGTTTTTTTTGAGAAGACATTCAGCAATCTCAAATTAGTGCTAGGGATTGCTGATCATGCTGTGAAGCATGAGTGATGACAAGATTTCCAAATTTTGTTTTACAGTCCATGTTTAAGGGAGGATTTTTCCCACTGGGTTTTTGCCTCTTTCCTTGGTTAAATGGACATGCAGTATGTAAAGGGTGAATAAGCCTTGTTGCTAGGCCCCATAATTTTCTGATATTTTACTCATAAGTCAGGCTTAAGGGGGGGGTGTTAGAATAATCAACCCATAGTTAGCTACCTTAGGCATTAATTAATCCTATTTTTGTCTTATTTGCCTAGTTTCCATATTCCACCTTATGCAAGTTGTCCTCCACACATCCATAGTGGTCAAACTCGATAAATTTGAGTCATGGAGCACTTGGGAAACCTCTTGGAATCAAATATGCTTTATTCCTGGTCTCCCTAGCACATGTCTGCTTTTTCTGCTTTATTGCCTGCTTTTTCTGAGTTTTAAGGCAATTGGGAAAGTTTGATTAGGTGAAGTTAACTTGTTTTTTGTCCTCAACATACTCCAATCTTTTCTCCTATGAAAATCATGTATGATTTGTCCTTCCACCACTTATTAGCTTTCCTATTGATTTTTCCAATTCGTGAGCTCCTAGATAGTTTTGGAAACTGCTTTATGCACCTATGGGGGATTTGCTTAGATTTAGTAAGCCTTCTTTTGACTAAATTCGAATGGAATATTCATGCATTCGAATCTCTCATGTAATTATTTATTGTGGCAGCCTATGACTTCATAGGGTAGGCTATTGTACACTTATTCAATACAGATTAGTGTTCTGCTCCATATTCAGTCTTCTTTGTGAGTAATTTGCATGTGTAATTGGTAATTGTTGTGAGTGTAATTGTTCTAACACTTGGGTTCAATTTCCACACTCATAAAATATAACATTGTGTAAAGAAACCTCATGGATTTCTCTTTAAACTCTTTTCAGGCTCCCTAAATACGAAAAGATTGTCGAGCGATCTTGTGTTCTTCACACTCGTTAAAGTATTTGAAGAGTCGTCCGTCCAATGGTAGGTTATCTCTTTTTCGGTTCAGATAGGACTATTTACGAAAAAGGAACACTCCAGCCAATCATGACTGGAAGAGTTCTCTAAGGCATGATTTTACACTTTTTCGGGCCTTGGGGACTAAATCATACGAAAAAGGACCCCTTTGGAGTCTTCTTTTGTATTCGTTCAAACTCTCTAAACATGAACGATACCAAGTTTTCTTTCAGTGGACTCGTTAAATCAAACATTGAGAGACCCATTTTGGGAATGAACCCCTCCTCTCTCAGGTTCATAAAATATATGTGTATGGACTTGTCTTCTGACAAGCTATATCGAGTGTTTGTTACCCTCTTTGAACTTGTAAAACCAAAAAGAGGCACTCATTGATTATGATGGGGGAAATGGGAAGGGAATCATTTTGCAAATAATGGCAGTTTTTTGTCGTTACCTTTGAACATGGCACTTGTCTGCACAATCATGTCAGTCAATTGGGTATTCGGCTGATCTTTGTGAAGATCCACTTTCATGAGTCATGTCAATCCTTTGAGTCTTTCAAAAGAATGCATTGTCCATTGCCGTATTGTGTGTCTGTCCCGTTCACTCATGCTGCCAAGTCTTTTTTTCGTGCCACCCAATGTTCAAAAGGGATTTGAAAAAGTTTTACCTCTGAAGTCTACACGGTCTTTGTGTCAGTATCTTTGATTCAGTCATATGGTTACTACATTCACATAATTTCAAAACTATGTTCCGAGTTTCATGTTGTCAATGTGGGACTGATCATGGCCCTCCTTTGACGAGACTTTTCCTGTCGACATCAGCTTATCATCCAGGAAATAGTCTTAGAAACAATATTTAGTACCTTGAGATCTGTATGCCTTAATGACAGATTCTCTCACTCTCGACATAGGTTCACGTCATTGACCTTTGATCGATAGAATCGACTAGGTGTTCGCCATCAGGACATTTATTCACACTCAGTAGATTGTACTAGAGTACCTTGGAATCATTGACATTAATGGTGATCTCCTTCGCACTTGTTAACGGTTCACATCATTGACTGGTAATCAAGTGGTTTCTACCATGTTCGACTTCAGATTATTGTAATCAAATGGATAGAATCATACTTTGTGGAAGACGAGACGAAGACCCTGGGTGTTAGTTTAAAGCACTCATTTCTTTTCTCCAAGTTGCGATGGAGTTTTGTATATCTAGCATGGATCCACATTTGTATGGTCATGGCTATGCTCAAATTTGCATCTGTATGACATGGATCTAAATTGTATGTCTGGTATCTATGTCTAAGTTTAAGTCCTCTATCACATGGATCTACGTTGTATTCTAGTATCCATGCTTGTTTATTCCTCTCATGGATCTGCCTTGTATTGGTCTGCAGCCATGAGTTTGGTTACTTATGTCTATGAGTCAACATACTGATGTACCACATATGCCTACTTGATGACATGCTCTGAAAGAGCCAACATTTTCATCTCATGGCGACGAATTTTTCTCTCAAATATCTCGTTTATCATATCCCTCTAAGACTCATGCTTTAGGGGGCATCCTATTATACCAAAATACTGTCACCATCATGTGCTAAGAACTTTGACATGCCTACCTGCCCTGAATCCCATCTCTTGGAGTGAAAAATCATGGTTGTCATCAATCTTCTATGAAAATTCCCAGCACCACGCTTGCTCCTTTATCCAGAAGCGGTACCCTTGTTCGCACCATCCATCCCCTGTTGCCCACAAGTGGTGCCACCGCTTATGGCGCTTGTTCCATAAGAGGTTATTACCAGAACCACTCTATCATTGAAGGAGAAACGCGGTACCTTGGGTAAAAAGGGAAAAATAGAAATTTCTTGAGGCTTCTATATGATAAGCCTCGTGTCCTCTCTTATCCCTACTGTTGTCAGTTAGTTGAGCTCAAGATCCCTCATCCTAGGATCTTAGAGGCCACCTCACCCACTAATATCTCAACCTACCCTATCCATTAAGCCTTGTAAATACAATCTTATGGCGATGGTTGAGGGGGAGAACTCTCAAGGTATTGTTATGCTATTGGATTGATCACCTGGCCCAAGATCATTTGGGAGAGTATAGAGAGCTAGAGTTGGAGATTTTGGGGATGAGAATTCTTGGTTTCATGGAGATGCATGTCAACACTAAGGCTTGGTTGCAAACTTCTTCATATTTCTGTAATGCAAGTTGATTTATGTCCCACATATATTATTGTTGTATGATTTCACATGTATGTTGTTAGATTCCTTAGTCACTAACATAGATTAGTAGATTATATTCTAGTGGTTTCGATATGTTTGCGTGTTGAAGGTTATTGCAGGTACACAGGGTAATGATCAAAGTATTGCATTCCAGGTATCTATGACGTCTAGGGAGAGTCTTCAACCTCTGTCCTATATTTGTTCTGGATTTGAACCATTTAGACCAGTGGAACACCTTACTGTCCGTAGGAGGTGAAATATTCCAACTAACAGAAGATCTTGATCATGTATCATTGTCTTCATTGCTTCCATAATTGTCCTATTCTTTCTTTCCACAACACCATTATGTTGAGGATTGTAGGGAGTGGTTAGTTCCCTCTTGATTCTAGCTTCTTTACAAAAGGCTCCAAAATATTTTGAAGTATATTCTCCACCATTACTATTCTGAGTGAATTGATTCCTCTTTCTGAATGATTCTCTATCAAGTCTTTGAATTCCTTGAATTTTCCAAATAATTCATCCTTTGTTTTCAAGAAATATATCCATGTCTTTCTTGAATATTCATCAATAAATGTAACATAATATTCATGACCACTCAAGGATGTGGAGGGCATTGGACCACATACATCTGAATGGATTAATTCCAACGTACCTTTAGTAGGGTAATTTATAGGGGTGAAATTTCGCTAATTGGCTATTTTTTGGGTTTTTTCCAAAAATAAATTCTCTATTTGGTCATTTTTAGTGTCTAATATTGCCTATATTTACTAAAATATTTTTTTTATCATAATATTCACCAAAATTTACACAATTCAGTGTTAATTTTATGTTTCTGTTGAGGCCTGGCAATTTGCAGGCAGCAACAGCAAGGGATTATCCCCATTCAACATTCCCAATTAGCCCGTGATTGTTTGGTGTAAGGAATCTATCCAGTTTGTGGTCCGACTACCGTAAGTCAAGTAACAAAATAAAATGTTTTACTGGTTGCGGCCCGATCCACCATATATATTTTTGTATTTTTGACTTAAAGTATGACATGCAAGTGCCTATTTAACATGTAGAATTGATAAAGGATGCCTGGAGTATTCACAAAGTGATGCGCAGGTTCTTACCTCTCGTCTTAAACCCACAAGCATCTAAATCACACATAAAGTAATCAAGTAAATCTAAAAATCTACCTATCCCCACGGAGCCAAATTGTAACTTATTTATGACTAATGTTTATTGTGCATGCACTATAAAGAGAAACTACAAATAGCTGATATTTCTTCCCAAAACACTTGAACAATTAAAGATATTTAAACTATCAGATAACCAATTGCTTATTAAAAGCATTCATTACTCATGGTGGTAATTTCACAAAATAAACCAGAAATCATTCAAACAAGAACATAGGTCCTAAGAGTTAGAACGATCTCACGACTAGTGGAGACAAAGATGAAAAACGAAATAGTTCATATTCAACCAATCCATAGCATAACATTTGAACATCCCACCAAACTTTCTCTGACAGGAAAAATAGTAATTCTTTATTGCAAAAGGAAAAAGTTCTTCTTACAATATCTCTTCACTAATCTAACTAGGAAAAAGTCCCTCTTTCCTTTAAGTCCTCTATATTTATACAAAAGAGTAAGACTGTTGGGCTTCCCACAAATAAATCTTGGGCTTCCCCAACTCTACGCCTCCCAAAATTTACTTTCACTAAGTGTTTACAAAATTACATCATATTGCAAAAGTGAACAAATGTTTATGAGGAGGGCCCCGCTTGATTATTTAGAGATTTCTTCCACGCTGAGGCCTCTGAATCGATACTTTCAAATTCAGAAGGTTCCAAGAACCGAATATTTATCTCGAATTTTACAACCTGGTTCTTGATGGCTTCGATTCTAGCTGCACTCAGGAGAAACTGATCTTCTAATAGCTGCACACTAACTACGAAATGATCTACCTCATTCCTTAAGGTCGGTTCATCTAAAGCCTTAATGTGTTGTATTCTTCTTTCATCCTCTTGGTACCTTTTCTGCAAAATTTCCACAAACAGGTTGTGGTCCGGAAAAGCATCTATTCTTTGCTCTTCCTCTACTTGGCATCGGTTATAAGTAATCAGGAGCCTTCTAAAGAATTCTGTACATGCCCCTTTTGTCTTTCTAATAGCCTTCTTGAGTTCCTCGGCTGTGCTGATGGGTCGTAGTCCTGCTTAAGGGCCTGTTGATCTTTTGAGGGTAGCTCTGCAGGAGCTTCTTCATTAGTTTCTAGTCTTGCTATCCTTGTGGTCAGGACTTCTAGGATATCATGAGATCTGTCAACAAAATATGAGGAAGTATCCAAAATCTCCTCCAACCAGCTGTCTATCTAAAAAACCCTGCATCTTTCCTCCTTTATGGACACCTGCAGCTGAAGCATATTGGCTCTTCGTGCTAGCACATGTTCTTTGAAAGGGTGGAGATTAACCTATTGCTATTTGGCTTCCTCCAAAGCTGTTGTTAGTGAGGTAATATACTCTTGAATTTTTGCCTCCTGCTCTTGAGATTGCTTCTCATTTGCTTCCAAGGTAGTCTTCTGCAACTCTAGATCCTCTATCCTCCCTATTAGCTATTCATTCTCTGCCCTCAACTCTTGATATTTCTGTTGCACTTTCTCCAGACACTCTTGGGAAGTCTCCATAGATATTTTCTCTATTTAGAGAACCTGAAGTTCATCCTTTGAAGATTTGATTTCCTTTTGCATGTCTTCAAATTTTCTTTTTAACTTATTGTTTTCTTCCCTTTCCTTTCTCAAGGTATCTTTTAATTGAGAAGAAGACTTATTTGACTGCTCTAGATCTGTCATTATTTTATCTACATTATCTTCTGAAGCATGGATCAATGCAGCCCCTACTCTGATTGTGAACCTAGGGTCTCTATCTGTCCCGTACACAATGGTTGTATCATTTATCATCTTACCGGACAGCCCGTCGGTTTCAACCTTCCACTTGGTTCTCTTTACTATCCTTTTCTTCTCTTTATCATAGAAGATAGTATTAAAATGAGACACTTCTTCCCCTTTCTTCTGTTCAAAGGGGATTAGTCTAAGGGTGGGGACCATAGACTGTTCTGGTGGGATGACAATAGGTACTTCAGGATCTTGAATGTCGGGGTTTTCCACGTCCTGGGTCTGAATGTCTGTTATGTTGGAGGCTGATTGTTATGTCACTGTTTGGGTCAGCTTCATCTCCTCTACCTCCTACTTATTCAGCTCCTCGTCTAACTTCCTTTTTCTTTCTTCTTCTTCGATCTTGGCAGCTTCTTCTGCCTTTCTGGCTACCTCTTGTGCAGCTCTTCTTTTCTCCTCCTCCTCTCCCTTTAGCGACCCTTCGGCTTCTTGGTCCAATCTTTGAGCTTCTTTGTTTCGTTTCCTGGCTTCCTCTTCTTCGGCCTTTTGCTACTCGTCCTGTCCCTTTCCACCTTTAGTGGTAATTTTCTTTTTAAATCTTCTCCTTAAATCCGTTATGTTTAGAGCACTACCAAAAATGGACTCTTCTCTATCTCAATGGCTGGTGTACTCAAAATGGACATTAGCCTCCTTGCAGTGAGTGCTCTACAACCTTATTACGGGAGTCATTCCTGTGGAATGGCATTTCCCCAAAATGGAATTTCTCCAACTCTTCTACGAATTCATTGGCCTTCTTAACTCCAGTGAACTTGTAACTCCCTAATTTGAAAGGAAAATGTGGGTATGTTTCCTTCTTATGTTCGAATAATAAACTTCCAATTCCATCTAGAAATACTTGCCTAACTGCCTCTTTGTGAATCACATAGTCGGTGGCATACTTAGGCAGTAACAAGGGTGCTCTTGAACCTCCAAACATTCTGAAATAGAGCCCATCCTCAGTGAGGTAATAATCAACATACTCTTCAATCACCTGCAATGCCTCTTCCGACATGCAGTCACATTCTTTTAAGAAAATAAGGGTATGTAATGGCATAATGAAATGCTCACACACCTCCCTGTTGTGACTGTGGTATTTATGGGCCCACAGTGGCTTGTATGCTGAGTAGATGGGTGATATTTCCCTATCCCAGATGCATCTTAGGTCGGGAAAGGGTTGATTGCATAGTATGCAATCAATCAGTATGGAGCTCATATAGAACTCCGATTTCTTTTGGGACACCCCTCCTAATGTTGATGCCATGTAGGACGAGAGGCTATTGGACACAATATTAGCCCAATTGAAAATGGTCCCCTGTGTTGCAACATAAAAAATTATTGGCACCCGCTCCAATTTGAAGCTTTTTCCATGAGCTCTCCCAAAAATTCTATTAAGCATTAAGGAAATGAACCTGTAAGGGGTTCTTAAGCTTGCGGTGTCATATTCTCTAGTTGGCCTGGTTCTAGAGTTGTTCCAGGCATGAGCATCCTTTTGAGTGTCTCAATGAGATCCATCCTGATGCTTTTCAGCCAATCTTCAGTTAAATATCTTTGTGCTTTTGGCAAGTGGTAGGCTAGGGCTACATATCCAGGGCTATAGGTAGCATAACCCTGTTTATCCACATTCTACAGAATCATGGTGGTCACGTCTCCCCTAGGCAGAATCCACCCAATCACTTCAGAGCAAGGAAAGAGTTATGGTCTTGTATAAATCTTCATTAATGAAGACCTCTCTATGTTGACATAGATGTTTTCTTCCTCGAAGCCTATGTTAGGCACCTCCCGACGCGTAATCAATCTGAAGATTTCTCCCCACTGATATTTCGGCTCTACACCAATTATGCTTTTGGTGTCTTCATAAATATATTCCACTCTGGTGATGACTTTGATGTCAGGTTCTTCTTCGACTGCGTGAGCCTTGTTCTTTCGACGTTTAGACATTTTAAGTTCCGATGAATTTCCCTGCCAAGTACAGAAAGGTAATTTAGGTTCTGCTAAGTAGTTTTCAGACAATTTTACAGATTAAGATAACCATATAAAAATATTTTACCTATTCTACATTAGACATGACTGCAGTTAATACAAATAAGAAAAACATGTTCAAACTAAATGCCCTTGTCTAAAACTGAAACCAGTTCAGTATAACATATTTCAAGCATGGGAAAACAAGGTCTACATCATAATTGAAACAATCTTGGGCTCTCTGTGGGAGCCATGACCACAATGTTACGCGAAACACCGGTGGCGCTTACTTTAGCAACTCAAAGGGGGCACTTTAGGAGGTAGTACTGTATATGCATTCTATGGTCCATCTTAGACTTCGGCGACGCTACACTACCCCAGACCGGTTCGAGTTCGAATTCGACCGTGAATCGGGTTGCTAGCGAACTGAAAACAACGATGAGGTCTTTGTTTGAAAGACGCAGGTGACCAAACCAGTAAAAAAAAAATTCGCCATTCCCCAAGCATACCATGAAAATCCTCCCCGACCAACCAAGCATAAAACGGGGCTAACTGGCGCAGACAGTGTAACGGCCGTTTGTGCCAGTTTCCCCAACCATCAAGTGCAAGGTAAAAGGCCATAACGGCAGTGGAAAGGAAACACTCCGTGGGCAACAAAAACTCCCCTACAGACAGTTACGCTACATGTCCTAGCATATATACATGTAAATGATGGGGACTAAGGCAAACCCTAACCGCAGAAACAACAACAAACCAAAAATTGAAACATCCAGTCGAATGGAATGGGATGATGAGTACAAGGGCCTACCTGGAAATGCTGCGTGACTCGTGGGAGGAAGACCATTGAGATTCCATGGTGGAGCCACCTAGGAACGAGGGTACCGACAGCGGGGGTCCTAGTTAGCTCGAGCAAAAATGACAGCGCAACGACTGTCCAAAATAACAATAAAATAATAATCTACCCGACCCCATATATATATATATATATATATATATATATATCCTCGGTCAACTCTACTCGATGGGAAAAGGTCATCGGGCGGTTAAAACACAAGGATCGGAGATCATATGAACATTTCCTCCCATAACGTCAGGCAGTAAAACAGCTGGGAGAACCGCCGAGGCATCGAAAAGAAACCAAAAGATACTTGCATCGAAGCTCGCAATAATAAAACATCGAGAAGATAGAAAGATGAAGAGCCACAATAGCGGAAATATTAAAGACATCAAGTTCCGCAACTGGCAAAATCATAGAAAAACAAAATAACTTTAACCAAGAAAACTCGGTTCCGTGGGCAATAAAATCAAACCATCCCGTAGAGCCAACACTTTTCAAAGCCGAAACAGCGGACGCCGGAAGATCAAGGATTAATGAAACAAAACGACGGGATCAAAAAATTTAGGGTGATGTGGCATCCGTAACTGCGGAAAACTTAGAGACAATATGTCCCGATGGAATTCCAATCGACAGCCGATTGAGACACACAAATAGACAAGCAAATAAAGGCATCGGAGAAAACAATCGGTCCTGGTTTCTTGTTACTTCTCTGCAACGGCGAGCGTGTAGATGACTAGTTTTCCGACTTGAACATCAAAACGCTTCTGATGGCAAGGTAAAAATTAAACAAGTAGTGAAGCATTTGGCATAAAAATAGTCTTTCTACAGAATACCAAACTCAAAATTCAAGCCAGAATGAGTTAAAGGAGGGTCCCGAATTTTTTTTGAATTTTGGGAAAATGTTGCAGCTGCAACAATTGGTGACTACCTGGTGAACCCCATATTTTTGACTTAAATTCTTCCTAGTAAAAGACTGTCAAGCTCAAAAGCTGAATCGTTCTAGATGCTTGTATTCCTAAGTTGGAAAACCTATGCATTTAAATCATTGAGAAGCAGTCCATTCTTTGGGGAATGGGAACACTCAAAATATTTGGAAGTCCGGATAACTCTTTTGAGGCCTAATAAGTGAGATTTATTTTACCTCTGTCTTTAGGTAGTTTCTAGCTTGGACACCACAGGATCATAACATATGGTAAACAACACTATTCCTTTGTTCTTCATTCCCATGCCAATTGCACTTTTGTGTTGTTCGAAATTTTGTTCTTTTGAGTCCTCCATCTGCCTTTCTTTCTGAATTTTATTCAGGCTCTTCTATCCATAGTGTCCTTTTGTGTGAGAGAATAATTTACTTTTCAACTCACGGACGGAGAAGAACTTTTGGCAATTTGAAATTCATGTTTTTGATACTTTGCTTTGATATGTATTATTTCTTTAAGGAGTTTTGACTCTTGATAGCCTTTAGAATTTCTGACATTATGGCATGGGATCATTTAAATATAGTAAAGTGTTTACCTTGCTTCCTCTCCGTGGGCCCTTCACCATCACCCCCTAGGAAATTTTAGATGTGAAATGGATGGAGCCTTGAAATAGTATTCTAGACCTCTTAACTCTGAGTTATCTACAGGGGTTAAGTAGGGCTTTCAAGAATGCATGGCCAATTAGGAACACTTCCTACTAGAAGACATTCTATTATTTAAAAAGCAAAGTATTTTCCTCAAGATTTTAGTTAATTAAGAACCATGATGTTTCCCATGCAACCAAAAGTTTGCCTCTTTATTCAAAACCAAAATAACTAGAAACAAAGCATTAAACCAAAACAAAACAACATCAATTTATTTATGTACAAAACATTAAAGAAAAAGAAAATTGTGTGCCCACCCTTGAAGATTCTTCAATCTAACGAGTCAAAGGGCTAGGCTGTATTATAGACAAAATCCCTATCCATGGTCTAATTGTACTATTTTTGAAATTGAAACCATGTATACTGATCTACAGTCCTCCTTATCAGCCTGAGGAAGTTGAAGGAGATCAGGCTGAGTGTCAATCATAGAACTGGCTTTTCCCGAGGCATGATATCTTAGTTCAAGCTCTGTTAGATGATTTCCCAGAACAGAATTAGCAGATTCATTTCCCTCTCCCAACTTAGTGACAGTGTGTTTCATGTAAGGTTCTCTTGAAATCTTGATCTGATTTGGGGTATCCTTACGAGGTAACCATAAATGAGACCAGTCTGAAGCAAAATACCCCTTTATCCTGGCAGACCAATCTCGATTTAGAATAAGCCCATAACCATCTGGTATGTCAGCCACCATAATATCAATAAATTGACATATCGTGTTATTGGTAGATAAACGAATGAGAATGTTCTTCATTTCCCCCACTACTTTGACACTTGTTCTGTCTAGTTGAAATACTTCCTAGGATGTGGGCTTGGGCTGCCCATTAATCTTCTTGCATACTACAAGTGGCATAACATTTACTGATGACCCAGAATCTACCAAACAATTATGTACCTTATGGTTCAAGATTTCTAGAGTCAATAGGAAAGGTGGGGTTTTAGCTTTTTCTTCCCAACTTGGTTTGACGTCTTCCTCCCCCGGTTGGTTTTCACTGGGCATTTGTTTTTTAGGATCCTCAATCTTTTCAGTGTTTCCTTTGTTAACATCTACTTGTCCTTCCATAAGTTTGGCATGCTCGTTGATTTTCTCCGTTTCCTGGTTGATAGTAGTGACTTTGGGTACTTTATCTTCAATATTGTCATTTAACTGTCTCTTGACATTCTCTTGCAAATTCTTAATCTTTGAAATTGTTGCACTATCTTTAATTATCAGATCCATGTTTTTTGTAGCTGTTGGTACATTTTTAGGTTTAAGATTGCTTTTTTCTGTATCGAAAAGCGAGACACAGTCCCATAAGAACATGGTATCATCTTCTTGTTTCTCTATGGTCTTGTTATTCTTTTCTTCTTCATCACTGTCCTTTGTCAATTTAGAATCCAAGAGTTGGTTCATTACCAATGTCATCGAATTTAACCATTGGGGACAATTTTTTTCAGAATGAGGTTGTTGGTGAAAAGTAAATAAATTATCCCTTCCTACCTCTATCAAATTCATGGATGTTGAATTATGTGGAGGGGTTTTGAATTGGTTGTTATCCTCCCTTTTGTAGTAGGGATTATAAGCCTTCCGAGCTTCCTTTTCTTTCTCCAAATCTATTATTCTATTGGAGAGTTTTTGCATCATTTTTAACATTCCCTCAAAATCATGTGATTGCTTCGCTATATCTTTAGACAGTAATGAAGTTCTTTTCCAGACATTTTTTTCTCCATGTTTCTCGGGATAATCTTCTATACTTTCCCTTTCTGCCTCTACCCTTTCTGCTTCTTCGTAAGTCTCTGCTAACATAGGTTTGACATTGATTTTGGCAAACATGGCCAATTCAGGTCCCAAAGCTGAGATATAATATTCAATCAGGACTTTATCCGAAAGTCTGTCAGATTCAGAAAAATTCTTGAGACATGCCATAAATATTTGGGTGAAGCTGTGCACCTTCTCTTTTCTCTCTTTCTTTAAGGCACATAGTCCTTTCATGAGGGATGCATGATTCTTTTGGGTTGCATACTTACTCCTAAAAATCCTCTCAAAGGTATCCCAATCAGGGAAAGATTTTGCAGGCAAACCAAAATACCATGATGCTGTTGTGCCTTTAAGAGTATGTGGGAAAAGTCTACAAACCACATCTTCATATTCCCCAGCCCTTAACCCTTATATTTCCAAATAGAAGCTTTGCAAGTGGTCATCTATGACAACCTTCTCATTAGGATTGAATTCAGGTAGCAGCTTCTCAAAAGCTTGAGGTAAGTTATGCAATGGAGGTGTTAGGTTCAAAGGAGATCTGGCTTTCCAAGTCGGCAGTGGGTTGGGATGATTCACATTTACACCATCCATGAGTAGAGGTGAAGGAACAGGAGCTTGAAAAGGATAACAGTAAGGTAAAATGGGCTTACTTGCTTCAAAGGTGGAACCAATTCCTGTAAATCTTCTTCTACAAGTTCTTCCAAACTCTAAGCACCACTGAGTCTTCTAGTGCTTGGGTCAGGACAAAAGATTCCAAAATAATGTTGGTGGGGTAATCTCAGGAAAATAAGTTTCCTCAGCTAGCCATGCACTGGCGGCCCTCCTTCTAGCGCCAGAAACTGTTGAGGCCTGGCAATTCGCAGGCGGCAACAGCAAGGGATTCTCCCCAGTCAACGTTCCCATTTATCCCATGACTATTTGGTGTAGGGAATCTGTCCGGTTTGCGGTTTAGCTAACGTAAGTCAAGGAACAAAATAAAAGGTTTTACCGGTTGCGGCTCAATCCACCATATATATTTTTGTATTTTTGACTTAAAGTATGACATGCAAGTGCCTATTTAACATGCAGACTTGATAAAGGATGCCTGGAGTATTCACAAAGTGATGCGCAGGTTCTTACCTCTCGTCTTAAACCCACAAGAATCTAAATCACACATAAAGTAATCAAGTAAATCTAAAAATATACCTATCCCCAGGGAGCCAAATTGTAACTTATTTATGAGTAATGTTTATTGTGCATGCATTATAAAGAGAAACTACAGATAGCTAATATTTCTTCCCAAAACACATGAAAAATTAAAGATATTTAAACAATTAGATAACCAATTGCTTATTAAAAGCATTCATTAATCATGGTGGTAATTTCACAAAATAAACCAGAAATCATTCAAACAAGAACATAGGTCCTAAGATTTAGAATGATCTCACTGCTAGTGGAGACAAAGCTGAAAAATGAAATAGTTCATCTTCAACCAATCCGTAGCATAACATTTGAACATCCCACCAAACTTTCTCCGACAAGAAAAACAATAATTCTTTATTGCAAAAGGAAACAGTTCTTCTTACAATATCTCTTCACTAATCTAACTGGGAAAAAGTCCCTCTTTCCTTTAAGTTCTCTATATTTATACAAAAGAATAAGACTGTTGGGTTTCCCACAAATAACTCTTGGGCTTCCCCAACTCTATGCCTCCCAAAATTTACTTTCACTAAGTGTTTACAAAATTACATCATATTGCAAAAGTGAACAAAATTTTATGAGGAGGGCCCCGCTTGATTATTTAGAAATTTATTCCATGCTGAGGCATCCGAAGTGATACTTTCAAATTCATAAGGTTCCAAGAACTGAATATTTATCTCGAATTTTGAAGCCTGGTTCTTGATGGCTTCGATTCTAGCTACACTTAGGCAAAACTGATCTTCTAATAGCTGCACACTGACTGCGGAATGATCTACCTCATTCCTTAAGGTCTATTCATCTAAAGCCTTAATGTGTTGTATTCTTCTTTCATCCTCTTGGTACCTTTTCTATAAAATTTCCACAAATAGGCTGTGGTCCAGAAAAGCATCTATTATCTTCTCTGCCTCTACTTGGCATCGGTTATAAGTAATCAGGAGCCTTCTAAATAATTATGTACATGCCCCTTTTGTCTTTCTAACAACCTTCTTGAACTCCTCGGCTGTGTTGATGGAAAATTCCAATAATTCGTAGTCCTACTCAAGGGCCTGTTGATCTTTTGAGGGTAGCTCTGCAGGAGCTTCTTCATTAGTTTCTAGTCTTGCTATCCTTGCGGTCAGGACTTCCAGGATATCCTGAGATCTGTCAACAAAATATGAGTAGGTCTCCAAAATCTCCTCCAACCGGTTGTCTATCTACAAAACCCTGCATCTTTCCTCCTCTATGGACATCTACAGCTGAAGTATTTTGTCTCTCCAAGCCAGCACATGTTCTTTGAAAGGGTGGAGATTAACCTATTGCTCTTTGGCTTCCTCTAAAGCTGCTGTCAGTGAGGTAATATTCTCTTGAAGTTTTGCCTCCTGCTCTTGAGATTGCTTCTCATTTTCTTCCAAGGTAGTCTTCTGCAACTCTAGATCCTCTATCCTCCCTATCAGCTATTCTTTCTCTGCCCTCAACTCTTAATATTCTTGTTGCACTTTCTACAAACACTCTTGGGCATTCTCCATAGATATTTTCTCTATTTGGAGAACCTAAAGTTCAGCCTTTGAAGATTTGATTTCCTTTTGCATGTCTTCAAATTTTCTTTTTAACTTATTGTTTTCTTCCCTTTCCTTTCTCAAGGTATCTTTTAATTGAGAAGAAGACTTCTTTGACTGCTCCAGATCTGTCATTATTTTATCTACATTGTCTTCTGAAGCATGGATCAATGCAGCCCCTGCTCTGATTGTGAACCTAGGGTCTCTATCTGTCCCATATACAATGGTTGTATCATTTATCATCTTACCAGACAGCCCCCCGGTTTCAACCTTCCTCTCAGTTCTCTTTACTATCCTTTTCTTCTTTTTATCATAGAAGATAGTATTAAAATCAAGCACTTCTTCCCATTTATTCTATTCAAAGGGGATTAGTCTAAGGGTGGGGACCATAGACTGTTCTGGTGGGCTGATAGCGGGTACTTCAGGATCTTGAATGTTAGGGTTTTCCACATCCTGGGTTTGAATGTCTGCTGTGTCGGAGGCTGATTGTTCTATCACTGTTTGGGTCAGCTTCATCTTCTTTGCCTCCTGCTTCTTTAGCTCCTCGTCTAACTTCCTTTTTCTTTCTTCTTCTTCAATCTTGGAAGCTTCTTCCACCTTTCTGGCTGCCTCTTGTGCAGCTCTTCTTTTCTCCTCCTCCTCTCCCTTTAGCCACCCTTCGGCTTCTTGGGCCAATCTTTTAGCTTCTTCATTTCGTTTCCTAGATTCCTCTTCTTTGGCCTTTTGCTGCTCATCCTGTCCCTTTCCACCTTTAGTGGTCATTTTATTTTTAAATCTTCTCCTTAAATCCATTATGTTTAGAGCACTACGGAAAATGGACTCTTCTCTGTCCCAATGGCTGGTGTACTCAAAATGGACATTAGCCTCCTTGCAGTGCTCTACAACCTTATTATGGGAGTCATTCCTGTGGAATGGCATCTCCCCAAAATGGAATTTCTCCAACTCTTCTATGAATTCATCGGCCTTCTTAACTCTAGTGAACTCGTAACTCCCTAATCTGAAAGGCAAAGGTGGGTATGCTGCCTTCTTATGTTCAAATAATAAACTTCCAATGCCATCTAGAAATACTTGCCTAACTTCCTCTTTGTGAATCACATAGTCAGTGGCATACTTAGGTAGTAACGAGGGTGCTCTTGAACCTCCAAACATTCTGAAATAGAGCCCATCCTTAGTCAGGTAATAATCAGCATACTCTTCAATCACCTGCATTGCCTCTTTCGACATGCAGTCACATTCTTTTAAGAAAATAAGGGTATATAATGGCATAATGAAATGCTCACACACCTCCCTGTAGTGACTGTGGTATTTATGGGCCCACAATGGCTTGTATACTGAGTAGATGGGTGATCTTTCCCTGTCCCAGATGCATCTTACGTCAAGGAAGGGTTGATTGCATAGTATGCAATTAATCAATATGGAGCTCATATAAAACTCCGATTTCTTTTGGGACACCCCTCCTAATGTTGATGCCATGCAGGGCGAGAGGCTATTGGACACAATATTAGCCCAATTGAAAATGGTCCCCTATGTTACAACATAAAAAATTATTGGCACCCAATCCAATTTGAAGCTTTTGCCTTGAGCTCTCCCAAAAATTCTATTAAGCATTAAGGCAATGAACCTATAAGGGGTTCTTAAGCTTGCAGTGTCATATTCTCCAGTTGGCCTGGTTCTAAAGTTTTTTCCAGGCATGAGCATCCTTTTGAGTGTCTCAACGAGATCCATCCTGATGCTTTTCAGCCAATCTTCAATTAAATATGTTTGTGCTTCTAGCAAGTGGTAGGCCAGGGCTACATATCCAGCGCTATAGGCAACATAACCCTGTTTATCCACATTATCCAAAATCATGGTGGTCACATCTTCCCTGGGAAGAATCCACCCAATCACTTCAGAGAAAGGAAAGAGTTCTGGTCTTGTAGCAATCTTCATTAATGAAGACCTCTCTATGTTGACATAGATGTTTTCTTCCTCGAAGCCTATGTCAGGCACCTCCCGGCGCGTAATCAATTTGAAGATTTCTCCCCACTGATATTCTGGCTCTACACCAATTATGCATTTGGTGTCTTCATAAATATATTCCACTCTGGTGATGACTTCGACATTAGGTTCTTCTTCGACTGTGGGAGCCTTCTTCTTTCGACGTTTAGACATCTTAAGTTCCGATGAATTTCCCTGCGAGGTACAAAAAGGTAATTTAGGTTCTGCTAAGTAGTTTTTAGACAATTGTACAGATTAAGATAACCATATAAAAATATTTTACCTCTTCTGTGTTAGACATGACTACATTTAATACAAATAAGCGAAACATGTTCAAACTAAACGCCCTTGTCTAAAACTGAAACCAGTTCAGTCTAATAGAGTTCAAGCATGGGAAAACAAGGTCTACATCATAACTGAAACAATATTGGGCTCTCTATGGGTGCCATGACCACAGTGTTACGCGGAACACCGACGGCGATTACTTTAGGAACTCAAAGGGGGTGCTTCAGGAGGTAGCACTGTATATGCATTCTATGGTCCATCTTAGACTTGGGCGACGCTATACTACCCCAGACCGGTTTGGGTTCGAATTCGACCGTGAATCAGGTTGCTAGCGAATTGAAAACAATGATGAGGTATTTGTTCGAAATACGTGGGTGACCGAACCAGTAAAAAAAACTTCGCCATTCCCTAGGCATACCATGAAAATCCTCCCCGAACAACCAAACATAAAATGGTGCTAACTGGCGCAGACAGTGTAATGGCCATCTGTGTCAGTTTCCCCAACCATCGAGTGCAGAGTAAAAGGCCATAACAGCAGTAGAAAGGAAACACTCCATGGGCAACAAAAACTCCCCTACAGACAGTTACGCTACACGTCCCAGCATATATACATGTAAACGATGGGGACTAAGGGAAACCCTAACCGCGGAAACAACAACAAACCAAAAATTGAAACAACCAGTCGAACGGAATGGGATGATGAGTACAAGGGACTACCTGGCAATGCTGCATGACTAGTGGGAGGAAGACCGTTGAGCTTCCACGATGGAGCCACCTAGGAATGAGGGTACCAATAGTAGGGGTCCTGGTTAGCTCGAGCGAAAATGACAACGCAGCGACAGTCCAAAATAACAATAAAATAATAATCTACCCGACCCCATATATATATATCCTCGGTCAACTCTACTTGGCGGGAAAAGGTCATCAGACGGTTAAAACACAAGGATAGGAGAGCATATGAACATTGCCTCTCATAACGTCGGCCGGTAAAACAGCTGGGAGAACCACCAAGGCATCGGAAAGAAACCAAAAGATACTTGCATCGGAGCTCGCAATAATAAAACATTGGGATGATAGAAAGATGAAGAGCCGCAATGGTGAAAATATAAAAGACATCAAGTTCTGCAACTGGCAAAATCGGAGAAAAACCAAATAACTTTAACCAAGAAAACTCGGTTCCGCTGGCAATAAAATCAAACCATGCTAGAGAGACAACACTTTTCAAAGCCGCAATGGTGGATGCCGGAAGATCAAGGATTAATGAAACAAAACAGCAAGATCAAAAAAGTTAGGGTGATGAGCTATCCACAACTACGGAAAACTTAGAGACAATATGTCCCGACGAAATTCCAACTGACAACCAATTGAGACGCACAAACAAACAAGAAAATAAAGGCATCGAAGAAAACAATCGGTCCTAGTTTCCTGTTACTTCTCCACAATAGCGGGCGTGCAGATGACTAGTTTTCTGAATTGAACATCAAAACGCTTCCGATGGAAAGGTAAAAATTAAACTAGTGAAACATTTGGCATAAAAATATTCTTTCTGCGGAATACCAAACTCAAAAGTCAAGCCAGAATGAGTTAAAGGAGGGTCCCAAAATTTTTTTGAATTTTGGGAAAATGTTGTAGCCAGTGCAACAGTTTCATATTTAATAATAGCTTACCTATCAATAAACATGCTTTTTTCAATCCAAAGCAATGACCTAGAATATTATACGTATGTATAATATTAGAATCCTTAAAAATTACCTTGACCTTTAGTCTTTGTCTCACTCTTCGGAAATGGACTCTTAATATTATTTCCTTTTGCACATCCTTTGCAAATTCCTCCATGATTGATTTTCAAATCCAGTAAAACTGTCACTACTTTGATCACATGGGGTAGTGCTTTGTAGTTTATGTGAGAAATCCTCCTATGCCATAATTCACTTGGGATAGTGGTCTCATGAAAAAGGGTTGTTTCTGAATGTCCCTTGAGTTTATATAAGCCTCCTTCTTCACCAATAACAACTACATATTCAGATGATTTTCCTTTGGGCCACATAAGTAATTGTCTATCTATGAATGCAACCTTATATCCTTTCTTATCTAATGCTGTTAGAGAGAGAAACTTCCTATGGATTGGGGTGTACCACAACTGACATATTTGACACTAGAAATCAATCTTTCCCAATATTCAAGAGAAACCAAACATCTAACACTAAGGGATACCGAATCATACCTTGTTCTGGACGGTTGAAGTAGACCCCCGTCGAGCTTTCTAACTTATGCTTGTGTTAGCAATTCACTCTCAACAATAGCAAACAAGACAAGCATGCTATATAATATTGTGTTAGACCTACTCTAGCATATGTATTCAACAATGCATAAACAACTAAATGCATCTAGGGATTCAATATTCATATTCAATTGCACATAATTGGACAGAAAAATATATTTCTATTAATAAAATCAGAGATTACAATAGTGACAACCTCTATCAGCACATCTACAAACCGAAGAAACTAATTCCTCCACCTGGGCCTCCACCACCTCAATCCTCCATATCTCAATAGCAAGCTCACAAGCAAAAGCAATATTGGGAAGAACACTAAGTGCTCCAAAGGGACAAAGGGATGCAGACTCAAGTATATGAAAAATGTGGAAACAATGGACTATAGTTTACTTGCTCTTCAATTCCTCCTGTTGGACTTAGGGCAGACTCGGGTTCTATACTTTTGTCTTCGCACCAACAAAAGATCCACAGTGTTGGCCCTTTCGGCAACAACCTGAGAAAAGGTTGCAGTCTCACCCGAAACAGCTATGGGGTGCCGCAGAATCAGGTTTCTGCAAGCAAAAGAGGGATATTACTGTACCTTTAGCTTCTAACAAATGATAATCATAAAATGCAGAGATTTAATATTTACTTAATTAGCTTCGTGGTTAGATAAACAAATAGTGCCTTCCTTAACCCTTTACTGGGAATTCACAGCGAAATTAGTATTTAGCAGTGATCTTACTTATCAGTTATATATTTATCAATGCATAAAAGAAAATAACAACAACACAACAAAACCACAACACATGATATAACGTGGTTCATCCCCAGTTTAGGGGCTACGTCCACAGAACTATGTTTTATTCAACTCTTTACAAAAACCACAGTTCTGATCTACGCACTCAACTGCAGATCCCTTCAATTCCTCAAAGCTACGCACTAAGCTGCAGATCTCTGTGCACACAGCTGTAGATCTTCTTAATCACCCAAAACCCTCTGCGCACACAGTTGTAGAGTTCATCCACGCACACAGCTGGGACTTAACCTTCCTTACAAAACAAGCCTTAGCTTCGCATCAATTCATCTTACATCAAAAGCCTAAACTGACTTCTTTACAAGAGTGCTTATTTATAGTGCACTTATTACAAAACCATGGGCTTAAACCATGGGTACCCCAAACCCTAAACCCTGGACTTAAACCATGGGTTTATTACAAAAAGAGGGCTTTGACTCAACCCCGACACCTCTAAGACTATTTTGAGTTGCAACTCCGCTTACAAGCTTTCACAAAAACCGTGGAGTTACCAAAATTAAGGACCGTTAAGGTGCGCGCCCCAACATGCCCCTAAGACTCACCGGTGTCCCGTCCCGGGACACTCTGCTACTTTTCTGGTGGTAGAATCTTGTTGGCGAAGATAGAAAATGGCTTGCTACGGCTGCATCGTCATCCCTTCTGCTACTGCTACCACGGCCACAACTTGCTTGATCCTTCTACCTCCGTCATACTTATGGTGGTCATGGGGGTCATTAGGCCTTCTATTAGCGACCCCATCTTTCGAACTGCCTCCCGTTCATGTCCTATCGAACATTTGACCATCCACAACTTTGGGTCCTTAATAGGTAGTGCCCCTATGATTGCATGCCACTGTAATTTTGCATAAGACAAACAACATGACTCCATTCTTCGGGATCCTCCTGAGTCTTTCCTGAGGGGTTGTGCCTTTCTTCATTCCACTTAGAGCGAAGTTCTGCCTTGGATTTTTTTCTGGTTGATTGTATCTGCATTGGATGCTTTGGCACTGGAGACGCCTCCTCGCAAGGAGGATTGCTCATAAGGTTCTGCAGACCTCTCTCCGTGAACTCTCGTAACAATTCCTGGACTTTGTGATCATTCAACATTGTGCTAACTGTAAACTCAAAGAAGTGCACAATGTAGAAGTCGGAGGCCAGTGTAGCTTCTTATAGAATCTCACAACAAAATCTATCATCATGGTGCATTAATGACGCCAAATCTGATGGAACGGCGGTAAATACGGTCCACACGGGGCTAGATTTTCCCAAAATCCCGTCATGACAGGCAGTTCACGTGTCGATGCCGCCAAGTCGAGTTTGTCCTGTTAGTCACATTTTAGGCTATGACACACCTTTCTTCNTGCTAGATTTTCCCAAAATCCCGTCATGACAGGCAGTTCACGTGTCGATGCCGCCAAGTCGAGTTTGTCCTGTTAGTCACATTTTAGGCTATGACACACCTTTCTTCTTCGACATAACCACTAAATTCAACTTCACCTCAATGAGTACCCTCGACATAATATTTGCCTTCGACCCATCTTGACCCACACGGAAACCAAACTTCAACCTTCAAACTTTGACAGTATTCAACACTTCGTAGCTTTGAGAACAACTTCATTATAGTCTAGTACCTAATTCCAATAGTTCTTGGTACTTAGACTGTCCTTCTTGCTGTTACTTTTGATTAAGGGGTCCCGGCTTGTCCCTGTACTTCTTTAACCTACTTCCATTCACCATGGAAGGTAAAATTTCTCCATTCAATTTAGCTAACTGGACTGCGCCACCATCAGTAACTCTCTGCACTATGTATGGTCCTTTCCAATGTGTCTTGAACTTCCCCGGGAAATTCATGAATTTACTGTCATATAAAAGCACAAGATCACCATTCTGTAACTGCTTCCTCTTAATGTGTCTATCATGCCATGCTTTTTCTCTAGCTTTCTGCACTTGCTGCTAGAACCCTGTAATAAATCTGTCCTCTTCAAGTTCTAGTATCTTTGCCAGCCTTTCTTTCATCATATCTAGGTCATCCATCTCTGTGAAAGCAGATATTCTGAGGCTAGGAACAATGTACTCCATGGGCATTACTTCTTCTTGTCCATAAACCAACCTAAAAGGTGTATGGCCTATCAAATTCTTGCAGGTGGTTCTATAATCCCATAGTACTGCTGGAATTCTAAGATTCTAGTCATTTCTGTTAGCATTGCAAACCTTCGTCAGAGCATGTTCAAGGATCTTGTTAAAGGCTTCAACAGTTCCATTTTATTAAGGATGATAGGCAGTACTCTTCTGATGATATACTTGAAATTCTTTAGTCAATACTTCAATAGTCTTATTTAAGAAATGTGATCCTTGATCACTCATAAGAATTCTAGGACACCCAAATATTGACAAGATGTTATCGAAGATGAACTTCGCGGTTGTAGCAGCACTACAGGTCTTGACTGGTTGAGCTTTGGCCCAGCGAGTAAGGTAGTCAGTTGCTGTAATAATGTATCTTGCTCCAAATTTCTTTGCAGGGGGATTGATAGGTCCAACAAAATCAATAGCCCATTTGTCAAAGGGTTGTAAAGTTACCTGTGGAACTAGAGGCATCTCATCCCTCCTGGATATTTTTCCTATCCTTTAACAGATGTTGCAGTTGTGGCAATACTCTCTTGCATCCTTATGAATTGTGGGCCACCACAATCCGACTGTCATAATATTTTGTGCTGTAGCTTTTCCTGTGTAATGACCTCCTGCTGCTCCAGAATGTGCCTCAACCAAATTTAATGGTTTTTCATGCTCCAGGACACATCTGCGCAGTATTTCATCTGGTCCCATCTTATATAGTTGTCCTGCTATTAAGGTAAAGTCAGCTGCTCTAACCACCAGCTACTTCTTCTACTACGTTGTCATTTTGGTGGGTGCAAAACCTGTAGACAAGAACTGAACAATATCCTGGAAATAATCATCAACCATCTGGATGGAAAACAACTGGGCATCAGGAAGACCTTTGTCCAAACTAATGGGCTCTTCTCCTGACTCGAGCCTCAACAAGTGGTCAAGACCTAGGTTCAGTCTTCCAGGTTTGACTATGATCTCAAAGTCATATTCTTGAAATAGAATCAACCATCTGCATATCCTTCCACCTAGCACAGGCTTGTTAACCAAATACTTCAAAGTAGAGTGGTCAGTGAACATCTTAAAATGAGATCCTAACAGATAATGTCAAAACTTCTGCAATGCATAAACCATAGCTAGACCTTCTCGTTCTGTAGTAGTATAATTTTTTTTTCTGCTGTGGACAATTTTCTACTTGCAAAAGAAATAGGGTGATCAATATTACCTTCACCTGACTGAGCTAATACTATACCCAGAGTAATGGAGGATGCATTGACATGCACATGAAACTCCTTACTCCAGTCAGGGAATACTAAGATAGGGGCAGTTACCATCTTTTCCTTCAAAATATCCAAGCTTGCTTGACACTCAGGTGTCCATTAAAACTTAATATCTTTCTTCAACTGCTTTTCCATAGGGGCTGTAATCTGAGCCTATCCTTTAATGAATTTCCTGTAATATCAAGTATGACCAAGCATAGTGCAAAATTTTTTAACAGACTTCGGAGGTGGCAAGTTCACAATAATGGCTATCTTCGCAGGATCCATCATCAATCCTTGCTTACATACAATGTGACCTAGCAGAATTCCAAAAGGGGCACAAAAGACACACTTTTTCAAGTTCAAGGAAATCTAATGCTGTCTACATTTGTCCAGCATAAGTCTTAAACTAGCTATGTGGTCTTTTAATAACCTGAAGATAGTCCAATCATCAAAATAAACTTCTAAGAATTTATGTATAAATTCCTTAAAAGCAAAGATGACTACTCTAGAAAACATAGTAGGTGCATTCTTCAATCCAAAGGGCATAACTGTATACTGGAAGGATCCCATTTCTATGGTGAAGGTTGTCTTATGTTGATCTTCTGGAGCAATTCTAATCTGATGGTAACCTGAAAATCCATCAGTAAAAGAGTACACTTCTTGACCTCCAACATTGTCTAAAACTTCATATGTAAAGGGAGTGGGGAAAGGATCATGCAAACAGGCATCATTCAGCTTCCTCAGATCGACACAGATTCTGATTTCTCCCTTAGTCTTCTTTTCTTGCACCACCATAGGACTGACCCATTCGGACTCTTCAACAGGCTCAATGATTCCTACATTAAGCATCTTATCTAGCTCCATTCTGACTTTTTCTTTATACTTAGGGTTCAGCCTATAAGGGCGCTGTTTCACAGGCTTCGCATCAGGTTTCAAAGGGATCTTTATCACTCCTATATCACCAAGGATACCTTTCATCTCTGAGAACTTCGTCAAAAATAGGTCCTGATATTCATGGAGAATTTGGGTCAACTTGCTTACCATTTCGTCATCCCAATAATCTCCAATGGTAGCATACTTAGGGTTTTCTTCTGACCCAATGTTTACGGTCCGCATCTTCAGAGGCTGAGTCACTTCAGGTGCTTCAACTGCTGGTCTATGTACTTCGTATTGTCCTTCTGACTCAGGAATGTTAATGTTGCGCGGATCGTTATCCTCATCAATTGCGAGGTTATAACATTCTACTGCATTGGCTTCTTGTTCCTTCCAATCAGGTTGGTATTCTGCTATTTCTTTATCATCAAATACTTTAGTATGGATCAACCTAACAACTGCGTCCAAAGCAGGACAAACCTCATTAATAGAAAAAGTCAGCATAAAACTATCAACAAGACTATCCCAACTTACAGTACCATGGTGAAGCTCAACCTTTGCATACCAGTTCTTTGCTATAGGTTCCATGGTGTGCACAAACCTATGTACCCATTCTTCATGAGGTACATGCTTCCATGCTTCGTAGCATTGCTCCAAATGTCCCTGAGGACTGGTCATACCATTAAACTTGCTTCGCACCTCCTGAGGTTGGTCCCTAAATCTTAGGAAAAGGGACTTCTGGCACACTTCCCAACTATGAATGTACTTTTTGTGACCATTCCACCATCTGGCTGTTGTGGCTCTGAATGCTGAATCTAGAGTCTCCATTTTCTGTGATTCTGGTACCTGCTCTGAGAATTGCACAATAAACTCTTCTCGGTTTGTCGAACCATCAAAAACAAGTACGGTTCTTGTCTGTGAACTAATTCATCTAAGAGACTTGGTAATTCTTGCACATCGATGTCCATGTAGCTCATACAGTCTATTCTGCCAATTCTCTAGGCCATCATCTGAATCCGTCATGCAGGAGCTGTCACACTGCCAATCCATGATACCTTCGGCAGTAGGATCAACATAATATTCTTTTTTCGCTGTGATATTGTAGATATGGTCCAAAACATCCTGGTATTCATCTCTTACTGGCTCAGTGTACCTCTCTCCTTGAGAAGGATCCAATGGTACTATGACTCTCAGTCCTTTCCCTTCGAAAGTCATCTGCCGCTTCTTCAGGTTGATTACTGCATCATTATCTATTGCCCATTCCATGCCTAGCAGTGCTGGATAGGGGTTGTTGTCATCAATTATTTCAATTACCTCAAAGTCTAGTACTAACTCCATTAATATCTACTGATACACTAGGGAGTCTTCCTAGGGGAAAAATCTTCTGCTGATTGGCTAATCTCAACTATATAGGGGACCATTCCAAAGTAGGTTTTCCCATTTTTTCCCATGTCTGCTTAGTTAAGACATTTAATTCTGATCCTAGGTCCAATATGACATTAGTCATGTCATATTCTCCTATCTGAGCATTCAATCTCATTTCCCTACCAGTTCTTTTGACTCTATGAATAGTTTTTTCCTTCAGAACTTCGCTGAGGTTCGCAAGAAGCAATAACTTTCTGCAACTCATTTAAAGCATTCTAATTTCTCAAGAGCTTCATACAACTCTGTAAAAAGGAGGATAGTGTACTTACTTTATTCGTCAAAGCTTCTTGCGGCTGCGACTGCTGCTGAGGTTGTTGCGAAAGTGCTACTGATGTGTTGGGGTCAGCAAAGTCTCTCTTAGCTTCCATAAATGTCTCATTTTCTCTTTCGACATCAAATGCTGGGATTTTTTTTGGGGCCTTATGAACCTAAGCCTCGGCAGGTTGTTTCTCCTTGTTCTGCACTCCCGTCGTAGCTCCACTCCTGGTAGCAACATTAATGGCTGGGATAGGTTGTTGCTCCACAAAAATCAGTTGAATATTCTGAGTAGGGGCACTATTTATTTCTTGAATCTTCGTGATCAGCTGCGGGAATTGCTCAATCACATGGTCGACAACTTTGCAATATCGACATGTCATAGTTGGGTTCCGACAGTCTCTAGCTAGATGTTCTGCCTGGTTACAGTTATAGCACACAACCTGGCCTCATCCTCTACCAGCCATACCACCACGACCATGAACTCCAAAATTTCCGCGACCGGATGTACTACCGCAGTAACCATATCCATCATTGCCTTGGCCATCATTTTGTACCTAATAAGCATCATAAGTGCGTTATCTCATGAGGTCAAAGCTACGACACTCATCTTCATTGTGTCCCACTAACTTACAGAACTTACAATAAGGGTTCTTAGGGACTTGCACATACCTCTACAGAAGATAGCAGTCTTCAGGTCTATGCTGGCCAATTGTCCTATAGATCTCACAATATAGAACACTAGGGTTGAATGGGTTTGGTGCACCAGAATTCAGGAAATTTCTTACTGCAGGACATTATTCCTTGTCGTGACCCTCTGTCCGACATCATGTACACCAAACCTCTTCGCGACTAGCTTTCCTTTTTCTCATATCGCGAAGCTCTAGAGCCATCGCTGCCAACTACACTTGTATTTGAGCGATACCAGAATTATCTTCGACAGGGGCTGTTTCAAGCTTCATAGCGATTTCCAAAGCCTCCTGCTGATCCGCAACCTTCTGTTGCATGAGTGGAGTCCTAATGTGCGGTAACAAAGCTGCGATGAACCATTCCTTATGCCACGATGAACCATTCCTTATGTTGCACTGGTCCAATAGTGAAACTGACTTGATCTAGCAGAACTTTGAACCTCTGATCAAAGTCCCACACTGATTCTCCTCGCCGCTGCTAAATTTCCTTTAGTTCAGTGATACACTACAACTCGGATTTAGGCTTCTTAAATTCCTTTATCATTGTTGCTTTTATATCATCCAAGACATGGTTCTGAGTACTGGAAAACTTCATGAACTAAGTCAAAGCATGGTCTCTAAAATAATTAACTAGCTGCGCTCTTCTTGTATCTTGATCCGTAATGTTCTTAGCAGTCCACACTGCTTCACATAAGAACCAGAACTGTTCTGGATCCTCTGATCCAGTTCCTTTGAAAACAGGGAGCTTAATGTCATCATTCATATGGGCCATCGCGGATCTAGGGGGGGAGGGAGGGGGACTGGTAGTAGACGGGGGGGAACTTACTGGGGTAGACGGACCTGTGACAGGAATACTCGGGCTAGGGTTACTTTCAGACTGTGATGGGTTCTTAGGGATAATAGGTCTTCGCTGTGGGGTTACCAGAGGGTTTCCAACAGAAGGGGTTTCTTCGGGCTCTGAGGCTGCTAGACTTATGGGGTTAGACTCGGTATTCTGACCTAGGGTATAGGACTCAAAATTTCTCTTGTACCTTTTTCCACTTCGCAGCAAATCACTTTGCTCGTCAAAGGTACTTTCACTTGCAAACATAGATTAGTAATACTAAATCTAACAGTCTGATTCAATGAGCAATATACCTTTATTAGCCAATAGCATTTTAATTCTCAAACTAAATGAAGTCAAGTACTTACCCCTTGGTCCTTTGAAAAATTGTCATTCGGCTTCGCTGAAGCACGTACTTGTGTCAATGGTGAACTCCGTCACAAATGCTTCAAGGGTTTGCATTGTCCAAAAATCAACAGCTTGGGATATCTCGTTGTTCACCCTTTTCAATATATTAATTCTTGCAGGGGTCCAATCAGGAAACTGACCTTCTTGGAAGTTCGTCCTTCTCTCTGTTAACCTGGATAACCACTGGTGCAATTCTATGTGGATACTACCAAAGAAAATTTCATAAACATCAAAAAAAACATACCTTTGTAAAAAGTCATTTGCACTACGACGTGGATCTTTGTTCTCTTGTACAGCAAAGTTCAGATAAGTCTCTTCAATCCAATCATCGATTTCTTTCACTGAGGGTCTCCAAAACATAGCCCTCGAGGTACGACGTAAACCCCTCTTGAGCAGATACTAAGTTCAACCGACAACGGGACCAATTTGTTGGGCTTAGGGAAGACCTGGGTTCTATACTTTTGTCTTCGCACCAACAAAAGACCCACAGTGTTGGCCCTTTTGGCAACAACTTGTGAACAGGTTGCAGTCTCACCCGAAACAGCTATGGGGTGCCGCATAATCAGGTTTCTGCAAGCAGAAGAGGGATATTACTGTACCTTTAGCTTCTAACAAATGATAATCATAAAATGTAGAGGTTTGATATTTACTTAATTAGCTTCGTGGTTAGATAAAAAAATAGTGCCTTGCTTAACCCTTTACTGGGAATTCACAACGAAGTTAGTATTTAGCAGTGATCTTACTTATCAGTTATATATTTATCAATGCATAAAAGAACATAACAACAACACAACAAAACCACAACACACGATATAACATGGTTCACCCTAAGTTTAGGGGCTACATCCACAGAACTATGTTTTATTCAACTCTTTACAAAAACCACAGTTCTGATCTGCGCACTCAGCTGCAGATCCCTTCAATTTCTCAAAGCTGGGCACTAAGTTGCAGATCTCTGTGCACACAGCTACAGATATTCTTAATCACCCAAAACCCTCTGCACACATAGCTGCAGAGGTCATCCATGCACACAGCTGGGACTTAACCTTCCTTACAAAACAAGCCTTAGTTTCACATCAATTCATCTTACATCAAAAGCCTAAACTGACTTCTTTACAAGAGTGCTTATTTATAGTGCACTTATTACAAAACCATGGGCTTAAACTATGGGCACCCCGAACCCTAAACCCTAGACTTAAACCATGGGTTTATTACAAAAAGAGGGCTTTGACTCAACCCCAACACCCCTAAGACTATTTTGAGTCGCAATTCCGCTTACAAGCTTCCACAAAAACCGTGGAGTTACCAAAATTAAGGACCGTTAAGGTGCGCGCCCCAACACCTCCCCTTCAATGTATCTAAGGGGTTCCTTATATATCACTCCAAGAGGGTAATGGAGGGTCGAATCTGAATGATCTTAAGGCATATGGAAGGCCAAGAGTTGGGATCTTCGGACTCATTCAAGGAAAATTCCAAAAATGTTTGGACTTATGCACACATCCCGATGTATGCGGGTTTGAGGTCAAACGTCGCGTGTACACGGGAGTATAGGTTTAAAAGTCGCATACAACAAAAAATAGGGGTTTTTTAGGGATGATATTGGAACATAAAAGGATAATATAAGTCCATGGGGTCTAAATATTCTTCAAAGGGACAGGGAATTCCATCAACATGTGATCAACCATGTGTGGTAAAATCAGCTATAACAAATTCTTCCTAATGTGTGAGGTCAGAGGGGTAACATGATGGCTGAAATACATTATAAAATACATCCCGGAAGTGGAGTAATGAAGACCTAGGTGGAAGAACTAGCCACTCATCAGTACAATACGATGATAAATGTAACGTCCCTGACCCTCCAACCGGTGAAGAGGACGCTACCAAACTATCAAAACATCTGGGAAACTAGCCCTATGAAGTCTTACATACATATAAAATCTGAAGTAAATGCTTCAACATCAAAAGTACTAAGATGCAGAATCATACATATATTCAGCGAAAGAAAAACAACATTCATTCATATGCATGTTCATCATAATTCATTAACAGTAAACATAACTGCAGAAGTAAAATAAACAAGGATACTTATCTTATAAAGAACTTGTCCCGCAACCAGCTGCATCACTACAACGTTCCACCCAACCATAGGCCAGCTTGCTCATCAATCTGTCAGCAACACTGCCACCCCCAAGCTGGGCATGATTCCCCAAGGAATAAGGGACTAAGCAGGCTTACACATAGCCAAGGTACAAAAATCAGCCAAGCCCACATAGTAGGGTTTATCAGGCTATCGAGGAGCTAGGAGAAGCTAAATGCTAAGCTAGTGAGCTCATGGAAGAGATAAGGACACCTAAACCAGAGATGGCCTGACCTCTAAGACACCCACACACACCCAACTCCAGGAAATCAGTCCCTTCTCTGCTACACAGGCCCTCAGGCCCTGACACCCCCCCCCCTTGCCTTTTTAGTGCTCTTTAGGGGTTGCAGAGAAGAAAGTCAGCAATCTAACTCTATTTTTGTGGCTCCCAAACACCCCTAGGTCTATCAAGCAAGCCAAGCCTTCATCCCACTATAGCATAGTCCGAATACCAACCACTGCATGCATGCAGCAAAATCATCACTTCACAGCTTGGATAGGGGAAGACAATCCTTGAGTCATTCTTGGCCCTATTGTGGCCAAAATGACTCCATAAAAGGTTACATCAGCTCAAAATGCAAAGGAAGACACAGCCAACAAAATGTGAATGAGACCACAGCTAACACAACATAGGTACTCACAGCAACCCCCGATCAGGGGAAGAACAATAGCCCCAGTTCCCGATGAAGTAACAGGACATTACACAATCCCAACACAACCAGCAACATTGGAAAACAATAGTCCCTCCTCAACAATGAAGCCATGACACATTTTCACAGTTGGCAATAGTGGAGTAACACAGACTCTCTGTGTGAACAGGAGGGAAAACATCTCATGGTCTGACAGTGGAGAAAAGTAACGATTATTTGCCAAGATCGGAGGAAGAACCGATCCACAAACCAGCAATCCATGAGAGAAGGGAGAATGAACCCCCAATCAATGGATCATGGATCCTTTTAACTCAGCTCGGTGTGAGGAAAAATGAACGGTTGATGATGGTGAGAGTGGACAGAACAAAAACGGTTGGTATACCAAGCAGCGCGTGAGGAAACCACTCCCAACCCATGCGTGTGATTGAACCAGCTGGTGGCGAGTGCGTGGGGGAAATCCTACCACCCACCCCTACCCAGCATTAACTGCCTCAACTAAACAGGGGTTTAAGGTTTGACACATGGCTTTTCCCCAATGGCTCCCATGGGTTAGACAATCCACCCTTAACCTTAGGAAATCATGCCCTTTTCATTTAACATTGCACCATTGTAGCTGGTTGTAGGTTTATTTTAATGAATGTGCATATTTACATGATTCAAAACTATTATTTGTCAGATAGCACGATATACCATCGGCAATGATCCCAATTTCCGAAACATAACACAACCAAATCGATGGTGGGGATTTTTCCTTTAGCTCCACACCACGATTAATTACAACATATATATCATGTATCTTTTAATGCAACCAGGGTAAAAACCAGGGTGTTACAATCCCCTCCCCCTTGGAATAACACCATCCTCAGTGTTCCAATACATAGGAATACATATACCATTTGCACATCAAAATTTTGCATATCTGTCCTACTTTCAATTATTTACTTGAACTTTCAGGACCAAGCCCCTTAGCTTCCATGATCTTCTCTTGCTGGTTCTCAGCTTTTGGCTCATCCCCAAGTCTAGGAACTTTTCTGTATCTTGAGCGTCTCTCTAAGATTTTCTTGGGTCTTGGAAATTGTTTGAAGAAGACGTCCAGCCAAGTCCAGCAGCTTTTGGTCGGATTCCATGATCAATGTGCACTACTGGATTTCACTTTTCTCACCTGTGAAATGCATCATTGAAATTCTGTTAGACCAAGCATAATATAGGCATTAAAATTAGTCAATTAATTTCCCAATTGGCATGACAGTCCAAGTCTCATCAAGAAGACTTTCATATTTTTCATGCCTTCCCAACAGGCACATGAGCTCATTCATGTCCATTCTTGGGTAGGGATTTAACTATTCCAGCATTCACAATTTACTTTAAGCAAATACACACATTCTATTTTTAGCCATACATGCATTCCTTTTGTTTTCACAATGCATAAGTATAATAAAAAAGGAAAGAGAGAGAAACAAGAGTTTTTCCCCTCTTTGTCTTGTTCCATCCTGGAACCCACACCACTGCTGTGGTTTTCATGCTCTCAGCCTCTTTCACTTCACCATGAATGCTGGACCAATCCCTCTTGGTCATGACACTTAGTGTCTTCGGTCTATTTCAGACCTCTCAACCATGGAGCCTCCCCACATGGTTTGTCTCGGCTGCTAGGAACTTCATAGTCTCACTAGCACCTTTTTCATCACTCCTCATTTTGAGCTCTTCAAGACAGTCACATGTCCACATGCACCCCTAGGATGCTTTCATAGTCCTCGCTTCCAGTGATACCAATATTCAAACATTGAATAAATGCACATGTTTAGTTTATTCTCATCAGTTTTTATCTCTTAAACAAGAGTTTAAAACATCATAACCAAATCATATACACATGTATATTCATAAGCAAGAAAGTGCAAAATAATTCAATACTTATCTGTATTGTGCATTCCCTCGTTGGTCCACAGCATCCTGCTTCGCCTTGCAAGCCTTGGGATCACCTATGGACTTGGATTTTATGTCAGCACGCAGGCTGCTTCACAACATCCTTTTATATATATCAGGCACAGTCAAGCCAACCTACAGTTGGGTTTATCAGACCATCCAACCAAGCCAATATACAATTGGGTTTATCAGGCTGCAGCCAATCAAGCCAATACACTGCTGGGTTTATCAGGCTACTCAGCTAGGATAGCTAACATTAGAGGAAATTTGAGGTCTAAAATGGGCCTCCTAAGGAAAATAATAAAATAATAGTTAAAATAATAAAATAATAGTTATTAATTTTTTAGGAAGAATGACAAAAACTACTTTTTTTGTTTGTATTTTCAACATATCTCCCTGTGTTTTTTCTCAAATTCCGAGCGAGAGAGATCATCAGATGCGGAATTTAATTCTACATCCAACAATTACCCACAATGCATACTTTTGATAGACCCTACTACCCCTAAAACAAGAAATACCTGAAAAAACATGATGATGATGTCATCATCAATTTTTTTTTCATGTATTTATTGTTTTTAGGGTAGCGGTGTCTATCAAAAGTATGCAATGTGGGTACTCATTGGATGCATAATTAAATTCCACATCCAATGAGCTCTCCCACTTGGAATTTGAGTAAAAACACAGGAAGATATGTTGAAAATACGAACAAAAAAAGTAGTTTTCTTTTATGTCAAATATGTCAGTTCAACCATTATGGTTGACTCATTTTATTGAAATTATATTGGTTCTTGAATTCCAGCTCACAAAATTTATTGTTGGCACGTTTTCTTTTAAGGCCCATTTTAGACCCCAAATTTCCTCTAATGCAGTTGGGTTTATCAGACTACAGGTAGTCAATCCAACACTGTACCGTTTACACAATTTCCACAACATCAAATAATTACACAGTCAAGCCAACCTTCAGTTGGTTTTATCAGACCATCAACAAATCACCTGCACTTATATCAACAATAAACGACCATTTCTAGGTCCAGGATCTACTATGGATCCCCAGGCATATACTATCCCAACATCTCCTTCCAGTACATCTTTATGTCGATTGGGAAGGAAACTTTATCATTACCATTTCCAGGTTTCATTTCCAGTAGTGAAACCACCCCTACAACACAAGAAACCACCCCCTTCTCTGCTCTTCAGTCCCTCAGGAATGTCTCCTTCTTTGTGCTCTTCAGTAGGAGGTAGGATGAGCCCAAGCCATTGTCCATTTAGTGTGCAACACCAGACTGCATCTGTTTAGCCTGAAAACACACGTAATACAAGCAACTCATCAACGTTATTGTTCTAAAACTGTAATCACATTTCATATCATTCACTATCAAGTATTGAGACATCAAGAGTGCATCCACTTCCTAGGGTGTAATCAATATTGAAAAACCCTTTCATGACCCAACATTGAGAAAGTGTGTACCCCTTTCCAATGTGAACCATGTAGGCCCTATTCATACTCAAGCAATCTATCATAATGGAAATAAAATCAAAACATGCTCTACATATTGAATTTAACAATTGACATGCATATTCTTAGCTAGGGTCACAGAACACTAATCCATTTTCCGAGGAAATATTCCTTTGTTAAGGAGTAATGGGGGCTCCCTTCTCTGAGTTGACAGTTCCTCGTTTTCCATCCCAAATCCTTTTAACATATCATATTCACACATGTCTTACTAACATAATCCATACCATCTCACTCGTTGCTTACCGAACATGTAGTGCAGATGAGACATTTCCAAAATGTCCAATGGAGTTTCACCTGAAACCCATTTCCAAGATAGGGGAAAACCTCCCTATAAAGTTTGGCTTCTTCAGGCCATCACACATGGTATTTCTGCAATGTGTACCCCTAGCACATTCATCAAGTAGCCAAGCAGTCAATCATTACCTGATAATACAATCCAAATTGATTGTTCCATAACCAAGAAATGACATTAGTAATTAAATTCAATAAGAATTTGCAACTCTATCTACTACAGAAATTGATTTGCTTGGCAATGAGGCGATCTTCATTTGTGGGTCTCTTGTAAGCAGCACCACTATGCCCATTATAATTTTATGCTTACTACCATAACATGAATACCCACTTACAATGTGTCCTCCTGACACAATTCTATGCAAGACAATAGTGATTAGTAGTTGTCAGCAATTTCTCAAATCCGAAATTCACAAATTCAAATTTGACAACTCATTACGCATACAAACTAGTTTCATAGCCATGAGACTCTTCTCATGAGGTTTGTCTCTTTCACATAGTAGATTCCGGCCTTTGTCATGGTCTTACTCACATTTCCATGCCCCAAGCAATCTACCTGAAACCTGAACTTCAATCAGCCAAACACTTGGTAAGTCTTGATGCATATAACTTTTTCCATTGCTGCAACAATCACTGAAGCATTTTCAGAATTATAAAATTCAAATACTTCTAGCTGTTAGCATATCAATATTACCAAAACACATTTACTTCACGCAATCATTATCATACTTTAAATTACAGGGTGCAGTCACATCATTTATGCAATTTAAATGAAATGTTTAGATACTCCTTACTTCACAAGCGTATCATTTGTACCACCTTTCCCTTCCATAGAGCATTTCTGGCAGCCAATTGATCATGACTACCCTCTTCATTCACTTACTATCCTGCATTCATAACAGCTCTTGAAATGGTTCCAAAATTGTCATCAATTCATCATTTCAGCCATTAGTTATTCATAATAACTCATGCACTATCTCTATGCATTCATGCATTGCATCGCAACATTTGCACCCATACTTATGTATGCATATCTACAACATTTACTCATACTTTTCATATGCATCCATTCAATGCATAACTACAAGATTTATAAAATCTTTTAATGCATACCCACTCAATGCTACCTTGCATTGACTCAGGAATACTATGCATTCAAACATACCATGCATGGCCTAACCATGACTACTTCATATAGGATGCATGACTATAATCAAGATCATCAGTGCTTACTTTTCTTGGGCTACTAAGCTCATAACAACATAATACATGCATGGAACCTTTATCTATGAATGCAGTATAAAATTCAAATACCCACATGGTATGAGACTTCTTGCTTTTACCACTCCATGCAATTGTCATAATTAAAATCTTACCTTCATGGGTCCTACTTACACCCTTGACATTGCCAGTTTGGTTGGTCCTTTGAAAAAGATTGCAAAATTTGCTCACCAACTTTTGATTCTGGACTTGTTGCCTTATCCCTTTCTCCATAGGGTTGGTAGTCACATTCGTCAGCATCAGCAACATATTCAGCCATGTCCATGTTGTCGTTGGTTTTTCCACTAATGCCAACACCAATGCAATAATTATCATTAGTGGCTCATTATGAATGTATAATTCTCACTATTCTTACCAACATGTAATATCCTATGCATGCAAGGGATATCCTCATACATTTCATGTATAAAACTTGTAATCATAATTAGAAAGACATGGTTTAAGGAAATTTCCCTTTTCAAGTCCCCCATCCTTGCATGGAACTCCTATTCCACACAACAACTGGTTTGACTTCATGGTCTTGCTACCTCTAGGCATGCAATTCCTAGATTGTTCATATTGACAGCATCGCATTTATCTTTCAAGCAATCACTAGCACTTTGCTACTCCACACTCAAATTCTGGTGACTCTCCCTTGTTCCCTGCTGGATAAGATTTCCAATGCCTATCCACATGCTTCACTCTAACCTCGGGTATGAAAACCACACCACTTCAAAAATGATGCTTTTTACCAAATGTATTCTGGTCTGAAATGTCAACTTCAGCCACCTGGAACTCTCTTCCTTTTCATCCCTAAAACTACTGAGAAACCCAATGAGAAATTCACTACAAAACCCCAAATTTTTTTTTCTTTGGTCAAAATCGGGTCTCATCTTAACTAATTTTTCGACGTTTCAGACCCTTAGTGGACTAGTCTTCCAACACTTCAACGACCCAGATGACTAAATTCTCCAGTGCTCATCGGGGGCCCCATCAACTTTAGGTTTTCACTATATTGGCAGTTCTCTCGACTATATTTCTCTGATGTAGGCTTTCCAAATGGCATCGGCGATGCCAAGGACTGTTCATTGGGTCTCTTTTTCCACCATTTTTCTAGCTTTTTGACAACCAGATCCACTAACTTTCTCTGTGGTTCATTGGCGGTTTGTTCACCTGTTCCCTTCCGGCATGTCGGACTTGTAGTGGTCTAAGCTTCAAATCTGCATTAGTGATTGGATCCCCTACTAATTAGGCAGATAGTTCTCTAGGATTCCGCAATGGCGGTTCACCAACCATTAATCTTTTCTGATTGGCGGTATCTTCAACTATAATTCTCCGATTGGTGGTCGGAACAACTGTTCGTCGGGAGGGTAGGCCACTAAAAAACCACAATGGTGGACGCACGAATGACTAATTTTTTCGATTGGCACTCCGATCTTCTAATATTTTCCAATCACGTATATCGACGGTCTGATCCTCTAAACTCCACCAATGTTTGCTGCTGCATCGACTATCCAAACAACTAAGTTTTGTCAACGTCTCTGGTAGTTGGATAATTTTTTCAAAAAAATTTCTTCCCATAAAATCTTCTTTTCTTGTCTGCCGCATCAGTGGTTTCAACAACTGTAGTTCCCAGAGTATCGACACTCGGGTACGCTAACATCGGGAGGTTAGTCTTCTAAGCAGCCGTAACGGTAGATGCATCATCAACTAATCTCTTCCGATGTAGTTCAATGGTGGTTCCATCCTCTATCCATCAATGATGAATTCAACTAATCATTGTCGATCACCGATGATTTCATGTCTTAGAAAAATTTTCAAAAGTTCCTCTCCACCATCATCGTCGACGATTCAACCCACTATCCTCTTAGTTCTTCTGCCGACATTTCGGCTGTCCAAAAAATTAACTGTCGTCGATCAATCTATTAACCTCCACCGACATGTCATTGGTGATCCCTTCATCTTAGTGGTGCCGATCGCCGATGATTTTATCGCCTTAGAAAAATATTCAAAATTTTTCTCTCTGCCGTTGCTGTCAGTGGTCCAACCAACTATCATCTTGTTTTTTCCATCGACGTTTCAAAACTCACGTCCTCTAATTTTCACTGACGACCGATTCTGTATCGGGCGACCTTGCAACTAGATGTCCGTGGCGTCGGAAAGGCTTCCCACTAAGTCTTCTGATGCATTGACGATCTGAGACTTAGAAACATTTTCTAAAAAATTTTCTTTAATCTTCTTTCCATCACTTCATCGGCTCAACCGTCTCCTATACTTTGTCGATCGTCGACAGTCAACATCGAAGGTTCTTTCAGCTAAGTGGAGCCGGCGTTTCGGTTGTCTTCGGCTGATCTCTGCTGAAACGGCAGCTCCCACATCCTCTATCCTCCACTGACGACCGATGAGCCTTAGCAAAATTGTGAAATCTTCTGCTGCCTGTCCTCTGTTGGGTGGTCATCAGACTAACTCTTCCTCTGTGTCGGAGGACCTTCGCACTTAGTCCTCTGATGGGCTGGCGGTTCTAATACTTAGAGAAATTTTTCAAATTTTTCAGAATTCTCTAGTCATGTGCAGATTCCTTCTGATTTCTGCTGGGAAGAAGGCAACTTGCCTTCAATAGTTGACCTTTCATGGCCCATTCAGGACCATGCTGCAACCTTTACTTTGATACCACACTGTAACATCGCTGACCCTCCGACCGACGAAGAGGACACTACCAAACTATCAAAACATCTGAGCAAATAGCCCCATATAAAATCTGAAGTAAATTCTTCAACATCCAAAGTACTAAGATGCAGAATCATACATATATTCAGCGGAAGCAAAACAACATTCATTCATATACATGTTCATCATAATTCATTAACAGTAAACATAACTACAGAAGTATAATAGACAAGGATACTTATATCATAAAGAAATTGTCCCCCAACCAGCTACATCGTTGCATCATTCCACCCAACCATAGGCCAGTGTGCTCATCAATCTCTCAGCAATGCTGCCACCCCCGATCTAGGCATGATTCCCCAAGGAATAAGGGACTAAGATGGCTTACACATAGCCAAGGTACAAAAATTAGCCAAGCCCACATAGTAGGGTTTATCAGGCTATCGAGGAGCTGGGAGAAGCTAAATGCTAATATGGTGAGCTCATGGAAGAGCTAAGGATGCCTACACTAGATATTTCTTGACCTCTAAGACACCCACACACACCCAACACCAGGAAATCAGTCCCTTCTCTGCTACACAGTCCCTCAGGCTCTGACCCCTTTTCAATTCTCTTCAAGGGTTATGGAGAAGAAAGTCAACCATCTAACTCTGTCTGTGTGGCTCCCAAACACCCCCAGGTCTATCAAGCAAGCCAAGCCTTCATCCCACTGTAGCACAATATGAATACCAACCACTGCATGCATGCAGCAAAATCAGTACTTCACAGCTTGGACAGGGGAAGACAATCCCTGAGTTGTTCTTGGCCCTATTGTGGCCAAAATGACTCCATAACAGCTTACAACAGCCCAAAATGCAAAGGAAGACATAGCCAACAAAATGTGAATGAGATCACATCCAACACAATGTAGGTACTCACAGCAATCCCCAATCATGGGAAGAATAATAGCCTCGATTCCTGATGAAGTAACAGGACATTACACAATCCATACATAGTTAGCAACGTTGGAAAACAATAGTCCCTCCTCAACAATGAAGGCACAACACATTTTCATAGTCGGAAATAATGGAGTAACACAGACTCTCTGCATGAACAGGAGGGAAAACATCTCACAAAGGAAAACCCACCGAAAACGTCTCATGGTCTGACAGTGGAGAAAAGGAAAACGATTCTCTACCAATATCGGAGGAAGAACCGATCCACAGACCAGTATTCTGTGATAGAAGGGAGAACAAACCCCTAATCAATGGATCATGGATCCTTTTAACTTAGCTCGGCATGAGGAAAAATGAACGGTCGACTATGGGGAGAGTGGACAAAACAAAAACGGTTGGTATACCAAGCAGCGCTTGAGGAAACCACTCCCAGCCCGTGCGTGTGACTGAACCAACTAGTGGAGAGTGCATGGGGGAAAGCCTGCCACCCACCCCTACCCAGCATTAACTGCCTCAACTAAACATGGGTTTAAGGTTTGACACATGGCTTTTCCTCAATGGCTCTCACAGGTTAGACAATCCCCCCCTTAACCTTACGAAATAATGCCCTTTTCATTTAACGTTGCACCATCATAGCTAGCTGTAGGTTTATTTTAATGAATGTGCATATTTACATGATGCAAAACTATTATGTGCCAGATAGCACGATATACCATCGGCAACGATCCCAATTTCTGAAACATAACACAACCAAATCGATGGTAGGGCTTTTGCCTTTAACTCCACACCACGATTAATTACAACATATACATCATGTATCTTTTAATGCAATCGAGGTAAAAAATGAGGTTTTACAATAAATATCTGCATATGACTAGAAATACATAGAGCAGTCCCAGATACATAAGAGTACAATGGCCATGAATATGTATGATATACAAAATGTGACATGTGTGGTCATCGCCACGTACAATATACGATAGATCAGAATCTCCGAAGTAGATGAAGATGTAAAATAGATCAAAATCTCCATAATAGTTGAAGATATCTGGTATACACTGGAATAAAATCATGAGAGCTGAAATCTCATGAACATTGGCATGATCAAGGAGGTAGCATATATGGAATGCGACCAAGCTGGAAGGTATTCTACACGAACTGGTACGAGTACATGTCCTACTATGCGAACATGTGTCAAGGTCAAACATAGTATTTCATCGTTTGATTACCGGTCATTGATGTAAACCATTAATAGATGTGAGATCACCCACTGATAATGAAAATGGGAATCAAGGTACAGAGTGCAATCTAACAAGTGTGAATAGATGTGTTGAGGTCGAACACTTGGAATAATCCATCGATCAGGGGAAATTTATGTATTCCCAAAACTATCGATGGTGAGAGAACCTACCATTGACGACTGTAAGTCTCAAGGCACTTAAATGACTCTAGACTCCTATTCTAGAATAAATGATATGATGTCAATGGATGGAATCCGCTGGAAGGAGGACATTAAGGCATCCCCCATCAACTAACATGAGGTACTTAGCAACACTGTATAATATAGAATAAAAATATGTGCATGAACCAGTAACAGTATTGGGAATGGCTGAAGATAACTGAGGAATGGCCGACTCAGGCTTCAACTTCCTCCGAACAAGAGAATAAAGGTGAATGGTGACTGAAGGTAGGCAACATGGAATCGATATGCAAACTAGTACATCTCTCTAACATAGGAGGCATCAACAAAGGTTCCATAGGGACTGGAAGCTTAACTAGTCAGTGGAGATAAACTCAGAGTACCGAGTACAGCTCCTAAATTCAAACTAATAACCCAACCAACAGATGTGATATACAATGCTCTGTTCGAAGCCGACAAGACTCAACTGCTGCCAAAGATAACATCTTTTCCTGTCCATATTTTTGGTTTTTTAATTTTTTTGGAGTTTTTCAAATATTTTGAAAATTTTGAAAAAGAATAAAAGTGCTCTATAGTACAAATATATGAGGAGATGAGTGTCAGGGGGGAATGAAACTAGTTCCAAGTATTAGAACATTCCTATGCTCAATGCAAGGATATATGTGCAGGATAATGACACTCGGGGGAAGGTCTCCTCCCGGTAAAAGGGATGATCAAGCTGCAAAAGTTATGTAAAAAGGCTCTCCTTGGATAGACATGAGACAAGCTCAGGCTATATGGCGGATAACTAAGTCAGGGAGCCGACATAAATTCAAGAAGGAAAGCAAAACTCCCGAAGATGCAATTACAACTTGATATATACAAGGGAGTCCCGGGGAAATGGCCATCATAAAGTTCAAGAGGAGAATGAAGCTCTTTCTCAAGGACATGGTGGGAATAAAAAGGGACTCCCACAACCTAAAGGAGGCATCTCAGCATAGGTACCAAATTCAAAATAGGTTCTAACTAGGGCACCCATGTATAGGAAAGCTCTACCATCCACACAATATCACTTCTAACAACAGCAAGAAGGTTCTGTGAGATCATGGAATGGGTTCGTACCTAAGTTTAAGATGAAATGGTCCTAAGGTCATGCAAAATGCAGGTGGATGTGAAATCCTAACCTATATTCTAGTTTATACATGATACCTGTAATGGGAACGAACGGGTCAAAGCCTCGAAGAGAGTGTACAAAAACTGGACCCTACATGACAATAATATTAGTCCAAAACAACTGGAAACAACAGTACAGATTCCAAACTATAGGATATAGGGAGGATTGATCATGAAAACTAAATGGAAAAGAAATAGTGTGGTGGATGATGGGACATAAGAAGTAATGTAAAGTGTAGAACCAACGTTAACGTATCCACTACAACCCCCTTGAGGGTGACCACTGGTGTAAATATCAATCAAATTGAAAAAATCCACCACAAATGGAGTAGAGGATGGAATATGACCATTCCCAAATCCATGAGCATGGTAAGGGGATGTGATGCCCCCAAGTCTGACACCAGGGTCCATACTAGGACCAAGGATGGGTGACAGGATATGAGGCATGCCAAAAATAAAAGGATCTGAACTCAAGAGAGCATAAATATACTCAAGCAACCGCGATCCCAGAGGCCAACTAGCGCACAAATAGAACACTCCTAAGAAAATCTACAGCCAAAATACAAGCAAACCAAGGGGAGGATATGTGAGCTCCCGAATGCAGCAGGTATGTCTCTCCTAGGAGAGGCTCGAAACTCCCATACACTACAAGCATAGGTACGTAACCAATTATAGTGGCCCTCAGCTTCAATGCATATATAGACTGTGTTGTCCGAACCCTACCTGGCCAGGACACCTACAAAATAACCTATGCAATTACCCCCTCAATACCTAGGTAAGAAAACTAAGGTCACCCCAATATAACCAAAGCTTAGGCTAACAGTCGCAGGAGGGATCGACTGTATGGGTAGGGTAGCAAAGCCCGAAACTCTCGAAAGAACCCCTAGATACAAATAAGATCCTGGAAATATATCTGACGCTCACAGAAAGTGACCAGGGGTCATCCCAATCACAATCATGTGCATTGCCTCACGCTTAACTCCTATGTAAGAGGAGCGTCCTAAGAAACACCAATTATATCAAGGATTTCTCTCTCTCACCTGGACAGACACCTACTTTTTTTGTTTAGTGGTCTTGGAGAATTGACTCATGGGGAACTATTCCAAGACCCTAAAACTTAATCTTGTTGATGCACCCTATAAAATAAAAGAGTGTAATTCATTTTATTAAGCGTTGATTTTACTTGGCTGCGATTACTCAAAGGGAAATGGCCGTGCAACTAATGATAGTTATGACTCGGTAGTGAAATAAATATGCACACCTAACAAGCAATTCCAAGTGCAATCTTGTAGAATGAAAAATGGGGTATGCCACTGCATGAGATGCAAAAATACTCATTCCTTTCCAAATGCCAATGCAATCTTTCCTATATGAAAGCCTAAATACAACTCTCATCCAAGAAATCCAATTCAAGTACCTCCTCAAATCCATATCTAAGATGCAACTAAGAGTGCAACTATTTTGTATTTTTCGATATAAAAGAATGAAAAATTCAATAAAAGTCATTTAAAACTCTTAGTCTTTGCAGCAAGTATAAAACACAAGCCCAGTAAGACACCAAGACAAAAAGAGTAATGCACTAATGGAAAAACAAAAAGATTAATGACTAAAACTACTATCAAAGAAAAATCAATGAAAAAGAGGTATCTGGTCACAAAAGAAGCAGTCAACAGACAACATCAAAACCTAGGAAGACCCAACCACATTCACAACCCACCCAAAAACTTCGCACAACATCAAACTCAACCAAAAGGGAGGATGTACGCGACTGTATAAATAAAAACAGTGTATGTACGTGACTTTTGGACAAAAACCTGCATGTATAGGCGTATACGCTATACTGTCTAAAGAGTCTGCAGAGGGACATGGAAGGCCATCAATATGTGATCAACCATGTGTGGTAAAATAAGCTATAAAAAATGTTGAGATAGAAAGTAAGTTCTTGTAAAGAGGGAACCTTATGTATTATTTTTGAAACCAATGTTTCAAATTACACCATAATTGAGTCCATCATCAGGGATGATACTCAAAACAAGACAAAGCATTGAAGGATAAAGGGACTTTCTAAACCATAAATAGATGGTCGAGGAAGGTGAATAAATTGATGACTTATCCTTTCCAATTCCCTTTAATTTTATTAATCAAAGGTTTCCATGTATTACTTAACTTTAAACCATCATCCTTACTTAAATTATTATTCCTTTTTTCTACTTCCACAACCTCTCGTATCCTCCTCTTGTTATAGTTGTCTTCCCTAGCAAGAATTCTTTGAAGAAGTAAGTTCTTCTTCAAACCTAGTACATACAAGACTTCTTTTATTTTCACCGGGGTTCCAGAATCAAGCTTGTATCTTGCTTCACCAATTCCTTTGATAAGATATTGATAGACATCTCCTAATGATAAGTTCTAAGGAGAGTTTTTCTCTTCAAGTTTTGACAGAGTTTTCTTTTGTCATTTCATGTTCTTTGAAGCACCACTATCAATAATCCATGTATCCTCTCCAGGTGTCACAGGCCCAGAGATTGCACAGAATAATACATACTTTTATCCATCTTCTTCATTTTCTTATTTTATTTGAGGTCCTTCTTCCTCTTCTTCTTAATCTTCATCTTCAGCTAGATGTGTATAATGTATTTTTCTGTTGTTCCTCTTATTTTATTCTTCTTTCTTCAATGGACAATTTTTGGCAATGTATCATATCTTGTCACAATTGAAACATTAAAATTTGGGGTAGTTTCTTATCTTATTGTTTCCTCTTGTCCTTTGGAAATTCTTGGAATATTGAGACTCCTTGTGGCTTTCCTTCTTGAAGTTAGATTGACTTATTCCTCTCTTGGTATGGGTAGCTAGGTATTGATAATCTTCTTTAATTAGAGATTATCTATTGGCTACTCTAGCCTACTCTTGGATGCAATCTTCCCATACAATGTCAAATTTTGTGATTTCCATTTTGGAACACATAGTCTGGATGAATGAATCCCAAGGTCTAGTGAGACCATTGAGAGAATTCATAACTATCTCATCTTAATCAAGTGAGTCTCTAATGGATTCTAGTTGCTCCTTGAACTGGGATACCCTTGTGAAGTAGTCTTGGATGGATTCTCCTTGGCTCTCAAATTCATCTTTCTATTGATGTTCCTTCCTTCATACATTCTGGATAGGGAATCATACATATCCTTCGGTGTCTCTTTGGATGAAAATTGAGGAATCGGGTGGTATTTGATAGAATCAACAATGATCCTCATTTCCATAATCAGGTCCTTCTCGTGCTTCTCCTTAGCTTCATCCTCTTCAAGTTTTGTAACTTCTCCTTTGATTTATTTGTCAATATCATTCTCTCTAAGAATGAGGCAAATCTTATATTTCCATGCTCGAAAATTATTTATTCCTTCTAGCTTGTCCTCAAGCTTAGTGCTTGGGGCCATCATTCAAGAGGTAATTACTCAAAATACAAAATTGACCTTACCAGAAGATGTGTTTGTCTAAGGTGAATTGACTGGTACACTTGGTTTCTAGATATTCCAAATCTTCACCTCTCAAAATTGACTTGCAATATTCTAATCTACAGTTTCTGCATTTTTCTGGTTTTCTAGCTTTCTACAGTTTTCTAGTCTAAATCCAAACTAGGGTTTGAATTTCCTAGAGATCTACCCACTCAAAAATTTTGAGCTAGGGATCAATAGATGTGCTATATGGAGGTGAAAATTTCTATGCAATCATATCTCCAAGATTCCAACTTTGACAAAAACGCTAATTTCTTGCCGAAGGGAGAAGAGAGAGAGTTTCACCTTTTGAAAGCTGTCCTATTCAGGCTAGTTCTGATACCATGTTAAGATTCCATATGCTAAGATAGATAACACCAGCATTCAATTCAATTTCACAACAATAACATATACATGATCACTAAAAGAAACACAATCACAATATAGACATCGATTTATCCTGGGAAACCCTTTAGGGGAAGAAAACCCATAAAAAATTCCTCTATATAGATGTATCAAAAGTACAAAGACAAAACCACAAAACATGTGCTCTTTGTCCTTGCGTATCTCTCTCTCTCTCTCTCTCTCTCTCTCTCTCTCTCTCTCTCTCTCTCTCTCTCCTATGCACAATACACAAGTGAGTGTGTGTCCCCAAATGAGGAGCACACCACTTCTATTTATAGTTTATCTTCCACTTGAATTTTTCCCTAACTAGGTCGGCCCCAACAAACTTACTGGGCCGACTTACCTAGGAAGACACAAAACGATATAATATTACTTTCTGGAGGTTTCTATTGACCCGACTTACAATGGAGGATTTACCTCATGACTATATGATGACCAAATACAATAATAACATCCCATCGAAGGAATAAAACATCTCTGATATATTACAACAATAAAATACATTTAGAATATTCTTCGAAGTTACAATATTTCAAGATCTGAGAAGAGCTTCGTCTAAGTTAATGCCACAGTCATTAGATGAACTATTGTCTTCATTGTAGTAGAACTTATTCTTACTTTATTCATTTCTATGGTCTTTTTATCATATATATCATGTATCACATAAGGACATTTGGAAGCATAATGACCTATTCTATCAAAATTAAAACAGTTGTTAGGTAACTTGGCTCTACATGTGCCATCTCTACATTTGAATTTCTTCACCTTCAAAGAGTTTTATTCCATGGTAATAAAGGGAGGTTCTTCTTCAATCTATGATTCACAACTAAAATAATCACCATATCTCTCATAATAAATGTCTTGTAGCTTGTCCCAATTTTTTTTTGCTAATGTACACTTCTTTACCTTGTCAGTTGTTGGCAAGGTATTGAAGTGCAGAAAATGTGCTACCGCCACTGACAGGAAGGATTTCGACAAAGGTAAAAGTCAACCGTGATGGAGGAAGAAACCGAAAAAATAAGATATTTTGGCTAAATTAGTTAAGAAATTGGTCAAGTGGACCATTTTGTAACTACCTAGTGAGCCTATAAGTAGAGATTAGGACTGTAAATTTTGATCATCATTGGAGGATCATCGTCAAATATCTTGAGACATCCTTTGGAGGCATTTTTTGGGATCTTTTTTCATTTTTTGCTTAGAATGAATTGACTGAGAAATGTTTTGTCTTTTATGGTTCATTGTTGGCATTGATATTATGAAGACTTTAACTTATGGAGTAAATTGGACCATCCTTTGATCTTTGCATTGTAATATCTTGTGTCTATGGAATGTAAGCTATGTGTTGATAATCTCTTTGCTGCAATATTGGGTTAAATATGTGATGAATTGGATAAAGTGATGTTGCATTTATAATTTCCCGTTAACTGTGAATGATGTGAACTATTACAATACTTGTTGGTTTAATATGTTGATGTGTTTTTCGATATAAATATGAGTTAATATGATTGCAAATAATGGTGATAAGTAGATATGGTTAATAGTGCGGTTATAAACATGGATTTATGGGTAGTTTTGTGATTGGGTAAAAGATAAGTGGGCAGTCCTCTTCCTATTGCGGAAACTTGGTTCTTGCAACCCTCCCTTAGACATCTCAGGTGAGACTGCATCTACTCCATAGGTATTTTTGTAAAGGGTAGATCCTTTTTGGGATGATGTTTAGGGAGTTTGTGTCAGTAGTCGTCGATGATAGTGCGAAGTGAACCCCTATTGAAATATCAGTTTCAACAAATGGTTTCATTGTTGGGACCATAATTCGAAGAAGAAGAGGGCATGTTATGGAATCTGACGAAACCGAAAAAATAGGATTGGTTTGATAAGAAATCCCAACAGTTTACAGATGAAGAGAACCAGAACCCGATATTGATGACATAATATTGGATGGGAAAATACATCTACTCAGATGTTCATGAAATATTTTTCTCTAAATTCCCGATAGTACTATATGAGTGGTTGGTGAAACTTACTTTTCAGAAGAATAATTTCCTATGAGGAGAGCCTGACCAGTGGACCCAGGAACTAATACAATAGTTGTGAAAGGTAAACAAGAAATATTCAAGGGTTGTTGATGTGTGGATAGGCAACATTTTCAAGGGATACATTTCTGAGTTTATTTCCATCAAATATCACTACGACACTGGAAGAGAATTCTTTAAGGGACCAAGGAGGATATTTATATTATCGCTACTAATGTGAATCAAGATGCTCATTTGTGAAAAAGGAATACTAAAGATGAATTCCGATGAGTTAAGGCCCAGTGTACGGAGGTTGTGGGTGCTACCAAGGTAAGGGTTTGATGAAATGATACAGGGTAGATGGATGGGATTCACGACGAGACTGTGAGGGAAGTCGAAGAAGAGTGTGGTCATCTATGAAGTGGGGTGAGGTTCCAACAAGAAAATAGGAGGAGGACTAAGGAGAGTTCTAGTGTGTCTAGAAAAAAAAATGCGAAAGGGACCACAAGGGACTAAGTGACCCTACAGTGACGAAGGAAACGACCAGGCTACACCCGAACCCGAGGAAGGACTAACCCAAAGATAAAACATACCTACAACTCCATCCATTGAGCCAAACTTAGGAGGAAGAAACACGAGTTCATCACAGGGATGGCATGCATTTCAACACAATGGTAATAGTAGCGGATCAACGAGAACTGGGAGACCCAAAATGGTGGGTGACAATGTAAAACTACCTTTGTTTCAGGGTAATGGGACTGAGGATCCTGAATAATATTGTTTCTTATGTGAAGCAGTGTGGATAGTGAAACAAGTACAATATGGTGATATCAAGAAAGGACAACTAGCAATGACCTTTCGAGGCCAAGAATTGGACTAGTGCATGAAATTCATGCAGGTACCGACGAGGCATCCCCAGAGAACTCTAGCATAAAATAGGACTAGAATAATCATGGAATTCAAGAAACCTAAATCAGAATTGCAGTATATTACCGAATTGAAGGAAATAAAGAAATTCCAAAATGAGTCGGTGTGGGACTTCGATCAACGATTCAAAACTCTAATGGCCAAGGTTAGCTTCGGTATGAGTAATGTGAAACACACATAATGGTTCATTGTATCCTTAGTACTTTATATATGCATGTTGTTAATGCAACACAAGATCCCATCTGAGGAGGAAGCCCTAGATATCGCGATAAAACTGGAGGCTTCACCAGTCGGTGAAACAGGGATCGACATGAGCCATATCCAGTCACACTTGGAAAACCTTACTATCAAAATGAAGGATAGTAAGAAAGGAAAATAAGTCCATGAAGAAGTATGGTGTAGTTGACGTTGGTCTGAGAGACATCACAAGGATCCGTGTCCATAATTTTGTGAATATTTACACTTGGGGGCACCAAACATGTTGAGTCAAGGAGGATTTCCTTAGTGTCGAATTTGTCAAACAAGAGGGCATCAGTCAGAAGAAAGCTTATACTTACAGAAGGTTGTATCGAAACCAACTAATCTCTTTTGAAACTTTTGTTGATTAGTTGGTCATGAAGAAAAGGATTGCATAGCTTACAATTTGCTCCAAGAAAGGACTATCGATACATACTTTATGAAGGGAGAGGAGGAACGACCAGTGAAAAAAATTCAACCACAACCACATTATACTCAGTTTCAGTATAATAAACTGCAACCACAGTATAACCATATGCGATCGCAGTATACTCAGTCATAATACAATCAGTAGAAACCATAGTATAACCCACCACAACATTAATTTAACCAGTCTTAGTATAACCATCCACTGTACCAACAGCAAGGGGGATTTCGAGGAGGATTTCACAGAGGTTGTAACAGACGCTTTGGTCTTGTAGGAGCTATGTGTCGAGGATGAGGACTACTTACATGCTATAACTATGGAGTGGTGGGACATTATCAAAGAGACTGCCAAAATATAGCAACTCAGTGTACTTATTGTAGTGCAACTGATCACACTGTCGAATAATGTCCACAACTAATCCCAAAATGGAAAAATAAGAATGCACCACAACCATAACCTAACCAGAATTCAAATAAGACTTAGAATCAAAATCCTGGACCAAATGTGGGAAATATATTAGCTGAACTAAGGACTCAACCACTACATGTTGGCATAGAAACAAGAGGAGGGGCTATGACATGGGACGATGGACCAACACTAAATGTTCATCCTGAGGTCCTAAAGAAAGTCCAATTCAATGTACAAATAGTGATAGAAACCTTCTTCAAAGAAAAATACACCTTCATCAAGGACAGTGGTAAGTTACCTATTTACGAGATGTCACCAAGATTTCATTCGACAAACTCACCAAGGTCGAAAAGAAGGGTTAGTACTTTGAAATTGTTTCTAGAAATTTGTCTAACGTTAGCAAAAGATCAATATGCATTAGTAGATATAGCAAGATTTTTGTATCAATGGGAAGAAGGACGACATGATCGCCCAGTTAATTCATTGCAAAAGAAAAAAAAAGGAAGAGAAATGAGAATGAATGTCCAAATTAGAGAATATGATGTAGATTCATTTGTTTTGGATCTAGGATCATATTTGAATATCCTAACCAAGAGGACATGGGAAATGATGGGGAATTCACAACTAGTCTGGTCCCCTGTATAACTTCGTCTAGAAAATCAAGCCAAGGTTTCTCCAATTGGACGACTACCTAGTCTACCTGTCAAAGTGGAAGGATTGAAGACGTATGTAGACTTCGATGTTATTGAAATAATCGACGATAGCAGCCCACACCCCACACTATTGGGAATTGTTCAGGATATGGAAAACTTGATGGTTATCAATTTCAAGAAAAGGATAATGACATTCGATAATCATGACGTAAGAGTCATTGCTCCATTAGATCCTCTCGAAGGGAAATGATATGTTGAACCAATAAAAGATGAAGTCGCGAGAGGATGGGATAATGCGTATAATATATTTGAATACTATATCACTCACACTATTGATGGATAGTTAGGTTGGTGAAGCATCAACTCAGCATCCTTAGACTCGGACGAAGTGCTAAATAATTGGAAGAACCGGTTGCATGAAGCATCACTCAGGAATTGTGTGTGCATCACTCAGTCGCTGCGATGGGTTGAAACATAAGTACTGGACTTATATACATACAAAGGACCATCTAGTTTGGCACGTTTATTAGAAAATTTGAAGATAGAGTATCTGAACCACAACACTTGTTGGCCCTGGAAGAGAAACTGAAGGATACTCCTACAAGATGGTGGGATATGCACAAGGAAGCGATAGTGGACTGGAAGATATGCCGACGATTGATGGAAGTTCGGTTCGGGGAGGAAAATGCTATAAAGGAAAGGAATATGATGGAATAAATGATACAATAACCCATTTGATAACATGCCAAACAACATGGGGACTAAGGCCGAAAGAAGAATGGGTTCACGCGTTCATCGATAAAATGGATGAAATACCACGAAGATGGTCTGTTTCTACAGAGCTGCAAAGGGAAACAACAATGTGGGAAGAATTGACTGTCAGCTTCAGTCATACTTTCAGTTTCATGAATGAAAATCCATTTATCCATAGTGCGCTACAGAACATATGTGACAAAGTATTGGAGTTAGCTCCAACCAAGCTACCGATGGGATCACAATGGACACCAACACTATAGATGATGATGGAATGTTACAATGTATTGAGAGAACCCGATGACAAAGATGATCCCAGAGCTATCGATATTCCATAATTGAAAGGAATTTGCAATATTAAAGAACCAGATATTCCATGCAGTGATTTCAACCAAATGTTGAAGGTAAATAAGGTCAATATTAGAACAATAGAAGATCCAAAGTTTGCTAGTATTGGAGATTATTGAGATGATTTAGCAATGGGGAAATTCATCGATCTACTACATGAGTTTCAGGACTTATTCTCGACAAAATGTTTTGAAATGAAAGGTATTTAATGGAATTTGGGATAAATGAAGATTCCTTTAAAACTTGATGCAAATCCAATAAATAAACAACCATATAGATTGAATCCAAGATACAAAAAGTGCGTCAAATCCAACTTCTAGAAAGGATGTTGGATGCAGGAATTATCGAGCCTGTAGAGGAATCAAAATAGATCAAACTGATGGTGACATGGGACAAAAATATTAGATGAAATCTAGATTTATGTCAATCTAAGGAAAATGAATTACACAAGCCTTCATGAACTATTCCCAACACCATTCACCGACAAAGCACTCGAAGGAGTTGGAGGACATGAGATCTATTCATTTATGGATGGATTTTCAGGCTATCATCATATAAGAATTACGAAGGAGGATAGAAACAAAACCACTTTCATAATAGAATGGGGATGTTTCCAATACACAGTGATGTCGTTCGGTCTCAAGAATATGCCCGCAATTTTTTCAATGCTAGTTATCGCTACATTCAAAGACCTCATTCATAAATTCCTAGTTGTCTACATGGATGATTGGACCATCTATGGGTTGCTAAAATACCATACTACGAACCTTCGATTGATGTTGGAAAGGTGTCGAAAACATTATATCTCACTGAATTTGAAGAAATGTATACTTTACGAAGCATTTGGGATCCTATTGGGACACATTGCATGCAAGGAAGTCATGTTGGTCGATCCTACCAAGATTGCAATAATTTTTGAACTATTGGCACCAACAACAGTGAAACACTGGGCCACTGGATATTATCGAAAGTTTATAAGGGGATATTTCATGATCATTGTAACAATGGAGAATCTCTTGAAGAAACATGTGAAGTTCGAATGTAACGACGAATTCCAGAGGAGCCTCGATACGTTAAAGCAGAAAATTGAACACCAATATTGGTTTTTCTAGAATGGACAAAGGAGTTCCATGTCCATTTCAATGCTTCAACGGTCGCTTTAGGAGTAATATTGGCCCAACCAGCAGAAGGATCAATTGACCATATGATTGCATTTGCAATTCGAAAGTTGTCTACTACAGAGAAAAACTACATGAAAACAGAAAGAGAAGGATAGGTTTTGGTATATGCATTACAAAAATTCTGCCACTATCTGTTAGGAGGGAATTTTAAAAAAATTACGGATCACTCAGCATTGAAGTACTTAGTCAATAATCCTATGTTGGGGGAGAATATATGTCGATGGTTACTATTATACCAAGAATTTTATTTCAATATCATTGTGAAACCTGGAAGATTAAACCCAGGACCCAACCATCTATCAAGGATAGAATCAGGTGAAGAACCAAGAAACATAGAGGAAATTCTATCTGATGCACAGTTTTTTAAAGTAGGAATAGTTGATGACCATTAGGAACAAATTATTTAATTCTTTGCGACAAGAAAAACACCTGAGGATTTCACCACTACTCAAAAGAAGCAACTAGTTTCTAGAGTTGTTGACTTCCAACTAATCATAGGATGACTGTACAAGATGGGTCCAGCTAAAACTCTACATCGATACGTTCTTCCGCATGAGCAAGAAAGAGTATTGGCCAAGGCACATGGTGGGATTGTAGGAGTACATTATGGAGGATGTGCAACCGCTAGAAAAATACTTAGAGATGGATAATGGTGGCCAACAGTACACGTTGTTATACCTAAATTGCATCATCAGCATGTGATGAGATCCCAAACTTTAGTGTTGCCCTCAATCCCAAATTGTGAAGCAAGAACATTGGTTCAGACATCAAATTTGTATATGAAAATCCAGCACCGCTTCTACCCTTTAGTCAAAAAGAGGTACCTTCTTTAGCACCACCTGTAATGTGTTGACAGTAAGTGGTGGAATCACCTTTACCCTTAAAGCAATATGTGATTCTTCCTAAAACTGCTCTGCAATGGTGAACAAGAAGCGGTGCCCTTGGTAAAAAGTGAAAAAGAGAGGTTCTCACAAAGCTTCTCGAAAGAAGGCTTTGTGTCACCCTTATCCCTGATCACTAGGGTCAGTTGAGCTCGAGATCCATCCTTGTAGGATCTCCTAGCCACCTCACCCATCGATTTCTCAACCATCCCTATCCATTGAAAGCCTATAAAAGTAGGCTCAATGTCCATGGTTGAGAAGAGAGTAATGTTATGTTGTTGCTTTGATATTCTGGCCTAAGTCATTCAAGAGAGATTGTGGGAGAAAGTTGGAGCTGTAGAAGACAAGATGTTGGTTTTGTGAGAGATCATATCAACACTAACGCAGATGTTGAAAAATCTTTCTTCATTTTATTAATGTAAAGTTGGTTCCTTTCCCATATACTTGTTATGTTATAATCTTGCATGTTATTGTCACATTCCTTAGTCACTGACATAGATCTATAAATGATGTTTTGGTATATTTGATCTCTTGTGTGTTTGATGTGTTTGATCTCTTATATCTCAGATGTGTTTGAGGTGTCCTTGGAGACCTTTTTTCATAAGAGAAGAACCACATCACTCCATCAAAGATTGTATTCCAAGTTTTTATAGCTTCTAGGAAAAGTCTTCCAACCTTATTGTGAACCATTTTTCTGAATCTAAATCATTCAGACCAGAGGAACAACTTCTGTCTACAGAAGGTGCAAAATTCCTAGCAACAAATCTGGTGACTCCGCTAGGAAAGAGCTTCAACTGATCTGATCTTCCTTAGTCTTTTCAAAAACACTTGTCTAAAATTCAAGATCCCATTCTTTATCAGTTCAATAAGATCCACTAGTTGATTTAGTGGTTATTCATTTGGTATCTTCAGATATGTTCAGATCTGATTTTTCTAACTTTATGTGCTCTTAAATATTGTTAATTCATTATTTAAATGCCAGTTGCATAGTGATTTAAATTTTCTTTTTCGCCATATTTTTGTTTTTGGACATCTACAGGGAACCGCGCATGCACATTAGGTAATAAGCGGTGCCACCGCCTAAACTCAGTTAGCAGGAAGCGGTGCTTGTGCAGAACCGCTATGTCAGTGACCCTCTGGAATTTGTGCCAAGTAGGCTTTTTAGTCCCTGTTTGATTTCAAAATTGTGGCTTTTGTATTTTGATTTTTAGGTGTTTTTGGCTTACCTTTTGATGAAAATGAAGTGTATTTTTGAATGAGGCACCAAGAATTGTATATTATGTAGTCCCTTTGATTGTTATATTCTTTCTGCATTCAAAGAAGAGTTTATGTTTCTTGCATTGGATTTTGTATTCTTTTCTTTGCTTGAAACCTCTTGCTATTTTATGTAGTTATTATTCGTTAGAATTGGAAAATATACATTTCATTTTCATGGGTATGTTTTGGTTTGTTTTGGACTTGGAATGCGTGAGTGATCCATGTTGTTTTGTGTCTTTCTTTGCTTGGGGTGATTTTTGTTTCCTTATGCATGTTGAGTTTTTCAGTGCTTGGTAGGAGAGATTGGTTCTTCGTTTCCTTATCTGTTCCAAAGAGAATTTTTAGTTTTCTCTCTCCTTTGCTTTATTCACAAGCATGTTGAAAGATTTTCTTCTTGTTTTGTGCTTGATTGTTCGAAGTTTCGAATATTACTTTCATTAAGATGAAATATTTGTTTTCGACTTTGTGTGCATTAGAGTTAGATTTGTTTGGAAATGTTAGTGAAATCATCTTTCCATTAAGTTTTTATGCATCTTTTTCAAACATGAAAAGATAAGAAACATTTCTGGTTTAATTATATTACATGTTCTCTAGATCTCTTTTTTAATTGCTTTAAAAATTGTTTGGGGTGCATTGATATTTTACTTTTAGTTTGAAAAGATAGAATTGGATTTGCATTTGGGTGTGCATTTTGAAAAGAAAAGTAAATCTCTCTCCCTCTTTTAGGTAGAATTTCATTGAAGAGGAAAAATTACATTATCATATAGATTAGTGTGCATCTTCTTTAATTTCAATTTTTCACTCCATGGTTCCACCTAACCACACAAGATAAAATTAATGATAGTACTAGGTTAAAATTTAGCAATTAGAGTGTTAGGTTAGTGACATGTCCCAGCGTTGGTAAGCGTGGCAGCTGTCATTATTTTCTAGCACTGTATCTTGGGGGCTTGCAGTTCTTCCACATATGCCTAGTATATCGAATGACCTTTCACGTACCCTTGAGGTATATTGAAAGGTACTTCATGTACTTGGTAGTATATCGGAAGGATCCTATCGAACGGTTTTGCATTAGACAATACCACTATGGATTTGAGCTCCCATGTACCTAGTGTATATCAGGAGACCCTTTTAGGAATCCTCAAACCATCTAAGTTATCCCTTTGGTCTGTCCTGTGAGGTTCCTAACTCTTATCCACTCCTTTCACATGTTTTCTTGTTGATTTTAGTTTGAGTAGTGCTTGCTTGTGCGTGGTAGCTAGGGGGGTTTTAGAGAGGTTAGAGATGGCATCCCCATCTAGGACTACCACTGAATAGGTCCCTTTCCAAGGTGTACCTTTTGTATTCCCTCCAAGTGAAGGTATTGGTCCTCCCTTTATTACCACTCTAAATATTCCTGGGTTAACTATAGGATTACCGGTCTAGATGTTTAATCCAGTAATTCTTATTACACCTAATGTCTCAAATGTCACCTCTCCTCTGAGAGAGGATCAACCTAAACCTAATCTTTCTCTTTCTTCGTTGGTTGTGGCTTCATCCCTTTCTTCTTCTTTGCTTGACCAAAGATCTATGGTTAGTAGTCAGGTGGATAAGAAGAAGAAGAAAGGGAAGGGTAAGAAGAAGAAGGATAGGAAAGAGAAAAAGAAGCAACCATCTGCTCTTAATGGTGCTCCTTCTAAGAGAACGCCCAGGAAACCCAAGTTCCCTTGTAAGCTTTGCAAGGGGATCCATCTTCTTAAGGAGTGTCCCGATCTCTCCTGTGTCCAAGAAGAGTGGTCTAAAAATTCTAAACCGTCTGTGTCATCAACCTCTGATCATCATGTTGATGATAATTCCTCAACCAGTGATCCATTGGTAAAAGGTCGTAAAGGTAAAGTATTGTATCCTTGTTTGATATGCAAGGCTATGCATCATACTTATCTTTGTCCAAGCATGGATGAAGCTTCACATTGGTTGGAAAATATTATTGATCATCAACAGGTGATTCCAACAATTAATAGTAAGTTATCCCTCAATTCCCTGCTGGTTGACCAAGTGATCAATTCAGTTTCATCAGTGATTGATCCCACTCTTCCTTCTAAGAGTGAAGTGGTCAAGTCAATGTCATTTTTACCCAATCCCGTTATTTTATCGAAGAATGTTCTGACAGAGGCTGCCATTGTGACTCGGCCTATTCCTCCCCCTACTCTTCCTGATGAGAGTGGAGGTCGAACTCCTGAAGTTTTTATGCTTCATTTTGATTGTTCTCAAAAAAAGGAAATTTTTTCTGTTTCGACATAATCCTGTCCAAGTAATGAGGTTATTTCCTTTGACTGGACTAACCTAACAGAGTCTCTTCTCCATTCGAGTGTTCCTTTCCTAATAGTTGTGCAAGTTACTGCTAGACAGATGCTTCACACTATTGCTGACGAAGGGGCTTCTGTTAGCATTCTATCCTCAACTACTTGGCAAGATTTAGGTTCTCCTCAGCTTGTGCCAGCCACCAATCAGATACTAGCTTTTAATCGTAGGCTACTGCACCTTTAGGAATCCTTCCTCATTTACCTATTACATTAGGAGGAAAAACTGTTTGTATTGATTTTATGGTGGTCCAAGGTCCTTTATATTTTAATCTTATCCTTGGACGTGATTATGTTTATGCCATGAAGGTTGTAGTGTCCACACTCTTTAGAGTTATGCATTTTCCCCACGATGGGAACATTATGACCATTGATTATCTTTCTTTTGTTACACCTAACCATCACATGCTTCCTAGTAATCAGATTGCCCTAAATGTTCCTCATGTTGTTGTGATTCCTTCTGCTTATTCTAGTTAGCTTCTTCCCATCATAGGTAAAATGGGAGGCATGGCTCTAGTCTATGGACATCATACTGGATTTAAGACACTAGCTTTTATGTAATGGGGGAAGCTTACCCACCTCTAGATATCATGTCGCGTAAGAGCAGATGTTTTAGCATAGTTCCTTTTATCTGTGTCAAGCTCGTTAAAAAATGAAACAGATGTCTATGAGCATAGTTCTTTTTCTGTGTCAATCTCGTTAAAAACTGAAACAGGTTGTTGAGCAAAGTTCCCATTCTATGTCAAGCTCATTAAAAAGTGAAATGGATGCCTTCAAGAAAAGTTTACCTTTTGGTTTCAAGCTTGTATAAAAATGAAACCATGTTTTAAGCAAATTTTACCTTTTGGTTTCAAGCTTGCATAAAAATGAAACCATGTCTAAGAGCATAGTTATTCTCCTATGTCAAGCTCGTTAGAAAATGAAAACACACCTGAACATCATGTTAGGTTTTGACCATCATGTCAGTTTTTTCCAAGAATATTTATCTTATGTTTCAAGCTTGTGTAAAAATGAAACAGATCCCCTTCCCTTGAGTCGAGTCTTCCCTTTACTGTTATAACTTGAACCTTCTTTTCACCTTCCTGATTCTCGTTCTTCCTACCACCCTATTGAACATTTTCGCATTAGTAACCAGCCATTTTTTAGGTTGGGTATGGAATAATAATTGTCAAATGAAACAAAATTTGGGGGGCATGTCGAGTCCCTAGCAACCATGCTAGGGGTAAGGTTCACTAGCAATAATGTTGGGGGAAAGCTTCCAACCTATGTATATCATGTTAATGGGATTTTTCAAGCACAGTTTACCCATTGGTTTCGAGGTTGCATAAAAATGAAACCAATCTTCGAACATTCTTTCAACTGATCTTCGAGCTTGTTAAAAATAGTAAGATGGTGTTGAGCTTACTTTTCATTTTCTGTTCTCTGGTTAAAACATGAAAATTGGTTTGAGCTTACTTTATCTCTTTTTCGTGCTCTGGTTCAAACATAAAAAAGGTTTCAAGTTCCTTTTATACCTTTGGCGTGCTCGTTAAAAATTTAGTGAAGAGGTATCGAGTGTACTTTTACTATTTTTCAGACTCGTTAAGATTGGATTGTGAAAAAAGAGCCCCTTAATGGAGTCTCCTTTAAAAAAAAATTGGACTCCCTAAATGTGAAAATATTTTGGATTACTTGTCTTCTTCATGCTCGTAAAAGTATTTGAAGAGTCGTCTCTCCAACGGTAGGTTATCTCTTTTTCGGTTCGGATGGACTATTTACGAAAAAGGAACACTCCAGCCAATCATGACTGGAAGAATTCTCTTGGGTATTATTTTACACTTTTACGGGCCCTAGAGACTAAATCATACAAAAAAGGAACCTTTGGAGTCTTCTTTTGTCTTTGTTCATACTCTCTAAACATGAACGATACCGAGTTAACTTTCATTGGACTCATTAAACTAAACACTAAGAGACCATTTTTTTGGGAACGAACCCCTCCTTTCTTAGGTTCGTAAAATGTATGAGAATAGACTTGTATTTGGATAAGCTACAACAAGTGTTTGTTACCCTCTTTGGACTCGTAAAAATGAAAAGAGGCACTCATAAATCATGATGGGGTAATTAAGGGAAGGGAATCAATTCATTTTGCAAATAAAAATGGTAGTTTGTCGTCACCTTTGAACATGGCACTTGTCTGCATTTCATTCAGTAAATTGGGTAAATCAGCTTGTCTCTGAGTCGATCCACTTTCATGAGTCATGTCACTCCTTTTAGTCTTTCAAATAATGCATTGTCCAATGTCATATTATGTCCCACCTCGTCGATTCAATGCTTCCAAGTCTTTTGTCATGCCGCCCAATGTTCAAAGGGAAGTTAGAAGTTTACCTCTGCAGTTAAAACAACCTTTGTGTCAATACTTTTTAGTCAATCCAATGGTTACATTATCTACAACATTCCATAACTTTGTTCCAAGTTTCATGTAGTCAATGTGGGATTCATCATGGCCCTCCTTCAATGAGACTATTACCAGCGTAGATCCAAATCCTAGGCTCTATCAAGCGCCGAGAGGGATCAAATCTCCCGAGGTGCAAACCTCTTCTCGAGTATTGCACTAAAGTGGCCTGGACACCGAGGTTTTTATGTCGATTTCAGTAAAATTTTGGATGAGAGTATGTTAAACTTTATCATCTGCATTTTTCACTTGATTATTTATAAATTGTTTTGAATATGTAATTTCAATAATTGAACCTATTCTTTTAATCATTTTTATTGGATTATTTTAACCATTTTTAGTGAAATCTAACTATGCTTATCCAAAAGCCAGAAGCCTAAACTCTTATGAACCTTCAATGAAAAGCATCACCCATATGAATAAATAGTTCATTTTACATTGACATTTAATTTTATTTTTCTATTGCATCTTAGTGAATAATTTGACATGCAGTGGGGAGGACGCGGTGGAGTAGGGGTGTGGCGTGGGAGGAGGATGAGGAGTGCAGTGTGGGAAGAGCATGGGAGGAGGCTGGGATTTATAACTGGGGTAGCTTTTCTGCAGAGTATCTGAGCTAAAACAGCTCATTTTCAGATCAGAGGCAGGGGAAAGGCCTTTAGCTGGCCCTCAATCCTGATATATGTCGTATGATTTATCATTTTATTTAATTTGCTTCATGCCATGGTATATGGTGTTTTGACATGTAATGTATATAGCTGTAAAATTTTGGACATGCAAAGGTGTTAATTTTGTATTATATACAGTGTAAACATAAAAAAATTTAATGTGACTCATGTTTGACTTTCAAGTCTAGATAATACTGGAAAGTTTCGACTCGTGAGTATGCCTCAGAACCAAGTTTGGCTAACTCTGACTCGATTTCTTGAAAAAGTAGAGTCAACTCAGCGTCGGGAGAGTCTGGTCGCAATACTGACCTAGACTATTATCTAAAAAAAACAACGAGGCCGAGTCTGGTCGCAATACTGACCTAAACTATTATCTAAAAAAACAACGAGGCCGGAACATCAAATGCTGACGAAATTTATGGAAGTTTAAATCGAAAAGTTCTCATCAGGGCAGCTGTTTCAACTTTCAACCTACTGGAGTTCACCCTATGCCAGCCTCAGTGAGATTATGGTTTGATTGTCTCCCTAACAGCTTGGGCGTTGGCTTCACCATGAGCCAGCCAGTGGCTGCGCAGTGGGAGGACACGGTGGAGTAAGGATTTGGATCTACGCTGGTATTAAAATCCAGCGCGAGTGGAGAGCCTGGCACTGAGTGGCTTGGACGCCATTCCCCCCGAGTACGTGAGACCTGTGGAGGAGAGACCCACTGTGGGAGTTTTCAACTTGAAAGGAGGAGTGGAAGACAAAGGCCCGCAGATTCCAGTGGTAGATGTTGCCGGATGGGACTCTGCGGACGACGAAATTAGAAAGGAGATCGGGCGTCAAGTGGCCAAGGCGAGCAGAGACTGGGGGGTCATGCAATTGCTGAACCACGGTATATCTGAGACTCTCAAAGAGCGACTGCAGGTAGCGGGGAAGGCCTTCTTCGATCTCCCAGTCGAGGAAAAGGAGAAATACGCCAACGACCACGCTGCGGGGAAGATAGCAGGCTACGGTTCGAAGCTCGCCAACAACGCCAGCGGTCAGCTTGAATGGGAGGACTACTACTTCCACCTCCTCTGGCCTAAAAACCGCAGAGACATGACCACCTTCTCACGTACTCTTGGGGAATGGCGTCCAGGCCACTCAGTGACAGGATTTTTGGACAATCGTATCTAGTTCTGCAATGAAAAATCCAAACGCAAACAAAGCAGCTACAACAAAGATAGGTTTAGATGCTGGTAATCCTACCTCCGATCCTAAGACATATAAATAATTAAGCAATGAAATCAGGACACAACCCATGCGGCTGTAACTAACAGGAATATCCCAAAAGGAATCTCCCCATTTTGCAAATGAAAAAGCCAGAACACAATCATGGGGATGCAATCAACATTTTGATCCATACCCTCTTAACACGTAGGTATAGAGGGTCATTCTGGATCTTACACAGGTCGCAGATATTCTGTAAATCCCCTATCGTAGGCCGGTATTCGCTTCACCGGCATCCTTTCATATTGGGGATCTCAAAGGACTTCCAGATTAGATCTATAATACACAGGAATCTCATTCATCTTTTCTCAAGCTACATCATGATGATAATCAATTGCAAGCTCAAAAAGAAGGACCAGTAAACTTGCTTATTTGGAATATTGCCCAAACTGGAGAATTCACAGAGGAAATCACTTTAATCCCCTCGAAGGTCCATTGGTCGTCTAATATGGCACATAAATTCCAAGGCATAATATTAAGGCATGTGCGGGCGGCAGGGGAGGACGCGGAGGGGAAGGGGCTGCCGGTGGAGGTGGAGGTGGAGCTGCCGAGGAGGGGAGGCTGCTGCCAGTGGAGCTAGATCTAGGGAGGAGGTACAGGCATCCTGTTCTGACATGGTTCAGAGTTTTTTGAAAAAAAATATATGCAATGTTCACTATAAAAAATTCATGTTACTTGAAATGAAGAATTAAAATTATGCAATGTTCACCTTGTTAAGCGATAAGATTCCTGGTCTGGAATAGCTGCTTGATCGGATCTCCCCCATAATATTAACTTTCACTATTATTTTTTTCCGACATGTTAGTAACGTTACATCACGTGACAAGATCTCCCCCATAATATTCACTTTCACTATTATTTTTTGCCGACATGTTAGTAACGTTACATCACGTGACAAGATCTCCCCCATAATATTCACTTTCACTATTATTTTTTGCCGACATGTTAGTAACGTTACATCACGTTACATCACGTGACAAGATCTCCCCCATACTGGGCTGTAGAGCGCCTCTCGGCGCAACTATTGACATCATCTCATCATCCAAGAATTAGTCTTAGAAACAAGTTTAGTACCTTGATATCTGTATGCCTCAATAAAAAATTCTCTCGCTCTCAACATAGGTTCACATCATTGACCTTTGATTAAGAGATTCGACTAAGTGTTCAAAATCAAAACATCTATTCACACTTAGTAGATTGTACTAGAGTACCTTCGAAATCATCGACATCAATGGTGATATCCCTCACACTTGTTAACGGTTCACATCATTGATAGGTAATAAAGTGGTTTCTACCATGTTCAACTTCAAATCATTGTAATCACATGGATAGAATCATACTTTGTGGAAGATGAGACGAAGACCCTGAATATCTGTTGGAAAGCACTCATAGCTTTCTCACCAGGTTGAGATGGAGTATATTGTATGAAGTACCAGCATGGATCCACATTTGTATGGTCATGGCTATACTCAAATTTGTGTCTGTATGACATAGATATACATTGTATGTCTGGTATCTATGTCCAAGTTTGAGTCCTCTATCACATGGATCTATGCTGTATTATAGTAGTCATGTTTGTTTATCTCTCTCATGGATCTACCTTGTATTGGTCTGCAGCCATGATGAAGACACATTTTTCTCATGATTCAAAAGTATTGATGTAGTGCAGATGCCTAGTTGATGATATCTGATCAAGCTGATTCTTGCCTCAGAGTGATAACTTGCTCTTCCAAATCTCTTGCCTCATTCTTTGGAGGGAATTTTGTTATACCTAAATCTCATCATCATCATGTGATGAGATCCCAAACTTCAGTGTTTCCCTCAATCCAAAATTGTGAAGCAAGAACATTGGTCCAGACACCAAATTTGTATATGAAAATCCATCACCACTTCTACCCTTTAGTCAAAAAGTAGTACCTTCTTCAGCACCTCTTGTAATGTGTTGGAAGTAAGCGGTGGCATTGCCTTTACCCTTAAATCAATACATGGTTCTTCCTAAAACCACTCTGTCATGGTGAACAAGAAGCGGTGCCCTTGGAAAAAAGTGAAAAAGAGCGGTTCTCATGAAGCTTCTCGAAAGAAGGCTTCGTGGCACCCTTATACCTGATCACTAGGGTCAGTTGGGCTCAAGATCCATCCTTATAGGATCTCCTAGCCACCTTACCTATCAATTTCTCAACCATCCCTATCCATTGCAAGCCTATAAAAGTAGGCTCAATGTCCATGGTTGAGGAGAGAGTAATGTGATCGTTGTTGCTTTGATATCCTGGCCTAAGTCATTTAAGAGAGCTTGAGGGATCAAGTTGGAGATGTAGAGGACACTATGATGGTTTGGTGAGAGAGCATATCAACACTAAGGCATAGGTTGTAAACTCTTTCTTCATTTTAGTAATGTAAAGTTGGTTCCTTTCCCATATACCTGTTATGTTATAATGTTGCATGTTATTGTCAGATTCCTTAGTCACTGACATAGATCTATAGATGATGTTCTAGTATCTTTGATCTCTTTTGTGTTTGATGTGTTTATGTAGGTATTTCCTTGGAGACCTTTTGTCATAAGAGAAGAACCACATCACTCCATCAAAGATTGTATTCTAGGTGTTTATAGCTTCTAGAAAAAGTCTTCCAACCTTATTATGAACCATTTGTTCTTGATATGAACCATTCAGACCAAAGGAACAAATTATTTCCACAAAAGGTGCAAAAATCCTAGCAACACATGTCAACGCTACCAATTATGCTAAAAGTTGCGATGTATATCAAAGAACTGGAAAACCATCACGGAGAGATGAGATGCCATTAGTACTGTAGGTAACACTAAAACCTTTCAACAAGTGGGCAGTCAATTCCCTGGGACCCATCAATCCACTATGGAAAAGAACATGTGTGATATACATCATGACCTCAACTGAGTATCAAACAACATGGGTTGAGGTAGCACCAGTAAAGGATTGCACAATTGCGACTATAGAAACGTTCCTTTTCGACAATGTGGTTACCCAATTTGGATGTCCTAAGATATTGTTGAGCGATCAAGGAGCTCACTTTGTTAGTTAGAAAATCAGAATGATAATTGAAGAGTTCTAGATACAACACAAGAAGAGTACCCCATATCAGCCACAAGCGAACGGTGTGGTAGAGGCGTTCAATAAGATATTGGAAAATGCACTTACTAAGGTATGCGAAATGAATCACGGTGACTGGGACCTAAAAATACCCGCAATACTATGGGACTACAGAACAACATGTAAAAGAATGATAGGGAAGACACCATTCAAGTTAGTATATTGAAAAGAAGTGATAATTTTAATGGACTATATCATCCCGATTCTACGTATAGCATCCATAACAGGAATGAGTGACGAAAGAGAAATTGAGGAAAGCCTGATGCAATTAGTACGAATTAAGGAGAAATGCTTCATCACAGGATTTCATCAGCAAGTGGAAAAGGATCTGTTGCTGCCGCAACTATTCTCCCCAAATTTATTAAATTCTGGGCCCCTCCTCACCATTTTGCATGGTTTGATCGTCGAATTCTCGAGCCTCTTGGGCATGTTTCCTTTTCGTTTTACTTTGAAGTTGGATGTCAGCTGGTTTATTTATGCCATGTTCAATGCTTGGTTGAGTCGTGGATGTCTGGTTTACTGATCGAAGGAAAGTAAAATATTTGCTTTTCAGGGCTGCCTTTCGAAGAAAGAACGACTTTAGCCATAGCTGATCCTTAAAGCCGTTTAAACACTTAGTTTTTCTGTGATCAGGCGCATTTTTTTCATGTTAGATCGGAAGCTGTGAAGTTTTCGTTCCGCCGCCGTTGCGGTTCTCATATCGGTTTAGCGTCCGAAGTCTGAATCTCTCCGACGTCTGATTTGCGTCGGTCGTAAAATTGCTTGTCCGGAGCCTTTATTCTTCCGCCATTACGACCGAGAAATCCTTCTCTCTGCTGATGTCCAAACTCTCCCGACGTCCGACGTGAAGTTTTCCCACTCACATGCTTTAACCTTTTATCCCTGCCGCCACTGCGGGTGGTAAAGCTTTTCCGCTTCCGATGTCCAAAGATGGCCGACATCCAATTCGAAGTTTCCTGCTCACTTGTCCAGCGCGGGTCTAGCCTTGTCCCTTCCGCCTTTGCGGCTGAAGGAGTTCTTTTCCCTGCTGAAGCGAAAAGCCTTCCGACTGCCGATTTATGAGTTTCCCGCCAAAGGCTTGATCGATTTTCTACTCGGAACAAGAGGCGCACCAAGCCGTTTTCTTATGGAATAGTCGTTCAATTATTAAAATCTGATGCTTGGTTTTGTAACGCCTTTCCAATAAATGATGCTTGTTGATTGATTGCAGGTTGGTTCGGGAGAGCGGTCAAACTACCGTGGCATGGAGGAAGATAGACCGTCTAGTAGAGGTAAGGCCGGAACTAGCAAGGTCGTAGAAGAGAAGGACAAGCGAATGAAGACAAAAATGCAGACTAGAAAGGTCCATCCATTACTATCAGAAGGGAAACGGGAAGACACAGTGGTCTAAAGAGGAATCTGAAGCGTCCAAGGAAGCAAAAAACGCCAAACGTTGGGGCAGTCCGAGGGGGGGCCTGCTGCATAGTTTAAATATTGTAGAGTTAGCACTAATGAGGGGCTTTTTCCCCTAGAAAATCTGGTAAATGTTTGCTTGTAAGAGGAACTACTTCGTTTTGCAAAGGAAACTGCAATTTTACCTGTTGGAGAGAGTAAAAGTGGAATGTATCAATGGAACTCAATGAATAATGTTGAAGAGGAACTATTTCGTTTTCAGCTGTGGTTCATTTACTGTAAGAGTATTTGATTTTCTGAACTTCTGTTCTTGTTGAATGTTTTTTCAGTATCTTTTGGGGATATTCCACTATGAGTAATAAATGTTGTTCATAAAGCAATTGGCTATCTAGTTGTTTAAATATCTATGACTGTTCATGTGTTTTGAAGGAAGTATCAGCTATCTGGAACTCTTCTTAGTGCATGTATGAAATGTATTACTCACCTGAAATGATAACCTTGCTCCCTAGGGATAGATTAGATAGTTAGTTTATTTCTGTATGTGACTAGGCTGCTTGTGAGTCTAAGATGAAAGGTAAAAACCTGCGCATCACGTTGTGATATCTCCTTGCATTCTGATCACCTTGCATTTAGTTAGGCACTTGCATTTCATTTCTAAGTCAAAATACAAAAACTCGGTGGACCGGGCCGCAACCGGTAACCTCTTTGTTTTGTTACTTGACCTACGGTAGCCGGACTGCAAACCGGACGGATTCCCTATTCCAAACAGTCAACGGGCTAGTTGGGAACATTGATTGGGGAGAATCCTTTACTGTTGTCTCCTGCGAATTTCCAGACCTCAACAGGATCAAAAGAAGGTATGGAAGGTCAAGATGAAGAATTTCAAGTGCAGATATATGGTTCTCCTCTACCACACCAAGTTTGTGAAGCACTAAGGTAAGATCCAGATGCATTGGTTAGGTCCTTACATCATCTGTTCCATTACTGATGGAGGTACGGTACAGCTGCAGTAGTTAGATGGAGTAATTATTCTGAAACTAGTAAACAGGAGCCAGCTAAAGCCCTATTGAGATGGCTAGGTGCAGAACCAATGCTAACACCTGCGAATAAAAAAAATTATGGTGAATGAAAATTTTTGAAGGAAAATATGTCGACAAAAGGAAAGTGATGAGGAAATTTAAGCACCAACAAGGTTTAGAACTTGTAGATACCGGAGGAGGTGTGAACTGGTCAAATCAAGCAATAAATGAAGCAATTACTTCATGTGGGTGATGATGCAACTTGGAAATATTTGCGATTAATGACCAAGGAGCGCATTGGATTTCCAAAATAAATGGAATATATGGTCAATCAATGATGATTTAATGATGATGGAGTGAATCTTTCACATGAAAGGATCGAATGCTATAAAATTAGATCAAGAGGCATTTTTTGAACCATTGTGCGAGTTGAAAGGAAGGATCAAAGCTAAGAGAGGAAGAGTTAGAGCTAAGGGAGGAAGAATTAGAGATAAGATAAGTATAGGCATGAATAAAGGTGTTGTAGAAGAAACAACGTAGATTATTTCAAGCACAAGAATGAAAGAAACTCCAATTGCACGAGAAATCATCATAGAATAAATGCAAGAAATTTTTTCCACAACAGGGAGACTGATTAGGAAGAAGAGAAGTGTAAATTGTCGGATCACTCTGTACATAAGAACCAAGACAATATGAGGTTCAATGAGGGGGATTGTATCAGAGGGGGAAGCAGGTCCATCAAAAACAAAGGAAGAGGAAACGATGACGAGAGGAAAACTAATAGGACCAACAGTAGAAGACATCCCCAGGTACATACCACTGAGAATGGAAGGGGCGCCGGATGTAAGGATTGGAAAAGGAAACAAGTATTCCATTGAAATTCCCACAATGCCCAAAGGTGTTAATGTGACGATGAATATTGTGCTGTGGCTGTAGAAGCTCCAATACAATGACTACGAAATCCTGGAATTCTCAGAATGTACCAAGGAGACCTATGAGAAAATATCACAAGGCGATTGAGGTCTGATAATTAGAGAACCCCCACAATGGTCATTGGGTTGCAACTTTCCAGTTTGTTTTCAATCATCCATATGCCGCATTTTTCACTATCTTCAGAAGTTAATGAGTGCATGAAATAGTTTTTGGCATGTTTCCACAATGGTTATTTGTGGCTAGGGACAAAGGTCCAAATTACGGTATATTTCATATCAAAAATCACTGGCCTACCCAAGGTGGGCATCGACCTATCACAATACTTTCAAGGAAAGGATAACGACAAGAAGCTGGCAAAGAAGCTATGAAACAAATATGGTGTGATAAAGGATAAAAGGGAATATGTCATTGATATCATCAATGATAAGGCAATGCGAGTCACAACAAAATTGTTGATGGTCAAAATAGTGTGAAATAATTTCTTGAATTCGTGCACATCGAGGGTTATCACATCCGCGGAACAGTGCATAGCTAGCGTACAAATGAATTGGTACATGTTCTTGCTGAACGGGTTGATGGAGGAGGACGCCATATTGGCACAAGAGGTTGGTAATACATTAAATTATTCTTGGATGCTAATACTCATCGCGTTGGTCGGTTGGATGGAACTGATGCAATATAAAGGGATGGAGGTTGACGCTGTCAACATCTGTCGAGGTGCAAGATATAAAAATATGTGGGTGCTTAATGATAAGGAGCAACATATGGATAACAATATAGAGTTTTACCTATACTTAGATGAACTACGAGAGGAAGCAGTTAAGGTGTTGCATCTCACAAAATAAGCCACAAACGAGTATCGGAGGATTACACGATTGGAAATGGGACCCTACACCATACATATTCAGGCACGAGAAGACCTGGAGAAGCAATGGATTACAACACAATACAAGCTAACGAATGAAGAGTTGGATGCCATCATGGAATAATGACCTCCGAAGTGGAAAGTTATAGTAAGTGATGAAGAGCCGTCAGACTTAGGAAATGGACCACCGACAGATGTCCCACAAGAATAGAATGACCCAAAGGACTCATAGGAAGAAGAAAACTCGCAAGATGAAGCTTCCTCAACAACTTTGATTGACTCGGATTTAGAGAAACAACAGGAATAAGCACGGATGAAGTGCCTCTTTGAGCAAGGAGAGGGGAGCAACACCACAAGATTCTTCGATGACCAAGAAAACATATTTTTGGCTGCAATCACTATGGTGACCAATGAAAGTTAGGAAAAAGTGACGCATCATTCAAAAAGATACTTACACCAAGTCACACAACTACTGAATACACTTACCAATGCAGTGATCGAGATGAGGATACTGCAAGAAGCAGCACTGCAAAGAGAGGTTAAGGTCGAAATCGACACAAGAGTGTGACTAGTTTATATCCTGCCACATATGATGGCTACGAGTGATGAGGATATTGATGCTATGCTACGAGGGTACCACTCAATTGGCCTCAACATAAACTTGCTTCTGATGACTACACTAACAAGGCTTCAGATTGCTTCTAGTGAATAAATAATAGACCATGAAGCAACAGTCCATGATCATCTATTCTGGTTCAAGCAGGAGGCGAAAAGCGTTGAAGAGGAACTTCAGCGACTAAAAGTGGAAAAGGAGGAAATCATAAATGAAAAGACAAAGGCATTTGAGGATAGGTAGAGACTGGAGAGGGAAATCTCCATGGTATGCTAAGAGGTACCGAAAGACAATCTGTAGATGTTTGCAAAGGAAAAAGTATTGTGACCAGGAAAAGTTATCATAGACCTGCTGAAGGAAAATGAGGAATTCCAGCTTCAACGATACCTAGCACACTGCGAGAGAAGCTAGCAATAAGGAGAAGCACAATAGAAGATGCCATAATAGATATTGTGGAATTAGAGAAGGTAGTGCAGAAGATCACGAAAGAAATAACATAGTTTTGGGGTGGCTTAGTACAAGATGAGTGTTGGAGCAGGGTCTCGCAGCTACAGAAGAAGCTGCTAGTTTTGGCGGAAAGATATAGTTTTGGTGGAAAGAAGACAAGGCAGAGCTACGACGCCGTAGCACGTTTCCAGCTGGAGAGGAGATCCGGAAACCATGAATTTTTGGGATGCGAAAGTCAAAGAAAGGCAACGGTACCTGAGCGGCCGAGAAGGGAGAGCTCACCCACTGCATTGAAGGCAGCGGCGGAAGACAGGAGGGCTCAGCGACCCTCATAAAGAATAAGGAGCAACAAGTCTCAAGCATTGAAGGCGAAGGACAAAAAGCAAAGAAGCGGTGCATAGTACCCATGGTTAGTGCCGGGAAGCATGGAAGACTACAGAGAGCTGTGGTGTGACGGGAAGCGGCTACCTCAAGGACAGAGAGGACCGACTGTCACTAATTAGGGTTTGGGTTACTGTTGGGACATGCCCATAGTGTTGTAATGGTGAGACCTTTGGGCTGCCTATAAAAGCTTGTATTTTGTATTGTAAAGGGTTGGTTGGTTCGTAGGATGAGTCGTTAGTTGGTAAGTTCATTATTTTGAAGTAGACTCAGGAGTCAGTCAGACAGACTGTGTTGTAACGATCCAGACACCTAGCTTGTCTGTGAGTTATTTGAGTCTGTATGTAACCATCCATAGAGAGGACAGAGAGGGAAGGATATATTGAAAGAAAGGCAATATAGAGATAGAAATAGGCCAGAGATCTAGAAGAGATCTCGCGTTGCATATGTGGTGCAACAGACTGTGCTAACTTCCCTCAAGATATATAATAGAAGCACAGTTTGGTGGACATAGCTCCCATCCTGGGGGTGAACCACGTTAAATCTACGTGTAATGTGTTGCATGAATGTGATTGTACTTTCTTATTGTTACTGGTTATCATGCATATAATGTTAGTTGCAGTAAGTGAATGTATGTATTGTTCAGCTCATGGTAATGCAGGAAGATAGAGATAAGTTGAAGTATTTTAGTAAGCTACTTAAAGACTCCTTTACGTCTGTTTCTAATGACCATTTAATCACAATATAGCTTCTGGGAAGTAGAGTTTCGCACATCGACACAGTCAACGCTAAGAGTGCAAAGTCGTAGTGGTAAGATATCGCAGAGAGGCGATATCGCACTGGCAGAGGAGCTGCGGTGCGCGATACTGCGAGCTGAGGGATTAGTGTTGAGGAGAGGTTGGGTGTCCTGCGGTGCATAGAGATGCGATAAGGTTGGAGATATTGTGAGTAAGTGGAATTTGTGTGACGTGGGAAGAAACCGTGCGACTTGCGCGTGGATAAGAATCGCACGGCTAAAAGTGCTGCGAGTAGAAGGGGACGTGCGAGGCGCCGATATAGCTGACCTTGTGACTCACAGGAGTAAGAGAAGAGAAGTAGGATGCGTAGAACCTGGTCCAAGACACTTAAGTCTTGGCCAGCCCATTAGATTCGCTTGGGTGAGACTTCAGATCGCTTCGCAGTCTGTCGCTGAAAGGGCCAGTGAGTTAGGGGTGTTGTTGATTGATTATAGTAAACCCGAGTCTGCCCATGCAATCAACAAATGGTTCCGTTGCTGGTTTAAACGACTGGGAGTTAATGTTCTGTTGGCATCCTACTAGAGAAGAGTTTCACCAGTGGCTGGATTCAGACTTAAGGGAATTCACCAAGAGAGAGAATCGGAGTCCGAGACTAAGCACAAAGGCCTAGTTAGAAAAGCATATCGCTTCAAACATACACGCTATATTTTTTGCGACCTATGGAAACGATCTTTTCGACTGGTTATCTAAGTTGAAAGATAGGAATACATTCAAGAAGAAAAGAAACATTGTCTGGACACCAGAGCCGATTCAGACCGTGCAAAACCTCGACAATCCGATTACAAGAGCAGTGGAATTCTGGCTGACAAGTGTGCTAGAAGGCTTTGTTACAAAATTTGCAGTTGACCAGAGAAAGAGCTTCAGTGCAGCTGAACGATACTTCTTCAGAGGATAACGTGGTAAGTACCTAATATCTCTAAACTTGTCCCTTAAGATGCTGCTATATGAAAAAGGAACAATGGATCTAGTATCAAATGAATAAGTAAAGATAGTAATGTCACAAGAGTTTGAAAGTGATTTTGATGACATTGGACGAACACGTAGTGGAAAGAAGTATAAAGTAGATTTTAGTTCTCCTGTATTTGAAGACAGTTCAGACAGTATTAGACAACAGAGCCCTAGCACCACAGAAGAACCAGAGGGGGGTATCTCTTACCACCCCTATACTCCACAGAAACAGACAGGGACTCAGAATAACCCCGTAGGTACTCCGTCTAGTAGCTCACAGCCAGTACCTACTCCCGCTATAGCACCTTCACCTACACTGCTGAGCGGTAGTACCCCAGTCAGTCAGAACCCACCACAGAGAAATAGAATGGGAGACGACATGAAGCTACCTATTTTTAAAGGTACAGGAGCAGAAGACCTAGAACAACATTGGTTCCTATGCAAAGCTATGTGGACCATTAAAACAATCAATGACGATAACCTTAAACTTGTACAGTTGGTCACCACACTCAGAGACAGAGCCTTGACATGGTACATAAAGTATACTACATTACCCAAGACGCTTGCCCAGGTCAAGAATGCCATGATTAAAGAATTTAAGAAACCTAAGTCTGAGTCTCAGTGCATTACAGAGCTTAAGGATATTAAGCAGCTACCATCAGAGTCAGTATGGTACTTTGACCAGAAATTCAAAGCTCTTATAGACCAAGTAATTTTTGAGTTTGCGTCGGAGCAGCATAAGGAATGGTTTATTGCAGCGCTGCTCCCTCATATCAGAATGCCACTAATGCAGCAGAAACTTACTACTCAAGATGAAGTGCTGGAGATGGCAATGAAACTAGAGGCTTCACCTTTAGCAGAAACCAGTACAGGCATGACAACTCTACAGACCCAGTTGGCCAACCTTACGTTACAGATACACAAACTTAAAAAAGGGAAAGAGGTTATGCAAGACATATGGTGCATAAAGTGTAGAGCACAGGGCCATAATAAAGACAACTGTCCAGTCTTTGCAGAATATTTAGCGTCAGGGGCTCCTAACCCCCTACCACGAACACAAGGGCCATGGTGTGAAATATGTAAAACACAAGGACATCCACCTCAGCAATTCCCTTTGCTTCAAAAGTATGTACAGACACCTAAAAACCTATATTGTATCTTCTGCAAATCTGTCAGGCATGATCAACAAGACTGCCGAGCTTATGATCTCATGTCAGAAAGAACACATGATGTGTACAGAGTCCAAGCAGACACACAGGGTCCAGCAACAGGACCACAGCCGGATCAGGCTTACGGAGGCTGTACAGGAGGATTCAGAGGACGAGGCCGTGGAGGAGGCTTCACACGTGGAGAATGCTTTGGCCGAGGAGGAGGTTTTGGCCAAGGTCGTGGACCAATCACTTGTTATAATTGTGGAATCACAGGACACTATGCTAGGGACTGTCAGAACACCACTACTACTTGTAACTACTGCAAATCTTATGATCATACCATAGAAGAGTGTCCTATCTTGATAGCTAAGATCCGAGACCCTAAACTAGCCACACACCAGAACATCCAACTTATCGTTGCTGAGAAGGAAGAACCAGAACCAAGAGTCAATATTGTGACTCGGAGCAGTGCTTCCACCAGTGGCACATCGCAGGAGACCGGAAAGAACACAAGTCAGGGGTGGGTGCACAGAGCTCCTAGTAAAGCAACAGCACTCGACCTACAGTAGAATAAAGAGACCTTTCATGAAGCCAAGGCTTCCTTTGATGAACTTACACCATCAGGACCGCGGGTACCGCCATCTAGGAGCATACCGCAGCAAGTACCTTGTAGAGATAGCCCTGAGCAGGCACAGAAGGCTACCACATCGGGAAGATGTGACGAGGATGAATCGACAGGAAGTGTACAAGCCTTCCTGCATAGCTGCTTGAAACTCCTGAGAAATGATAAAGCTGTCGGTGAGCTACAGCACATGATAGATCAGTATCAGCAACCCTCTCTCTCAGGCAGTGCACACCGCGCTGTCCATAATATTACGAGACATACAAGGACAGGAAGAGAGATGAAATTCACAGCGCAGATTGGTGAGTTTGAAATGGATGAGGTTGTCTTAGACCTAGGATCAGAGGTCAATGTTCTAACTAAGCAGACATGGGAAAAGATGGGTAGTCCTCAGTTATACCTATCACCTATCCACTTGAGATTAGTTAATCAGCAGCGAGTATCACCATTGGGTCGACTACCGCAGGTGCCAGTTGATATTGACGGAGTTTGTACTTTTGTGGACTTCGAGGTTATAGAAATCATTGGTGACAGTCGACCATATCCAGCACTATTAAGTATTGATTGGGCAATTGGCAGCAAAGCTGTCATTGACCTAAAGAAAAGACAAATGACCTTTGAGGATGCGCAGATCCGGGTCATCGCACCGCTGGATCCTTACCAAGGTCCTAGATATATTGAACCCATCCATGCAGAGGAAGAGGCACATAACATCGATAGTCTCTACCAGATGACTGCAAACCATAATGACTACATCAATCCAACCGCAGAAGGGAACATTAGTTGGCGATGCGACAGCTCATCCGCATCGGATTCTGATGTTGGTCTAGAAAACTAGTAGAACAGACTTTATGAAGTCTCAGCGTGCAGATGTGCGTTTATCAGTAAGTCACTGTGATGGATTGGCACCGAGATCGCTAAGACTCCATCATATCATGGTCTGACAGATATCCAGGATTTTTTTGAACAATTTGAGCAACAAATTCCTCATGAGCAGAGGATCGCAGCTATGGACCTTGCAGTTCGAGCCACACCTGCAAGATGGTGGTATGCACATAAAGAGAATATTGCATCATTGGATAATATAAAAATACTGATGGCGATCAGATTTTCTGATGACAGAGAGTATGTTCAGCACAAGTACACAAGAGAAACTGACCCCAGGGTACACATTCAGACATGTGAACAGAACTGGTCGGACATTCCACAGGATGAATGGGTTCACAGATTCATTCACACATTGGACATAATTCCAAGGAATTGGTATACAGAGACTGAGCTGCGCAAGGGAACAACCACATGGTCACTTATGACAGACAACTTCCTACTCACCTTTGTGTTTGAGTCAGAACATCCAAGTGTTGCTTAGGCCCTAGACATAATCAAGACAAATATTTTTGAGGAGCGCACCATCTCAGTACCAGTCCAACCTGAGTGGACTATCCAGCTAGAAGAGGCGTTGGAATGCTATAATTTTGCATCAGAATCAGAGGAGGTGGATGAGGATCCTCACCAAACCAACATTCCAGAATCAGAAGGAACTCGCGATGTGGAGGGACCACAGTTAGAGACTCGAGCAATCACCGAGCCCATCAAGATTAAAAAGATCGATATTGGCACAGACGTAGAACCTAAGTTTGCCTCTATTGGAGACTGCTGGAATGATGAAACAGTTGGACAGATTGCAGATCTGCTACATGACTATCAGGACCTATTTCCCACCAAGTTCACAGAGATGAAGGGAATAGTTGGAGACCTAGGAGTCATGAGGATACCATTAAAGGAGGATGCTAGACCAGTTAAGCAGCTCCCATATAGATTGAACCCGCGCTACAAAGAAAAAGTAAAGGACGAAATTGATAAAATGCTAGCAGAAGGCATCATTGAGCCAGTAGAGGAAAGCGAATGGGTTAGCCCTATGGTAGTGCAAGAGAAGAAAACAAAAGGGGACATCAGGATCTGTGTTGATCTGTGAAAACTCAACGATGCATCACTTCATGATCCATTTCCAACACCGTTCACTGATGAAGTATTAGACAACGTGGGAGGACAGGAGGTTTACTCCTTCACCGATGGGTTTTCAGGCTACCATCAGATCAGAATACATCCAGAAGATCGATCCAAGACCACCTTTGCAATAGAATGGGGCTCGTTCCAGTATATGGTAATGCCCTTTGGTCTTAAGAATGCACCAGTTATATTTTCTAGAGTAGTAGTTTCTGTCTTTAAAGAATACATTCATAAATTCTTGGAAGTATATTTTGATGATTGGACTGTATTTGGGTTAATCGATAAGCACATAGGCGATCTAAGACTGATGTTAGAGAAATGTAGGCAGTACCAAATTTCTCTGAACTTGAAGAAATGTATATTCTGTGCACCATTTGGTATCTTGTTGGGTCACATTGTTTGCAGACAAGGCTTGATGGTAGACCCCGCCAAGATCGCTATCATTGTAAACCTTCCAGCACCCAACTCAGTCAAGCAACTGAGGACAGTACTTGGTCATACCGGGTATTATAGAAAGTTCATCAAGGGCTATGCAAAGATTACAGCGCCGATGGAGAAATTGCTCAAGAAGGATGTAAAATTCCTATGGAACGAGGAATGCCAGCAGAGTCTAGACATACTTAAGGAGAAGATGGTTACAGCACCCATCCTAGTATTTCTGGACTGGACTAAGCCTTTCCATGTACATGTGGATGCATCTGCCATTGCATTAGGAGTCATATTGACCCATCCAGGAGAAGGGGATCTTGACCATCCCATCGCATATTCCAGCAGAAAGCTATCCACAGTGGAAAAAAACTACACCACAACAGAAAGGGAGGGCTTAGATATGGTATATGCGGTGTAGAAGTTCAGGCACTATCTATTGGGTGCCTCATTTAAAATGTTTACTGACCATTCTGCATTGAAGTACCTAGTTAATAAACCAGTGTTAGGGGGGAGAATCTGCAGATGGTTACTCCTCTTCCAGGAGTATGATTTTGAAATCATTGTGAAACCAGGAAGACTGAATGCAGGACCGGATCATCTATCGCGGTTAGACTCAGGAGAAGAGCCCAGTAACCTAGAAGACAACCTGCCAGATGCGTCGTTGTTTTCCATACAGATTGCAGATGAGTACTATGCCGACATTATTCAATTCCTCGCCACAGGAGTAGCACCTGATGATTTTACTAAGCAGCAAAAGAAACAATTGGTTTTTAAGGCAACATACTTCACCCTCATTGCAGGATGCCTATACAAGCTAGGCCCGGATGAAGTTCTATACAGATGTATAATGCCGCACGAAAAAGACGTTATTATCAGAGAGGCACATTCAGGAACCGCAGGAGGTCATTTCGCTGGAAAACCGACTGCGCAGAAAATCTTAGAGGCAGGCTTGTGGTGGCCTACACTGCACAAAGACACTAAGGACTTTTGCAGATGCTGCGATATCTACCAAAGGGTAGGAAAACCCTCACGACGCGATGAAATTCCGCTGCGACCGCAGGTCACATTGCGCGCATTTGACAAATGGGTTATAGATTTTGTGGGTCCAATCAACCCACCAGGGAAGCGCACTGGTGCGAGATATATTATCACTGGAACAGAGTACCTCACAAGATGGGCAGAGGCCAAAGCAGTAAGAAATTGTGATGCTACTACAGCTGCACAGTTACTTTTTGAAAACATCATCAGTAGGTTCATATGCCCAGTAATTTTGATGAGTGATCAAGGCACACATTTCTTGAACAGTACTATTGAGGCATTAACAGAAGAATTCCAGATCTAGCACCATAAGAGCACTCCCTACCACCCATAGGCTAATGGTACAGTGGAGGCCTTCAATAAGATTTTAGAAAATGCTCTTACTAAGATCTGTAACAGCCAGAGGAATGATTGGGACCTCAGAGTTAACGCTGTCTTATGGGCATACAGAACCACATGCAAGAAACTTACGGGACACACACCTTTCAGCTTGGTATATGGACAAGAGGCTGTTATGCCTATGGAGTATATTCTCCCCAGTTTAAGAATCACTCAGATTACCAGGATGACTGATACAGACACAGTCGAAGCAAGGTTAGCACAGCTGCTTGCTTTAGAAGAAGACAGGTTCATTGTCGGATTCCATCAGAGAGTGCAAAAGGCCTGAGAAAAATCTTGGCATGCAAGACACATTAAGAATAAGACTTTCTAGACTGGAGACCTGGTGCTCCTTTATGACAGCAAATTCATCAAGTTCCCAGGGAAGTTTAAGACACATTGGCTAGAGCCATATCAAATACAGCAAGTCACAGAGGGAGGTGCCGTTCAGCTCAGCCAGCTGAACGGGGAGCTTTTGCCCACATGGATCAATGGCAGTAGGCTGAAACTCTATAGTGATAGCCACCTCGCCTCTCAGCCCTAGCTTAAACCAGCCGCAACGGTGCAGATGTCCAGTGTAGTTGAAAGGAGGCATCGCACCGGGAATGAGTCTACACCGGTAAAAAATAAATAAAAATTTTAACACTGTTTGTTCGCGCAGGTGATGCGGAGTTGCATCGCAGCAGTAAGATGTTTCCCCCTGCCACGTACCCAGTTTGCAACCGACAGTGGGCTAGTCAAGTCACTATCTGACAGGTAGTTAATGAAGAAATGACCGGTATCCCCTACCGTAGATTTGGCAGCAGTATAATAAATTTTTCCAGATTTGGTAAATCTCCAAGGACACCGGTGCCTGGATATGCATGCTTTGAGGGACACGTGATCAGATCTCAGCAATTATGACAGATCAGAATGACGGGTAGGGTATCGTTTAAGTAATTATGATGACCAACGGGGTTGACCTAGGAGGACCGTTGCGTCCGGTAGTATTCCTTCGGCATAAAATCAGACATCCTTCAAGTAGGAAGGGTACAGTTGCCAAATCTCGAGAGCTATGCAAGGCAGTGCTAAGTGTCCCCTGTGCAGAGCCAACTAAGTTGCAGAGTACAGTGACTTCCAGAGTTCGAAGCCACTGCACACCCAGAGTATTGAGCCAAGCGGATTCTGACTGAGGCCGAACCTATAGAAGTAAAGCTTAGAAAGAACGTATTGGCCGTGCGTTCGCCATGACGGCGCCACCCAAGGTTGTGAAATTAGAGACAGCACAAGTTAGACAGTCACTAAGGATGAAGAGTCAAGCGCTAGAAGTAGAAGTTGTCACTAAAGTCTCTGCTAAGGAGAAGAAGAACGCCGAGCCAATCACTGAAGATAAGAAAGCAGAGCAGAAGAATGATGAGAAGAAATCTCCCGCTAGGAGAAAGGTAAAAATGAGAAAAAGAAAGCAATGGGAGAAAATCGCTGACCTATCTGATCAGCTAAGAAAAGCACGAAAGATTGCGAAGGTACTGAAACAGAAACCTGAGGGTCAGAGGAAGCATGTGGATCTGGACCACTTCGAAGAGAAGAGAAGTGGAAGAAGACTGCCAACCCATCGAAGGGGACACTTCCAAAATGAGGACAAAGGCTTGTTCTCGGAGCGGAGTTCATGGGTTGCTTCTTCTCCATCCATGAGGCTCTATATGGAAGGAAATGTTTGAGAAGGCTGGAAGATACAGATTTTCCTTGTGATAAAATTTCTAACCCAGATAAAAAGGAAAGGATATATGTGGAACACTTCTCAAACACTAGAGCGCTCATAGAGAAGAAAGAGCAAAGAGAGCGAAACCGTGACTATGGGAAGAAAGGATAAGAGATCCCAGCGAACTAAGTTACTGAAATGGCAAGAGAACGTGTCGAGGAGATGAAGAATGAAGTCGCAGGACTTCAAGGCAGGTTACAGCGCACTTCGCAGAAGGCGAAGGATAAGTTGCAGTAGGAGAAGCCTGTTGCAGGTGGCTCGAGGACTAGCCACAAGTGAGTGTTAGGGGATTGTTGGAGCAGGGTCCCGCAGCTACAGAAGAAGCTGCTATTTTTGGCGGAAAGAAGACAAGGCAGAGCTACAATGCCGTAGCACATTTCCAGCTGGAGAGTAGAGCCAGAAACTGTGACTTTTTGGGATGCAAAAGTCAAAGAAAGGCAACGGTACCTGAGCGGCCGAGAAGGGAGAGCTCACCCACTACATTGAAGGCAGTGGCGGAAGACAGGAGGGCTCAGAGACCCTCATAAAGAAGAAGGAGCAATGAGGCTCAAGCATTGAAGGCAAAGGACAGAAAGCAGAGAAGCAGTGCATAGTACCCATGGTCAGTGCCGGGAAGCATGGAAGACTGCAGAGAGCTGTGGTGTGACGAGAAGTGGCTACCTCAAGGACAGAGAGGAACGACTGTCACTAATTAGGGTTTGGGTTACTGTTGGGACAGGCCCACAGTTTTGTAATGGAGAGACCTTCAGGCCGCCTATAAAAGCTTGTATTTTGTATTGTAAAGGGTTGGTTGGTTCGTAGGATGAGTCGTTAGTTGGTCAGTTGATTATTTTGAAGTAGACTCAGGAGTCAGTCAGATAGACTGTGTTGTAACGATCCAGACACCTAGCTTGTCTGTGAGTCATTTGAGTCTGTATGTAACCATCCATAGAGAGGACAGAGAGGGAAGGATATATTGAAAGAAAGGCAATATAGAGATAGAAATAGGCCAGAGATCTAGAAGAGATCTTGCGCTGCATATGCGGTGCAACAGACTGTGCTAACTTCCCTCAAGATATATATTAGAAGCACAGTTTGGTGGACGTAGCTCCCATCCTGGGGGTGAACCACGTTAAATATACATGTTATGTGTTGCATGAATGTGATTGTACTTGCTTATTGTTACTGGTTATCATGCATATAATGTTAGTTGCAGTAAGTGAATGTATGTATTGTTCAGCTCACGGTAATGCAGGAAGATAGAGATAAGTTGAAGTATTTTAGTAAGCTACTTAAAGACTCCTTTACGTCTATTTCTAATGACCATGAATCACAATATAACTTCTGGGAAGTAGAGTTTCGCACATCGACAAAGTCAACGCTAAGAGTGCAAAGTCGTAGTGGTAAGATATCGCAGAGAGGCGATATCGCACTGGCAGAGGAGCTGCGGTGCGCGATACTACGAGCTGAGGGCTTAGCGTTGAGGAGAGGTTGGGTGTCCTGCGATGTGCAGAGATGCGATAAGGTTGGAGATATTGTGAGTAAGTGGAAGTTGTGCGACGTGGGAAGAAACGGTGCGACTTGCGCGTGGATAAGAATCGCACTACTAAAAGTGCTGCGAGTAGAAGGGGATGTGCGAGGCGCCGATATAGCTGACCTTGTGACTCACAGGAGTAATAGAAGAGAAGTAGGATGCGCAGAACCTAGTCCAAGAAATTTGAGTCTTGGCCAACCCATTAGATTCACTTTGGGTGAGACTTCAGATCGCTTCGCGGTCTGTTGCCGAAAGGGCCAGTGAGTTAGGGGTGTTGTTGATTGATTATAGTAAACTCGGGTCTGCCCATGCAATCAACAATGGGCAGTTGCACCAACTGGCTATGCAACTCACATAGGTAGAAGCACAACTGATGGCATTGAGGGGATAACTCAAAATTATGCCCCCACTTGCATAGGTTACCAAGGCAGTCGAGCTAAAAGATGTGCAGCAATATGTTAACAAGGTGCGTACAAGACACTAGCAGAGGACAACACACTTGGATAAACTAAATGGTATAATAGAGCAACTGGCGCTCAAAGCCATGGATGAAATCTTGAAGACCAATGTAGAGCTAAGAAAATTGCAACAGATGAGTGAATAATATCTGACAGAGAAGGATTTTGAAGAGTGTGCAACACTCGGGGCAAAGACGAGGGAAGTTGTCGAACAAGTCATAGCATAATATGACAAGTTCAAGGAAAATTTGAATGCACAGGTTGCTTCCAGCTGAAGTGGCTCGAGGAAGAGCCACAAGTTTGTGTTGGGAGGCTGTTGGAAATGGTTTGAAGTGCACAAAGTGTGCTAGTGCCACCGAAAGGAAGGATGTCAACAAAGTTAAAAGTCAACTACGGCAGAGGAAGAAACCGAAAACTAGGATATTTTAACTAATTTAGTTAAGAGATTGGTCAAGTGGACCATTTTGTAATGGCCTAGTGAGCCTATAATTAGAGATTAGGATTGTAAATTTTGATCATCGTTAGAGGATCATCGTCAGATATCTTAAGACATCCTTTAGAGGCATTTTCAGGATATTTTTGCATCTTTTGCTTAGAATCAATCGATTGATAATTTTTTTTGTCTTTTGCAGTTCATTGTTGGCATTGATATTATGAAGACTTTATCTTATGGAGTAAATTGGATCAGCCTTTGATCTTTGTTTTCTAATGTCTTATCTTTGTGGAATGTGAGTTATCTGTCAATAAATTCTTTGATGCATTATTGGGTTAAATCTGTGATGAATTGGATAAAGTGATGTTGCGTTTATAATTTCTCGTTAACTATGAATAATGCGAAGTATCACAGTAATTATTGATTTAATGTATGTTGATGTGTTTGTCGATCTAAATATGAGTTAATATGATTGCAAATAATGGTGATCAATATATATGGTTAATAGTGCAATTATAAAACTAGATTTTTGAGTATTGTTGTCATTGGGAAAAATATAAGTACGAAGTCCTCTTCTCGCTGCGGAAACTTGGTTCCTGCAACCCTCCCTCAGACATATCAGGTGACACTGGATATGCTCCATAGGTGTTGCCGGAAAGGGTAAATCCTTTCTGGGATGATGTTTAGGGAGTCTTCGTCAGTAGTCATCGACATCAGTGTGAAGTGAACCCCTGTCGACAGATGGGTGTCCACATCAGTTTTAGAAATGGGTAAGCCACTCAAGATGGCATCCATTTCTTTTGTATTGTTTTCACTTAACTCCTTTGCAATTGCATCTTTTGATGGAGTTTTTTAGGCTATGTAACCAATGATAACTAAGGTCCATACATCATACCCTAGAAATATGCCTTCATCTTGATACTCCATAATAGATAGTTTATTCCATTGAACAAAGGAGCTCTGTCTTGGAAGCAATAATATTTTTCAAAAGTAATTTGTGTTCGATATATTCCTTCCAATGGTTAAGTTGTTTTGAAGGAACCAAATTTAATGCCAATTTTTGGAATATTCACCAATACTAATAGAGGGGGGGTGAATCAATATTGGACATATTTAACCGATAATTACTTTTTCATTTTATGTGTTTCTCATGGTGCTTGAGCCCGAGAAGGTTCAATTAGGGTATACAGATATTTCTTCCCTCTTGATCATGTCTACACCTTAATGCCCATTTTCCATTCATGAAACTTGTTCATGGTGGCTATATGCCACTTATAGGCCAAAGGTCTGTGCAAAGTTCCCATGTGTTGGTTTGAGGATTTATACTTCTTGATCTTAAGATGATTTAAAGGAACTTATTTATATTCTTTGGCGATAGTCAAAGCCTCATGAACCATCCATGGTTTGTAAAACCTTATCCATATCCAACTCAAATACTAGACACCACTTGGAGAGGTTTGGTTACATGTTGTTAGTGATGGTGCTTGATTATGAAAAGCTTTCTATGGGGCCTAAGGTTCTCTTTCTCCTCCGTTGACATTGTTTAGAACACAAGAACCTTTCTTCGTGCACAAACCTAGATTTGTTATGCCCATATCCTTATAGTAGGAAAAATATATCTTCTAGGGGTATAATGAGGTGGTTCAAGGATTTTTTCATAGTGCTTAATACTTTGAAGCTATGTTGAGGGATTGAGTCTTTTGTTTCCCAACTCCCTTGACCAACTTGAGTTTTTTTGTTTCCCTCCCTTGACCATGGTCAAGGGCCCAGTGTGGATTTTTCCCTATAATTCCCATGGTGAAGGGCTTGTTGTAATCTCACAGATCACATAAGGTTACCAATAATACATACTAAACATACATAACTATAAATTAGAGACAAGAGACAAGAACAGATAGGACAATAGATTATATTATTGCAATGAGTTCATACAAGATAGAGAACTAAACTAAGTTCTCGTTTGGCTCAACAGCCTAATATATACAATGTACAGATAGTTACAAAATAACTAGCTGTTGGTTCAGTGAACCGAGATGACTTTTAGTTAGCCGACCTAATCTTTCTAGTTAGTCGGCCAACCGACTTAGTCGGCTGATCGACTAGTCGGCCCATCGACTTAGTCAGCTGATCGACTAAGTCGGTATTCGTTCAAGTCGACTTCATCGACTTTCTCCTTCTACATCTCCCCCACAAAAAAAACATTTCTTCGTCTTGAAGAAACAAGGAGGTACAAAAAACGAAGCTCTGTCGAACCATTGAAACTTGCTACTTCTGTGGACTGTGCAAATGGATGGTTGGTCTCTTTTCGACGCAGACTTCGATGATGGCCGGAGCTGTGATGGCAAGGTGATGCTGAAAGTCCGTCCAACTCTACAAGGCTTTCTGGATGTCGATCGTCAATGTCGTTAAACTTGACAGTACCGACATCTTTTCTGAAATGGGCATTTCTGCAATTTTCTTCATATTGGGGCCTAAGGAGTGGTTCTACTCTTCTGCTGCATTGAAAAGTCGTTTCATCTGGGGGCAGATGACATCGACCTTTTCTAGGTTTGGCAGAGCCTATTGCACCCATTGGTGTGCCTCCCGTTCTAGCTGCTGCAGCTTGTTGTTCTCCAGCACTATCCGATCTTCTATCATCTGTTTGAGTGATGCTTCTGTCATTTTCCTACTCTCCAAGGCCTGAATGCCTTGATGAGTCTGTCGTGTTTGTTGGTAGACCTTCCCATAGTGAGTAGGCCATTCATGTAACATGTCTTCTGTGATGAAAGACTCCTCCATGTGGTCCTGGAGCACCTTTTAGGCCTCTGAGAAGGTAGTGTGTTGTGCGAGGAGTAGTCGAGCAGTCTCCTCCTTTTGTTCTTCCTTAATCTCTTGCATCCGGTCCTGGACGATCGATACCATAGTCTCGAAGAGCTGGTATGCTCTATCAAGTGGTCGATCTGTGTCGACTTCGATAGGGCCTAGTATCACGGTCTGTGCTAGAGCTTTGCATCTGCCAAGAAACTTGACTTCTTCTACATTTTTGGCTATAAGCTCTTTAGTTTTCCGAACCGTCCTTAGCTTTGCTTCTTTGGCCACGGTTTTGAGTAGCTGGCCGAATTCTGTGTCGGTTAAGGAACTTGCATCCCTTAAGCTGATCCGGAGGTTGGAAGGTTTGGACTGATGTGCTTTCTTCTTCTTGTGTTTGTCGGCCTCCGGCTCCTAGGTGCCTTCAGCAGTTGAGGTTGGGTCTGTGGTTGGGGGAACAGAAGTCGATGGATTTTCTGGTTGGGGGGTTGGTATGACTACGTCCGGCTGGGAAGATGTAGTTGGTTTTGATTGGTCTGGTTGTGAATCTGGTGGTGGGGGGGGGTGGTGATGGTGGTGGTGGAGGCGATGGGGTCGGAGAAGGAACTGGGATGGATGGGTTGGCTGGAATGTGTGGTGGACTTCTGTCGGAAGAGATACCTACTTCTGAAGGTGTAGAGGGTAGGTCGTCCTAGGCATCGGTGTTGATTGGCTCTGTGATAGACTGTGATGCTCCAATTACATCGCCTTGTTGGTTTCGGGTGAATGTCGTCGTAATGTTTGCATAGGGATTTTTGCGTGCATAGAGAGGAGCTGTTGTTCGTATTTTATGGGCCGACTGAAACAGTGCAGGCAGCGTCGCGAAGAAATATTTAAGCTCAACGTCCTGGTCGACCTTGGCTTTGAATGTCTCTGAGATTGATCTTTGATATAGGTTTTGGGGACTACACGACTGTTGTACTGATGCTTGCTCCTTGACTATGGGTGTCGAGGATGGAGGTGGAGGGGTCGACACAAGGTCGACAACGTTTTCAGGCGTTGGTGTCATTTTTGCTTTCTTTGGCCAACCCTCTGGAGCTCTTGCATCCAGATATTGTTGAAAATGAGTTTCAACTGATACTTTATTTGCAGCGGCGTCCTCGACAATGTCGACGGCCGCGGCTACGAGATCCTCCTCATAGTCGGACGAGTCAGCAAGGAGAAGCTTGCGCTTACCCTTGCCTTGTTGTAGTTTTTGGGCCTTGATTCTCTTTCTGGCGACAGCTATCTCCTTGGCCAGCTTCTTAATGATGCTGTGAGATAAAGCATATTCCGGGTCGGCGTCCTCGACTTCACTTTTCGGTATTTGAATCGGTTTGACAGTTGCTGGAGCCAGAGGGGTGGTTTGTTGTTGTGGTTGTACTATTGGTTGTTGTTGTTCTGTCAGCTGTGGGTCGACTACCTTTGCAGTCAGAGGTTTGACAGTGATGTGTACCCGACTGGTAGGATCAACCGGGGTGTCCTCCAACACAAATTTGCTGATATAGAGGTTCAGCTCGTAGTATTCCTATTTTTCCTGGTCGGTAAGTGGTTCTGTGATGGATAAGTCAACCTGTTTGGTAGCCTTGGGTATTTGTATTTTTCTTTGAGCCTGTCGGGTCAACTCCCAGAAAATTTGATCGACCGTCGGATAGTAGTCGAGGTCCTGGGCTTTGGGGTCCTGACCTTGCATGTACTAGACCGACATGTGGTCGAGCTCCAACTGTATATGGGAGTTCGCAGGGAGGTTTCGTCGGATGTTCTGCGGCACCCTCCACCTCGTCGTGCAAACCTTCAACTACTGAAACCAGTTTTCTAGGAAGACTTTCCCCTGTGCTAGCTCATGCAGGGTTCCTTTTTGTGAGAAGGGTTTGAATCGGCTCATTTCGAACCTGGTCGGCTCCTGGAATACTGGACTTCCTTCTAGACAGATATGATACATGACAATATAGAGAATAAGAGAGGGAAACTTGATTATACCTCCTATCTCTTGGCATCTTTTGCAGATGGTTTTGACCATGTCGGCAACATAGTCTCCCCATCGGTAGATCCGACCGTCGGTCGCAATTGTGTCGATATCCTCCAGCATCTCCAGTTTGATGTTGCTACCTCGACCGGCTAATGTAAGGGTGATTGCAATGATTTTAGCCACAATTTGTGGCATCCGTGTCGTAATCTGGCCAATCATCAGCCCCTTGGAATTCTTTCCCGACGGCGAGCCCGTAAGCTCTTCGACTAACCCTTCTTTAATCCCAATTGGTACAGGGCTGCCTTGGTTGGACAGACTAGTAAGTCATGAGATAACATCCCTGGTAATGTCGATGGGCTTATCGAAGTAGAATCGGCCATTGTGGTAACGACTGATAATGAATTTGACCGCTGCTTCTTTCATCCCACCAAAGCTTGCCATCAATGGTGCGTTAGGGTAGTTGAAGATGGTGCTCTACCAAATTTTCTCGGTGGCCTGGGTCATCCTTTTGTCGACATAGGCCCATTCTTGGATTTCTATCCAGAGTCTCTGCCATTGGTCGTCTTGAACTTTAGTGTTTTTAATGTTCTTTAATCAGCGGACCAAGGGTGTGTCCTCTACATGAAGCTCTCTTGCCTTAGCCGCTGCTCAGGTCAGTTTGGGTGCCATTGTGTTGAGTTGGTCGAAGGTGTTACAGGGTTCTTGGTCTTTAGTCAACTGAGGTTGCGGTTGCTCTGTGGGTAAATGGTGTGGTGGATGAACCTTCGACTGTCATGTATTTATAGGCGTAGGTGTTTTTGCGTGTGGGGATGGACGTATTAATGGCGGACTAGACAATCCGGATGTAATGCTCGAATGGGACTTAATGGTGGAATGTGTACGGCGCTCGAGGCCATCAATGCGTGATGGGACTCTTGAGGTCGTCGGTCAGTGTCAGTGGTGAAAATGGTCGGCCGGACTGGTCGAGGATGATGATGTCGGTTATCAAAGTAGTGAGTTGCTGTCATGTTTGTTGTGTTTGATTGTATTGTTTTATTTTTTTGAATTTTTATCTTTTTATGGGTTTTGATTGATAGTTAAGGTCGTTATTTTTTTTTATTTTTTTTTGTAACGTTTGAGTCGGGCTCCATTAACGAGCTTCCAAAATACTAGGCCCTGTAATGTCTTTAGTCGGACTGAGCCATTGGGGCGTATTTCTTCGACAATGTAAGGTCCCATCAATTCTGTATGTAGTTTCTTGGGTTTTCCTTTGACTCGACTGTTATAAAGTAAATCAAGGTCACCGATCGACAGGTTTTTGTTTTTGATGTTACAGTCATGCCATGCTTTCTGTTGTTGTTTGTGAATTTCCTAGTGTTGGATAGCCATGAGTCTATGTTCTTCTAGCTTACTGAGTTGGAATAGTCGGTCCTTTCTTTCCTGTTTGACATCAACATGTAGTAGTTGTGCAATAATAGGTGTCTGCTGTCGGAAATGTAAGGGGACGACTGCTTCTTACCCGTAGACTAATCGGAAGTGGGTTTGTTCGGTCGACCGTTTATATGCTGTCCTGTATGCCCATAGAACCGCAGGGATTTTCTCATCCCAGTCGTCTTTGTCGGTGCTGCATATTTTGGTTAACCCTTTTGTCAATGTTTTGTTGAAAGCTTCAATCGCGCCGTTCGACTAAGGATGATATGCAGTGCTTCGTCGGTGGTCGATGTGAAACTGGTCGATCAAATTTTTGATGGTTTTGTTGATAAAGTGTGATCCTTGGTCGCTAATCAATGTGAGTGGGCATTCGAATCTAGTGATAATGTTTTCGTAGATAAACTTAGCAGCTACTTCACTTGAACATGTATCGACGGGTTCAGCTTCTGCCCATTTGGTGACATATTCCACCGCAGTGATAATATATCTTGCACCTGATCGTTTGGCAGGGATAGGGAACGGTCCTATGAAGTCTATAGCCCAAATTTTGAATGTGAGACTAGGGTTTATAGATATCAAGGGAATTTCTGTGCTTGGGAGAGGTCGACCAAGTCGTTGACATCTGTCACATCGAGTAACGAAGTTTTTGCAATCTTTGTGGATTGTCAGCCACCATAATCCTGATTGTTGGATTTTCTTTGCAGTGATGTCTGCTTGGAAATGTCCTCCTGTAGGTCCATAGTGTGCTTCATGCATGATTTGTTCTCTCTCATGGTCGAGTACACATATTCTGAGAATGTTTTCTAACCCCATTTTGTACAAAAATCCATTGATGAGGCTGTAGGGTGCAGCCTTCATAGCTAAGATTTGTTTTTTCTTGGTGTTCAGACCTTCTGGTGCCTGACCTGTATCCAAGAACTGAGCTATTTCTTCTAGTTCTTCAGGTACTGCTTCTATGTAGAATAGATGTTCATCCGAAAAGTCATCATCAACTTCAGTCGGTTCCTCCCCTGTGTCGATATGGGATAGGTGGTCGGGCTCAACATTTAACTTTCCTGGTCGGACCACTACTTCAAACTCAAATTCTTGAAAAAGAAGTAGCCATCGACAAATTATCCCATGATGAAGGGGTTTATTAACAAGGTACTTCAAAGCTTGATGGTCGGTATAAAATGTGAAGGGGTTGGCCAATAGGTAATGTCGATAATTTTGGAGGGCAAAGACCATACCTAGGGCTTCTCTTTCAGTGGTCGAATAGTTCCTTTCAGCCTTATTTAATTTTCGACTACTGTATACTATAGGGTAATCCATCCCATCATCCCCTGGTTGAGTCAGGATTGCTCCGATTGCTATTCCTGAGGCATCAATATGCACATGAAATTTGGTCGACCAGTTTGGAAATTTGAGTATCGGGGCTTCGACCAATTTTATTTTCAGTTTGTCGAAGGATATCTGGCATTCCTCTGTCCACTTAAATTCTTGGTCTTCCTTTAGTAATTCTTCTAGAGGGTAGGTCATGTTTGAATAATGTCTTATGAATTTCCTATAATAGCCTGTATGGCCTAGTAACACCCGAAATTGTTTAGGGTTTATTGGTGGTTTCAGGTCAAGGATGATTTTAATCTTGGAAAAATCGACTTTGATACCATCTTTACAGACAATATGCCCTAAGAGTATTCCTATAGGGGTCATTAAAGAAACACTTCTTAATGTTCAGGGAGATTTGAATCTGTTGACATCTCTCCAGCATAAGTCGGAGCCATGTACAGTGATCTTTTAAGGTGGAGTATATGGTCCAATCGTCAAAGTATACTGCCATGGTCTTATAGATATATTCTTGGAAGGTCTTGACAACAATTCGGGAAAACACTGCGGGTGCATTCTTTAGTCCAAAATGCATAACTCTGTAAGCAAAAGAGCCAAATTCATAGACAAATGTTGTCTTCTTTTGATCTTATTTTGATATGGGTACTTGGTTATACCCTGAGAATCCATCTGTGAATGAATAGCATTCATGTCCTGCCACTTCATTTAAGATTTCATCAGCATAGGGGGTTGGAAATGGATCTGTTAATGTTACTTTGTTAAGCTCCCTAAATTCGACACAAATTCTCAACCTTGTCGGGTCATGTTTCTTTGGCTGTATGACCATGGGACTTGCCCATTCAGACTGGTCGATGGGGTAAATGATCCCTGCTGCTAACATGTTGTCTATTTATTTGTACTTATGAGCTAGTTTATAAGGCCTTTTCTTGACAGGTCGGACATCAGGTTTAGTGTCTATTTTAATTTCTCCCATCTCTTGTACTAAGCCTTTTAAGTCTTGATAGTCCCTTGCAAAGAAATCCTGGAACTCTCTAAGTAAGTTCACTATTTCAGCGGTCTACTGTTCATTCCAGTAGTCACCAATCTTGGCTATTTTTGGTCGGTCGTCATTTGAAATGTCGACCTCCTTAGTTTTCACTTTGGCATCTAGCCACTCTAGTGATTTAGCTTCATTGATCGGCTGAATTCCTTCTGTGAACTGTGAGAATGTGGTAGGGAAGTCAGCTGCAGTCATTCTATCAATATCTGGTTTGTCGGTGGTCTCGACTTTCAAGATTGAGTAGATCGGTTTGGTTGTTTCAATGTGGTCGGTATTCCATCTGAAGCTCTTACCTTTTGTGTGTTCATTTTCTAAGTGTAAACGTGTCGACTATGATTTTGATTCAGTTTGTATCTTGTTACAGTCCTTGATCTGTCAATGGTCTTGGGAGGGTTGTTTTTTTGTCGATTGGAGAAACTGTTTGATTTGGTGTGCTATCCCAGCCAATTTTTCATTTTGAGGTATGAACTGGAAGTCCTTAATAAATTTTCTTTAAGTTCCTACCAAAAGAAGGTTTTACCTCCAGCTTCCTCCATCTTATACCATTTATTGGGTAAGTCGGCTAGAGTTGAAGGGAACAAATGTGGCCAGGCTCGCTCATCTTTGTATCCAAGCCGTCTCCACTCCTTTTCACAAAGCTTGATGTGTTCTTCTGGGTTTTGTCCTTGGACAAAGATAAGGATTTGAGCTTCCTGGGTTAACTTTTTTCCACCAAACCATTCGACGAAGAAAGTTGAAGCAGTTGTCCAGGTCTGCAATTTTGATTGATAGGTGTCCCACCATCTAGCTGCTTGACCTGTAAATGTTTCCACTAAGCTTTGAAGTCTGTCATGTTCTCCAATATTTTTAGATACTTGTTCGACATGCATGATTGGGGATTCTCTCTCCTTATACCTGGGAATTTGAGTAGTATGTAAGCTGGTTGGTTGTAAGGTGGGTCGTTCCCTGACTTTCTTTTCAAATACTTTAGGGATAATGGATACAATGAAGTACTGTCGGGTGGGTTTTTTCTGTACTTTTTGTATATTCCAGCACCCTCTTACTTGTGTTTCATAATTTTCCATTTCCCAGTCATATAATTCAGCATCTGAATTATAACCAATTGAGTCTTGGTTACCTAAGTGAAGTTCCCCATAGATGTTTGGCTCTGTATAGTCCGTATTGTTATGGATCTGGTAAAGCTACCTAACATCGAATTCCTCATCAATCAGTTCGGTCCAAGGTGCCCCTTGGGAAGGATTAATGGGTACAATGACTTTGTGACCATTTCCTTTTAACTTAATTCGGTCTTTGTCTAAGGATATGGAGGCTTTCATCTTTCGTCCCCAAGGTCGACCAACTAATGCTGGAAAGGAGCTAGATCCTTCCTTTGGGTCAATAATTTCGAAATCAACCTTAGTTGATATTCCTTTGATGGTCGTGTCGACATTTTTCCAAACCCCAATGGGTTCAATGAGACCTTGGTCGGTGATTTTTAGGTAGATGCCTGACTCATAGAGTCAAGGTCGGCCCATCTTTTCCCATGTATCCCGGGTCATGATATTTACCTGAGATCCGAAATCGAGCACTACTTGTCGGACATGGAACCCTTCGATTTCCAGGTCGACAAGTGGGTCGACATCGTGTTTGTCTTTTTGATTTAGGATGCAAATGTTCTTAGTTTTTTTTTCAGGATTAGTACTTTTTATTTCATGTAATAAATCAATGAACTGGGCTACGAATTTGTTTGTTTGAATGAGATGAGTTAATTCCTATGTCATGCTAAGTCAACTGTTAATAATGTCTTCCTGTTGTGTAATGTCGTGAAATATGTGGGTGGCTTCTTGATATGTTTGTTTTTCTTTCATAGGATCCGGATAGCCATTTGTGTTTTTAATTTTACTAATTTGGGGATTATCAGGGCCTGTTTTTGTGCCTTGTCGAGTAATGATATGTAGATTCTTAGTAGTTAGCACATCATGCTTTTGTACACAAGACAAGACATTAACATTTTTCTTATTATTGATTTTCTCTAACATGGTAGGACAATCCTCCAAAGAGTGATCGCCTACTCCACAATGGTTATAGAATTTTAGATCAGTCCTGTCCTTGTATGGACAGTCGGTGTATCGGTGCCCTTCTTTATGACATATAAAGCACTGGGTAGATCTACGCGGTCGTATGTCGCGATTCTCGATGAATCGACCTCTTCCTCCAAACCCTTGTCATCGATTGTCGTACTGGCGCTCATAACGTCGGCCTTCGTATCTTTGCCCGTTTTGGTCATTTGTATTATTTTTCTCATTGTTTTGCGCTATTGCATTCGTCTGGTAGACCGCCTGATAATTCTGTCGGTTTTTCAGGTTTAATTGACAGTAGGCCGTGTTGTGACTTTTTGTCTCATAGATGGCGCACCAAGAAGCCTTTGCATTTTTCATGTTAAATGGACATTCTTTCGTAGAATGGTCTCCGTGCTCCTGGAAAATATTGCAAAATGATTTAGTTTGTACAAAGCGGACGTCTTGTCGACTGTATTCATGTCGACAATTATCTTTCGAGTGTCCGGCCGTCGAACATTTAGTACACCAAATTTATTGATTCTTGAGGGTCAGTTCTTTCAAATACTTCTGCACATTCTCGAGTTGTTCCTCTAGTCTGTGGTCTGTCGGATAGGCAGGTATATCTTTGTCCATTTCCACCTGCAGAGCTTTGGTTAGCACATCTTCATATGTCTTGAACGTTTCCAGATTGATATGTCGGTGTACTTTCTGTGATAATCCTGCAAGGAACCATTGAATTAGTAGTTTCTCATCAATAACATAATCTAATTGGATTAATAGGTCCTTCCAACGTTTTTCGTAGTCGCAGACTATCTTCCCTGGATTTTGCTGTGTTTTTTTGAGCTTTTTGGTGGCCAGGTGCTTGGCATCTGGGGTTTTGAAGAATGATAAGAACTGCGCCTTGATCTCAGCTTTCATCGCTCTGGGTTTCCTTTTCAAAAATTTCATGTACCATGTCAAGGCCCTTTTCTGTAAGGCTCCCATGAACTGAGCCATTTGTCGGTCTTCATCCGTCACCTGGTTTGCTTCCCAGGTCGACTCGTAGACGAACCAATGTCATCTAGGGTATTCATCCCCCTCGTAAAGAGGAATATGAGCTGATACATGACCCATGTCTGAGTCACTTTCACTGCTCTCAGAAGTCGGCGGAGGTGGAGGTGTGGGTGGTGGTGAAAGTGGTAGGGTTGTTGATGTAGTCAGGCCTGCGGATTTTTGGTCGACGAAACTTGTGCTCCCGTCGTTGGTCGATTCGTCTTTGACGTACAGTGGGTTGTTGTAGATTTGTACTATCGATGGTCCACTGCAACTTTGTGTGCATAGGTCTGCTTGTTCAATTTCTTCAAAAGTTGTACTTGGCAGGGGGCGCTCCTTCATGTGTCGGTAAGAGCAAGTGGATACTTCTGAGGGAGGGTGCTACCTGAAATGTCACCCAGTTTCCCTCGAGTGGTCGACGTATGATAAGGTGTCGACCCATGTATGTGTCGTCGCCTAGTCAACTCCATATGATATAGTCACCAGCTCGTAGTCATAGATCCTATTCGATAATAGTCTGGATTCTAGTATGTGGATTTGTCGGGGAGAGGGTTATTCCGTCATCGGGAGCTCTTATTTGGAGAGCTTCTGGCTACTCTATCCACACTTCTTCCTCCGTAGGGGACACCTCTTGTTCTACGCCCTCTTCCTGTCAGTCATGACTCGACTCTGGCAGATTCTCTTCACGATCATTCTCCCTAGGGTTTTGTTCTCTGTGCAGCTCTGCGGCTCTTTCACGTTTGGCTTCCCTTCTCTGCTGTCTCTTGTCCCTTTCTTGTTTCTGAATGTTCTCTATTGTCTCTTGTCCCTTTCTTGTTTTTGAATGTCCGACATACTTTCGTACAGTACTATTTTCTTTAGGTCCTCTACTGCCGACTTTTCATTACTGGTGACATCTATCCTCCTTAGGTTGACTAGGATCCACTATACTCTACCTCCGACACAAGACCAGCTACCCCCCCATAGCCTACCTGATGATTTTAGAAAGCCCGGATAGTTCAAATTACTTGCTCAGGAATTATTCACACTCCCTTTCTGCAATAAATTTCTCCCACTTCTTTTGCTTGTCCGCCCAGTTGGTGTTTGGTGGCTATTCGCACAGTGGTGGTATAGGTTCAACGATGTGGCCTGCTCCGTTCTCTATCAATAATTTGAATAGCAAGGTCGACAAGGAGCACAAGAATTGTTTGGTGAAATCGGTATAGAATTTATCTTTGACAATTTCCACCGATGTTCGATCTTCGACTGCTTGCTCCTCACAGAAGTCGTTAGCGATTTTCTCAAACCACTCCGACAAATTCGTTGTCCCCCTCGGAATAGTTTATCTAGCAACTGTTGTTCTTTAGTCGCGTCCATCTTTCTCATCCAGAAGCTGCTTCAAAAGTTGTGGCACAGACTCGATGAATTTTTCATGTGTCTTTGTGAAAAATCTTGCTTTGGCTTCAACGACTGTTAATCTGTTTCTTCTTGCGTAATTTTGCAAGTAGTTCACAACTTTACGGTCCCACTAGTCCTTCATCTCCTGCTCTGATATAATATGTGAACATATATTTTAGACATGTACTACTGGAAATGGAACCAATGTTGTAATTTCACAGATCACATAAGGTTACCAATAATACATACTAAACATACATAACTATAAATCAGAGACAAGAGACAAGAACAGATAGGACAACAGATTATATTATTGCAATGAGTTCATACAAGACAGAGAACTAAACTGAGTTCTCGTTTGGGTCAACAGCCTAATATATACAATGTACAGACAGTTACAAAATAACTACCTGTCGGTTCGGTGAACCGACATGACTTTTAGTTAGCCGACCTAATCTTTCTAGTTAGTCAACCGATTGACTTAGTCGGCTGATCGACTAGTCGGCCCATCGACTTAGTCGGTTGATCGACTAAGTCGGTCTTCGTTCAAGTCGACTTCGTCAACTTGCTCCTTCTACAGGGCTCGAGACCCGTCTATGATGAACAAAATATATTAATGCCGCCCATATGTAACTCTTATTCCAAATATTCCTATAGAGGGATCGTGTCATGGTCTTTAAGTGTTGTTCATGACACTTGAGCCTGAGAAGGTTCAATTAGGGACCAATGCCATTGTTTCCCACTTTGACCATGTTTAGGTATTAAAACACATTTCTAATGCACCAACCTACTCATGGTTATCATATCCCACTCAAAGGCTTGGAAAGAATACCTACAAAAAACTCAAGTGTCGGCTGAAAGACCTGCTCAAGTATCTTAGCTCGAGAAGATTCAATAATATCTCAAGAAAATTATTTTCCTTCCTTGACCATGATCAAAGACCAATAATTTGTATTCAATGCATAAAACCTCCTAATGGAATCCATATCAAACTATAGTGCAAAATACCCCCTTGAGAGTGTTTATGATGTGGTTTACAGGTGTTCCTCATGGTGATTGAGACCGAGAAGCTACATTTAGGGCATGTTGAGGACTGGAAAATCGCAGGTAACAATAGTAGGGATTCACCCCAATAAACATTCCCAATCAGCTCGTTATTGTTTGGTATGGGGAATCCATCTAGTTTACGGTCCGGCTACCATAGCTCAAGTAACGGTTAAAACTTATTTTACCGGTTGTGGCCTGGTCCACCATTTAATTGTACTTTTAGTTTTATGTTTATGTATGAAATGCAAGTGCCTAGCTCAATGTAGTTGATAGAGAAAACAAGGAGTGTCACAATGTGATGCACAGGTTCTTACCTCTCATCTTACCTCTCTCACTTCTAAATAATAAACAAAGAAAAGCTAACTAAGACTCTGTTGCAGCTGCAACTATTTCCCAAATTTGTAAAAAATTGGGACCCTCCTTTTAAGTTTTGTCTTGCTTGGATCTGCTGGGATTGTTTAAAGTTATTGCAAGTTTGATTGTTGAGTTTGATTGTTAAATGAATATATTTTATGCTGTTGATGCTTTTTGACTTAATTTGTGACTCATGGGGGTTTTTTATTTTCACTATCGAAAATTATATTAGTTATGAATCAGAACCATAGTCTCCTACACAGCCGTCGTTGCGGAGGCTAAGTATACTAATGACCCAATCCAATCTCCTGCATGCCTCCCATGTGCTTTTGTTCAGTTTCAGTGTTTTATTTTGTCATCATCGGGGCACCAGTCCTTTGTACAGCCGTTGTTTTGGGAGATTGATAACAAACGTTCTAACAATTTTTACCTGCGCTGATTTCATGGCTCTTTTCGCTATCGGATTTTTGTTGCACTTTTTGATTGGGGATTGTTGGGCACCATTTTGACCTATTTTTGTCATCTAAATACCTTCCAGTTTCCTCCAAAAACCTTCATACTGATCCATAAAACCTTAATTTCATTCACAAAACTTTTCTCAAAGGTATAAATGTTGTTACTTCTTAACAAATTGAATTATGATATTTTTAAGGCATTTAAATTAAGGTTTTATTCAGAATTACAGGATGTGCTAACTTCCCGTAATTTCTCCTAGGTTGGATACTTGTAGGCTAGCTAGGCGTAAACTGAGAGATCGAAGAAAGATCCTCAATGTCCAAGGATTTTTATACTTCCAACGAGCATATGATATGGTTCTAACAGGTGTCGAGTCAATGCCAGTCAAAGATGAACACCTGTGTTACCACTTAGCATAAAAGCAGGGCAGTTCTGATTTTGTCTATTTTTATGGATATGATAGAGGATCTCGAGGATTGTATGTCATTATTAGTCTTCCAGATTAATAGCATTTCTAGTTTTTTTAAATATTGTATAAGTATTTGATCAAACATATGAAAAAGACCCTGTTGGATTACAAACGCATATCGTTCTGGAGTCAAGACCGTGGATTTTGATTACTGTGTATGCTCAATTTAATATGGTGAATACAATTGAATTTTAAAGCTCTGTGATTTTCCCTCTGCATGTGTAAATGAGGCATTGGAGGTCTCCCTTTTCCAAGTCTGCACACCTTTTTCATATCGTTGCCAGTGGTATGTTTTATTTCCTGTAGAATTCAATTTCTTCACTTTAACTATTGCAGAACGAGTTGGATTGTTTCAACAAGTTTTATAAACTCTGTTATTTCATCAATTACATGCTGTAGGAATGGTTCAGACTATTATCTCAATATCAAATCGATGTACATTGCTTTCTTATTCAATGATGAAGTATTGAGAATAGTTATACATTGTGAATGTTTTCCTGTAAGGGAAATTAATGTTTGATTGCTTATTCAATATTGAGATAATAGGCAGAGTCTTGTGATCCATATTTTAGGGTTAGGTTTAATTTGTTTTTATTATCTCAGAATATTTCACATATGAATTGCTGTGTAACTCAGAGATCAAATGAAGTTACTTCTGTAAGGGAGTTTTTGTATTTTCAAGTCACAACATTCTAGCTTTCAATAGGTTTGTTTCATAGGTAAACTAGATTTCCAGTTAAGTCTAGCTTTGAGTCTCTATATTTGGATATGCCTCTAAGTCTACAAACTATGGATTGACATAAAATCAAGGTCTAATGTACACTAGTGGATTGGAGCCCAACATTTGGCGTCGTTGCCGAGGAGGCATTTTAGAAGCAAACTTAGGAACTTTAGTTCTCTAATAAAAAGAAAAAAATTCAAAAAAAACACAGAGTAGATTTTAGTTTTATGTCAAGACAAAGAGACGAGAAAGGAAGATTTATCAAAAACCCCCCAAAAATAGAAGTAACAGGAACTTCTTTATCTAATAAAAAAGGATTCATTACAACAGTTGGTACTTTTAAAATGGCTGAGGAAGAAACATCAAAAGGGACAACTGCAGAACAGAGAAGGGAGTATGAGAGAAGGTTAGAAATGGAAAATAAACTAAGACAAGAGAGAAGAGAAGAAGAGAGGAGACATGATAGGGAAGAAGAGAGGAGAGATGAGAGGGATGAAAGAACAGAAGAAGATCAGGAAGCCACCTTTAAATTCCCCATCTTGGACACTAGCATCATCCTAGGGGAAGAGGTAAAAATGAAGAATATTCCACCATCTGTCCTACCAAATTTATATGGTATGACTTCTGAATATCTGGATTATTTCCTATTCAATTTTGATATCTTATGTCGAACTTATGGATATACTGATGACACCCACAAGCTTCGTCTTTTCCCTACTACTCTTAAAGTAGCTTCCTTGAAATGGTTCATGGGATTAGGAGAGCATTCTATAACTAGCTAGGATGAGATGAGGAAAATATTTCTTATAAAATATCAGGCATATTGCAGATCAAAGGATTTAAAAGATGACATTTTCAGAATGTCTCAACAGGAAGATGAAAGCTTGGAAGAGTATCTAGAAAGATTCTCATACAACCTGCAGAAATCCAAATACAATTCTTTGACACCTGAGATCATTCGGACAATATTTTTAAAAGGAATAAGAGAAGAATATTTGGATATTTTTAATGTTATGGGAAAAGGTGACATCTCCTACTTACCCTTTGATGAGATACAAGACTTATGTCAGAAGTATTCCAGAGGAAAGGCTAGAAATGGGAAAAGGGATGTAACTACCAAAGTAACTAAATTTGCAACCAGTGGTATCTCCAGAGCTGAGCTTGGGAATCTGTTAGAAGATTTTAAGACTAATTTATTGAGTGCCTTAGGCACACAGGTTGAAACATCAAATACCAAGAAGAGACAAGAACAACAGGACCAACAAGATCAAGCCTTGTCTATTTTCTGACCTAAATGTAGAAATAAACACCCATTAAAAGAATGTCCTTTGAATACTATTCAAATTTGTGGCTTATGTACTTCAAATCACAAAACTGATGATTGCCCCAGATTGAAAGAATTGCAGGCAGCTCGAATGGAGGAGAATCAAAGCATGGAGTCTCTCTATTTTATGGGAAAATGAATACCTTGGCAGCCACGATTTTCAGGTATGTCTCAAGATCCTATGCAGCAGTTTCATTCAAATTATCAAACTCCTATTCAAAATTCATGGAGTGCACCCATGCCCTAGCAAACCTGGTCTCCTCAATTAGTCCAATCTACTCCAAATTGGAGAGGATATACTCATGGTAACCAGACATATCAGCAAGCCTATTTACAGCCCTATCAACAACCTTCTTCATATCCCCAATACCAACAGAATCAAGCCCCATTTTTTGAACAACCCAATCTAGCTCCTCAACTAGGTCAAAAACCTCAATAGCTTCAATTTCCATCCAATCAGCCTCCACCTCCGCCAACACAATTTCCAGCCCAGCCAATCCCAAATCCAAATAATAAAATGGACAAACCCATGTATAATGTTGATGATGGAATGGCACTCCCCTACTCAATCCTCCCACTTCAAAATATCAACTTAAGATCTGGAAAAACTTTACAAAAAGAATCTCCTATTATTTTAGAAGAACAAATAGAAAATGAGAAAACTCTAAAAAAATTAAATATAGAAAAATCAAAGTCAAAAAGGGAAAACATTAGTATCTTATATACCTCCCTTTCCAGAAAGGTTGGTCGAAGAAAAACTTTCAATCTCCCTACCTGATTTTGATGTTTTGAATGAGTTAACCAATGTATGTGTCAAAATTCCCCTACTACAGGCTATAAAGGATATTCCAATCTATACTAAAGTAGTTAGGGAATTATGTCTTAATAAAAGAAGGAAGGATCCATAAAAAATTCATGTTGTGGGCAATCTAGCAAGATTAATGTCTAACACTGTTTTTATTGAAAAGTATGTAGATCCTGGAATCCCAATGGTCACAATTACTGTTAACAATTTTTCAATTCCAAAAACACTGATTGATCTAGGTGTTGCCCTTAATCTCATGACATTAGAGAAAATGGAATACCTTCACTTGAAAAATCTCAGACCAACCACTACAGTTTTGGAATTAGCTAACAGGTCTAAAATCACACCTAAAGGGATCTTAGAAGATATCATTGTTTCTTTAGACTCCTGGGAGTATCCTGTAGATTTTATAGTGCTACAACCAAAGTCTAATCTAGGAGGGCATCCGTTGATTCTTGGCATACCCTGGTTGGCAACAGTTGATGCTTTCATAGGGTGTAGATCAGGAAGTATGCTCATTTCACATGGGACAGAGATAAAACAAATTACACTTTATCCTTCTGCCCAATGACCTCCTGCATTAGATCAGTTATCATGGATTAATGAGACTAAAGAACAAGAAGAAGAAGTGATTCAGCCTGTCCTAAGTATCAATCAGTTCTTTGATTTTCAAGAAGAAAACAACGAAGATTTGCTAGATTACTTCATTGCTGAACCTGATATTTCTGAAGAATTAAGAGACATGCAGTATGCTATAGCAAATCAAGTTTTGGGACAGAATTTTCAAGAAAATTGCACAGTACATTCTCTAGCATTGGCACTTCATGATATTTTTAATGTTCATTCAATCACTAATGTCCAAAGCAAAAAACTTGAAATCAGTCCAGGAAAACATTTGAATATAAGTGCACATCTTACCACATCACAGGAAGAATAGTTGATTACCTTGCTGAATAAACATTCCCATGCATTTGCTTGGGAATACACTGACATGCCAGGCATTCATCATGAAACATGCACTCACCACATTTACACAGATGATAAAATCAAACCTCTTAAACAACCACAACGTAGAATGAACCCCATACTAAAAGAGATAGTCAAGGAAGAATTGTAGAAGTTATTAAAAGTAGGATTTATTTACCCTATCTCTGACAGCCAATGGGTTTATCCCTTGGTTGTTGTTCCTAAAAAAAATGGTAAATGGCGGATATGTGTAGATTACAGGGAGTTAAATAAGGCAACATTAAAAGACTATTTTCCATTGCCCTTTATTGATCAAGTGTTAGATTCCTTAGCTGGAAAGGAATATTTTTCATTTCTAGATGGTTTCAGTGGATATAATAAAATTAGCAATATTGCAAAAGAGGACCAGGACAAAACCACCTTTACATGTCCCTAGGGCACATATGCCTACAAGGTTTTACCTTTTGTCTTATGTAATTCCCCAGCTACCTTTCAGAGAGCAGTCTTGGCCATTTTTGCAGATCTAATTCATGAATGTGTTGAAGTTTATATGGACTATTTTTCTATGCATGGAAATGCCTTTGAGGATTCCTTAGTAAACCTGGAGAAAATTTTAAAAAGGTGTGTTGACTCAAATATTTCCCTTAGCAACAAAAATTGTTTAATGATGATGACTAAAGGGATAGTTTTAGGACATCACATTTCTTCATCTGGAATAAAAGTAGATCCTGCTAAAATTCAAATCATTGAAAATATATCTGAACCAACAACTCAATGATCCAAAAACAAGATCTTTGCTACTCTATGACGTTAACATGAATTGCATAAAGAGCATGAACGAAGCTCACAAATCCATAAGAAGAGAACCAAACAGCATAGACAACACACACATAAAGACAACAAGTTGATAACGGAGTTCATCCAGGATGGACTACGTCTTCGGGCCTGCTTCTCAATAGGAGGGCCGATCTATAATCTCAGCATAAGGCAAAATACATGGCAATGATACAATGATAACTTGGCGATAATGTTCAGGAAGAGAACCGCTGCCCAAAACACAACAAGACTGCTTCCAGCAAATCCGAAGCCTGAAGACGGTGGAAAATGAGTATAAACACTCGTACCTTCCTCCTGCAAAGCTACGCAATCTCCCTTCTCTCCTTTAGCTACAAAGTATCCACTCCAAGGCATGACTGGGAAATGGCAAATGAAGGGGTTTATATAGGTTGTCTTGCCCTTCTTCACATGACTCTCATGGATTCCTTTGGTTGCAACTAATTTGCCTATCTTGGCCTTGGTTACAACTTCCCCAAGTTGGTTTTCATATGGTTGGGCTTTTTATTAAATAATAAACCAACTTGTTACAACTTCTTTACAAATATGGCATGTTTGTTTTTTGTTAGAACCATGCATTAACTTCATAACAACTCAAGGAATAAAATAAATGAGTAATATGTGAGTAATTTTTCCACTCACTTCAAATATTAATCATTTTACAATTTCTCATGAGTAAATCCATGAATGTCCTAAAACTCATTTCAAGAACAAATGCATGCATGCCACTCATCATTCCATGTCACCATGCCACATCACCATGCCATGTCATCATGCCACATCAGCATTCCATGTCATCATGCCACATCACCATGCCATGTCATCATGTCTATATAGTACATATGCCACGTGTCACCCTGTCAGTGGTGCCATGTGGCACCTCTTTTTGCCAAATTTGCCTATTGACCTTATAGAACAGAACGCGATAACTTTCTCATACGGAGTCCGTTTGAGGTGAAACGAATGCCGTTGGAATCATCTCAATGAGCCCTTCGATCTGGTGCTAGTTTTGCTGAGATTAGAGGACTTCAAAAAAAATTCCTTCTTCGATCCTCCTAGATCATTCCTCCCTACTGAGAAGCTTTTGGCCTCCAAAAGCCTTTACTAATCAACTGGTAGGTGAGGGAATTGGTCCCTCACTTTCCCCTTCTCAATCCACTTAGCTTTTCTTGGATGAGTGCCTTTGATGCCCACTCGAAGATAATCAACATCACCTCTGCGAGAAGCCCTTGTCCTTCTGTCCAAGATGACATCTTCCATTATCTCATCCATGTACTTAGGAGAAAATTCATCAACTGATGGCAATGAGACATTCTCCCTTTCATCCATGATCATGGGAGGCTCATAGAGTTTCAAGTTCTCCACATTCACCACTGAGTAGATCTGCATGTATGGTGGTAGCTCTAAGTGAAAATGATTTGTCCCAATATTCTCCAAGATGGTGAAGGGACCATATCTAATAGGCTTGAGCTTCTTGCCTTCTCCTTTCATCCTCTCCTTGCTGATGTGAATCCATACTTGATCTCCCACCAGAAACTGATGATCAACTCTATGCTTGTCATGGTGAGCCTTGTACTGGGCTTGACTCTTCTCCAATTGCTCTTGCACTGCTTGATGTACCTGTTGAACTCTTTGAATGAACTTGCGGGCTTTGTATTCATCCTTGGAAGCGCTTGACTCAGCCTCTCTCCCATAAGTCAAGTCCAATGGATTCTTTGGCAAGTACCCAAATCATGTCTCAAATGGCGAGCTCTAAGTGGAAGAATGCATAGCACTATTGTAGGCATGTTGCACATACTGGATCTGTTCATCCCATAACTTAGGATGCTTGTTGCAATAGCCTTGAAGAAAATGGACAACTGTCCTGTTGACTACCTCTGTCTGTCTGTCGGTTTGTGGATGGAAATCAGTGCTCCTCTTTAGCTTGGTGTCAATCATACACCATAATTTTGTCCAAAACTCTCCAAGGAATCGGGAGTCCCGATCTGAGATAATGGACATAGGAAGTCCAAAGTGAACCCATACATGCTAAAAGAAAAGAGAAGCAGCCTGCTCAGCAGTGACCTGCTTTTTACATGGCATAAGAATACACATCTTGCTAAACCTATCCACGACCACATACAAGTAGTCATGACCCCTCCTAGACATAGGCAAACCCCCCACAAAATCCATGGAAATGCTTTCCCAAGGATGGGAAGGAACAGGAAGTGGTGAATACAGCCCCAATTTTCTATTAGGGGGCTTACAAGGAGAGCACATCACACACCCCTTTACATATTTTGTTACAATGTCTTTCATGTGAGGCCAATACACAAGTCTTTTCAAATGAGCCAAAGTCTTACCTACCCCAAAATGCCCTGATACAAGAGAAGTATGAGCTTCTCGTATTACATGGACTCTTTCACTGATAGGAACACATAACTTTCCCAAATGATAGAGCAACTTTCCCTGCAAATAGTAGTCTTCCACCTATGTGCCATTGGTTAGCTTCTCATAAATCTCCTTGAAATCATCATCAGTAGCATACTGCTCAATATAAATTTCATGGGATAAAGAAGCATTTTTCAATACAATAGATGCAACAATAGGAGGTCTAGAAAGCATATCTGCCACTTTGTTACTAGTACCCTTGTTGTACTTGGTAACTGCAGACAACCTGTACATGCCCACATTAGGAAGAGGGGCATCCTACTGGAGATGAATCTCATGCTGAATCTCCCTTTTGGGAGGCAAACCTATAGGTTCCTGAAATATTTCATCATAGTTAGCCACAATATCAATCATAGCCTTTTTATGAGAAGGATCACAACCTTTGAAAGCATCAGTTGCTTCAGCATCTTTTGCTCTCACAACCATGAGCATGTATCTCTTATTAGTGTTAATGAGTCTCTTCATCTGTCCTGCACTAACAAGAGAGGTGTTACCCTTCATACTGTGAGCTCTCACAATGTACTCCACCCCTTTTTTGGTGAGATGGTACTTGTTCTCATGACGGAAGAATACTGCTTGTTGATCATACAAGTATGGGCTTCCCAATACGATACCATAGATGTCAAGAGGAACAACATCTAAGTCCACCTCATCGATCAAATTTGAAGCAATAGAAAACCTTAACCTGCATCGCTTAGTCACGTGTAGCTTAGCATTATCACATACCCATACAAGAGGATAAGGCTTGGGATGAGGTTTAGTCTGTATGCCCAACTTCTGAACAACTGATTTTGAGATCAAATTTACTTGAGAACCCGGATCAAATAATGTTTCAATATTTGTATTCTTAGACACAATTCTGATGTGAAACAACTCACTTCTTCTTTTATCATTTTCTTTAGAAACATGAGTAGAACTTGAACCAGTATGAGGAGTTTTGTTACCTTGCATTCCCACAGCGGTAATCATGGTTTCGTCACCTGAGTCGGAACCCAAATCTCGTTGCGTCATTGCAACGGTATTTTTCTTCTTTTTTCTTCCATAACACTTTGGCCTTTGTTCAGGATGCAACTTCCAACAACTTTCTTCATCATGTCCATCAGTGTCGCAATGTTTGCAATGGAGCTTTCCTCCTTCCTTCTTGGCAGTAGCTGTCTTTTTGCTCTTGTCCTTCTTTTTGGACTTGTAGTTTTTGTTGGGATTGAAAGGCTTCTTCGAATGGTCTTCTTGCAAATGCTTCCCCCTGCTCTCAAGATGAGTAGCCTGAACACTTGCTTCATCCACACTAGTAGGATTCAACAACAGCAAAGTATGTCGTAGATAATGATGAAGAGAACCAATGTACTTCAAAAGAGTGTCAGGAGAATCTAAATATCTATTCAACTCTAGAGCTTTCTTTCTAAATTCTTCAGTAAAATTATGAACACTCTGACCCTTGCCTTGTCTAAAACTTTGTCAATCCATCATAGCCTTTTGAACATAACCCAACGGATAAAATTGCTTACGTAAAGCATAAATGAAAGCAGACCACGATGGGAGAAGATTACCCATTTGTTTGCTACCTTGCTGAAGCTTTCTTTCCCACCATATAAGTGCGGTTCCTGTCAGCCGAAGTGAAGCCAACTGAATCTTCACATCTTCTTCTTTGATCTGCTGGACTCGGAAATAGACCTCAATTTTCCTTATCCAATTGTTCAACTTCTCTACATTTGCTTCCTCATTGAACATGGGCAAATCAAACTTCACGTCAAGCTTCAATAAGGGCTTCTTTTGAGGCTCTTTGTGAGGAACCTTGGAATGCTGAGAATGAGATGAGGAAGAAGCACTTGAACTTGTGCTTGAAGCTGAAGGTGAAGAGGGAGGATCAGGAGGCTCTTCACCACCTCCTCTGTGGTTAACTGAAGCATTGCCTTCGTCCTTCACTTCTTTTTCTTCCTTCTTTACTTCACTACCTTTTCTTTCTTTTTCCATGCATTCTTCATAGTCTGTAAACAACTTGTCTACCTTGTCGGCCATCATATAGAAGACCTTGTGAAATTTTGCCTCCATCTTAGTTCGGGCATCATTAGCATCCATCTTCCTCCTTCAGTGTGCACGTCCGATCTTGAAATTATAAGGCTCTAATGTACCCTCACCAGCTTGCAGTTTATCCCTCGTGAGCATCCACACTCACAATCCAACGTCAAATAGCCCTGCTCTGATACCACATGATCCGAAAACAATATCTTTGCTACTCTATGACGTTAACATGAATTGCATAAAGAGCATGAACGAAGCTCACAAATCCATAAGAAGAGAACCAAACAGCATAGACAACACGCACATAAAGACAACAAGTTGATAACGGATCTCGTCCAGGATGGACTACGTCTCCGAGCCTACTTCTCAATAGGAGGGCCGATCTATAATCTCAGCATAAGGAAAAATACATGGCAATGATACAATGATACCTTGGCGACAATGTTCAGGAAGAGAAACGCTGCCCAAAACACAACAACACTGCTTCCAGCAACTCCGAAGCCTGAAGACGGTGGAAAACAAGTATAAACACTCGTACCTTCCTCCTGTAGAGCTATGCAATCTCCCTTCTCTCCTTTAGCTAAAAATTCTCCACTCCAAGGCATGAGTGGGAAATGGAAAATGAAGGGGTTTATATAGGTTGGTTTTCCCTTCTTCACATGACTCTCATGGATTTCTTTGGTTGCAACTAATTTTCCTATCTTGGCCTTGGTTACAACTTCCCCAAGTTGGTTTTCATATGGTTGGGCTTTTTATTAAATAATAAACCAACTTGTTACAACTTCTTTACAAATATGGCATGTTTTTTTTTGGTTACAACCATGCATTAACTTCATAACAACTCAAGGAATAAAATAAATCAGTAATATGTGAGTAATTTTTCCACTCACTTCAAATATTAATCATTTTACAATTTCTCATGAGTAATGCATGAATGTCCTAAAAATCATTTCAAGCACAAATGCATGCATGCTAGTCATCATGCCACTTCATCATGCCATGTCACCATGCTATATCATCATGCCACATCAGCATGCCATGTCATCATGCCACATCACCATGCCATGTCATCATGCCACATCATCATGCCATGTGAGCATGCCATATCATCATGCCACATCATCATGACACATTATCATGCCATGTTAGCATGCCACATCACCATGCCATGTCATCATGTTTGTACAGTACAGATGCCACGTGTCACCCTGTCAGTGGTGCCACGTGGCACCTCTTTTTTCCAAATTTCCCTGTTGACCTTATAGAACAGAACACGATAACTTTCTCATACGGAGTCCGTTTGAGGTGAAACGAACGCCGTTGGAATCGTCTCGACGAGCCCTTTGATCTGGTTGGTTTTGCTGAGATTGGAGGACTTCAAAAATTTTTCCTTCTTGGATCCTCCTGGATCATTTTTAGGACATCACATTTCTTCATCTGGAATAAAAGTAGATCCTGCTAAAATTCAAATCATTGAAAATATATCTGAACCAACAACTCAAACAGATGTAAGAATATTTTTAGGGTATGCAGGCTATTATCGTAGATTTATTGCAAATTTCAGTAAGATAGCTCTGCCATTGTTTAAATTACTTTCAAAGGATGTACATTTCAAATGGGATACTAACTGTCAATCTACATTTCAGACACTTAAAGAGAAGCTCTCAACTACTCCCATTTTAAGGGGACCAAATTGGACATTGCCCTTCCATATTTCTACTGATGCATTTGATACTGCAATAGGGGCCTCTTTGGGACAAAAAGAGCATACCATGACTGATGCTATCTATTTTATCAGTAAAAATCGGACACCTGCAGAGTTGAATTATACAGACACTGAAAAGGAGATGCTGGCAGTAGTTCATGCTGTAAACAAATTCTGTCATTACATTACTGGCTATGAAATTTTTGTCCACACAGATCATTCAGCGTTACGATATTTAATGAATAAATCTATCACTAATGGTCGGATAACCAGATGGTTACTATTAATGCAGGAATTCAATATCATTGTTTTAGATCAGCCTGGATGAGAAAATCAAGTGGCAGATTTCCTGTCTCGCTTACACAATACTGGTGAGGTTGTTCCTATTTTAGATAGTTTTCCTGATGAACACTTGTTTGCAATTTCTGTTATCACTCCTTGGTATGCTTATCTTGCCAACTATTTAGCATCATGACAGCTACCTCCATCTATGTCATCTAAAGAAAAGAAAAAGATTATTAAACAAAGTGCTAGGCATATATGGGTTAATGGTGATCTCTTTTAAATAGGATATGATCTAATTATCAGGAGATGTGTACGACACGATGAAGTTTTAGATATTTTGAAATCATGTCATGATGAACCATGTGGTGACGATTTTGCAGAGAAAAGAACAACATACAAGATACTCAATTTAGGGTATTACTGGCCTTCTATTTTCAAGGATTCTAAGAAGTATGTTAGGAGCTGTGATACTTGTCAATGGATGGGACAGCCAGTCCGATCTGATGAAATGCCTCTCCAACCACAAATCCTCATAGAACCATTTGAAAAGCGGGGTCTTGATTTCATTGGTCTAATTCATCCACCATCACAAGGGAAGAAGTACATTCTGGTATGTATAGACTATGTTACAAAGTGGGTGGAAGCCAAACCATTACCCGGAGCCATAGAACAGACCATGGTAAATTTTCTTTTTGAGGAGATATTTGTCATATTTGGGGTTCCTAAAGAGATTGTCACTGATAAGGGTGCCCAATTTACTTCCAAACTGGTGTAGGAGATAGCATCAAAGTACAATATTAAGCACAGAAAATCTACACCTTACCATCCACAAGCCAATGGCTAGGTGGAATCTACAAACAAGACTTTTGAAGGAATCATCACCAAAACTATCCAGATGCATAGGAAGGATTGGTCAACTAAGCTTACTAAAGCTTTATGGGCATACTAAATCACTTGGAAAAATAGTACTGGTTTTTCTCCTTATCAACTCGTTTATGGTAAGAAAGTCCTCCTACCTATAGAATTTCAAATTCATACCTTCAAGTTAGCAGCAGATTTGGGGATGAATATTTCTAAAGCATGACAAGAAAGAATACTTCAATTGAATCAACTAGATGAGATGATACAGGCTGCAATAGAACACAATATTTTTATACAACAACAGAGATCCCAATGGCATGACAAGTTAATAAAAAATAAACAACTTCACATCGGTGACTGGGCACTATTGTTTGATTCAAAGTTCAAAGACTTCAAGGCCAAATTCACAACTCATTGGCTTGGTCCATATGAGATTGCAGAGGTATATGACAATGGCTCAGTCAAAATTCAAACAATCTATGATGAAGCATGTACATTCATGGTCAATGGCCATCAGCTCAAACTCTATACCAAGCCTATCAACAAAGAAGATTTCATACAGCAGATTTCACAGCAACGGGAGATGGAAGTGCTGGATGAACACACTGGTGTTTCTCCTTCACTTGCTTCTTAGCTATTTTATGATTTGATATAAAAAATATATATATAAAAAAAGAGAGAAAAAAAAACAAAAACAAGAAAAAAGGGAGTTTAGTTGTGAAAACCAGGCAACTGGCACAACACAAACTTGAATTTTCCTTGGAAAACCAAGTTCACTTGGCCATTGAAAATTCACAAAAACATTTTCAAAATTTCATGCCTCTTAGGCAGTTTTATTTTCAATAATAAAGTTCTTGTTTGACTTGAGGACAAGTCAATAAGTAGGCCTTTGAGGGGGATAAGCATTTTATGCTTTCTATTTTTTTTCTTTCTTGGAACCCTCCAAGTCTTTTTCCTATGTAGAGGGACTTGATTTCCAGCAAAGCAGAGGGACCTGACTTCCAGCAAAGCAGAAGGACCTGAATTCCAGCAAAGCAGAAGGACCTAATGTTATAGAGTATTTCAGTCCCGCTGCATACTCTTTAGACCCCATGGACCATACTTTATCTTTTGATGTTACCTTGATCATCCCTAAAAAATATATAAAAGATGATATACGTGGATTTTTCCCCGATAACCGTGTACATATGCGAGTTTGACCCCTATATCTGTGTACATTGGGATGTGTGTATAAGTCCAAATCCTTTTAGAGTTTTCCTTGACATGGATCCGACTCATTTGAATCCTAGCCTTCCATATGCCTTGAGATCGCTTGGATTCGACCCTTCATTATCCCTTGTGAAGCTATATAAGGAACCCCTTGGTACATTGAAGGCATATAGAGAGATTGAAAGCATCGAAACTATAGTCCATTGTTGCCAGAATTATACTTGAGTCTGCATCCCTTTGTCCCTTTGGAGCACTTTTGTGTTCTTCCCAAGCTTTCCTTTTGCTAGTGAGCTTGCTATCGAGAGATGGAGGATTGAGGTGGTGGAGGCCCAAGTGGGGGATTCAGTTTCTCCGGTTCGCAAACGTGCCGTTAGAGGTTGTATCTATCTTGTAATCTCTTATTTATATTAATAAGAACTATCTTTCCTTGTCCAATGATGTGTATTTGATTGAATATTGTATCCATTGGAATATGTCAAATGCTTTTACATTATTGATTATATATGCTAGAATAGATCTAACACCATGATATATAGTATGGGTGTATTGTTTACTTGTTGTTGAGGAAGTATTATATCAATTCAAGCTGAAGATTGGAAAGCTCAACAGGGATCTACTTCAACCGTCCGGAATAAGGTACGAGGTCTGATCCTTTAGTGTTAGACATTTTATTTCTATTGCATATTGGGAAAGATTGATTTCTGGAGTCAAAGCTATCTGTTGTGGTACCCCAAGCCATAGGAATTTCTCTCCGTAAGAGAATTGGCGACTCCGCTGGGGAGTTCCTAGTAGTTGTCCTTTGGGGGTGATTTTCTTGGCATTCAATGTATTTGAATTGCTCTTTCTCTCTTGTTTCTGTGTCGAGTTTGGGGGCATGTATGCCTAGTAGAGTCTGATTGGAGTAAAGTCTGTCTCAGCCTGTCTATTTGCCTTGTTTTATGCACCTTTTCTTCCTGTACGCGGGTTTTTGATTTACAGTCGTGTATACACGCGGTTTCCTCTGGGATTTCCACATATACACGCGGGTTTACTGCGAACAGTCGCGTATACCCTGGATTTTTCCCTTTTTGTGGAATTTAATTGGTTGCTGGGTGAATGATGTTAGTTGCTGAGTCTCCTTTGGCACTTCCTGAGTCTGTTTTGACCTCTGGTTCTGACTGGAAACATTGTTTTTTAGCCTAAATTTTATTTTTTTAGGAAAGTTCTTGTCATGGAATTTTCGATTTTTTGTTTGAGATTAGTGCATTAGAGTTCTTTTACCTTAGTGCTTTGCTTGGATGCTATCTATGTGTGCTTGTAGAGTCTGGGGGTGGTAGAATCATTCTTTTGCTTTTTGCATCTCTTATATTTTCAAAAAATCCAAAAACATTTGCTTATCATAATGCATTGCATTTTGCACTTTGCATTGTACTTGCACTAGATCTAGATTTGCTTTGGAGTACTAGTTAGGACTTCATATAGGAAAATTTGCATTCATCATTTGAAGAAGAAATTGTGCATTTCACGTAGTAGCATACCCTATTTACATGGACACAATGCATTTGCATTGATTGTTACGGTGTGCATTTTACTTCTGTTGCGTCATAACACCAATAGTTGCACGACCATATCCTATTTTTGAGTAATAAAGCCAACTAAAATCAACGCTACTTAAAATGAATTACACTCTTTTCTTTTCTAGGGTGCACCAACAAGCTTAGGTTTTAGGATCTTGGAATAGTTCATTGTAAGTCAATTCTCCAAGATCACTAAACAACAACATCTAGGTGTCTGTCCAGGGAGTGTGTGAAATCCTTGGTATAACCATCGTTCTCAGGATCCTCCTCTCAAACAGGAGTTAAGCACGAGGCAGTGTGAGCAGTTGTTGATTGGGATGACCCCTAGTCGATAATTGTGTAGCACCGGCGATATAGCCAAGATTGTATTCGTATCTGGGGGCTCTTTCGAGAGTTTTGGGCTTTGCTACCCTACCCATACGGTCAATCCTACCTGCGACTGTCCGCCTGAGCTTTGATTATATTGAGGTGACCTTAGTGACCTTACCTAGGATATCGAGGGGGTACTTGTAGAGGTTATTCTGCATGTGTCCCGGCGAGGTTGGGTTCAGACAGCACAGTCTCTTTACGTGTTGAAACTGAGGGCCACAATAATTGGTTACGTACCTCCGCTTGTGGTGACAAGGGCCTCTCAAGCCTCTCCTAGGCGAGACATACCAGCCACATTTGGGAGCTCACTTATCCAGCCCTTGTTTGCTTGCATTTGGATTTAGATTTTATTAGTGATTGCTCTGTGCACGCTAGTTGGCCTAGGGTTTATGTAAATAGAGAGTCTTTGCTTTTTGTTGAGTCATTGTGGATTCGAGTGCGGTTCCGCGCCGTTCTCATCGGTTAGCAAGAATTTCGCCTTCCACTTCTCCTCCTCCTTTGGGAGAGGGACCTAGACAGTCTAGGCGGACTATGTCACACACTGATTTACACACCATGGAGGATCATTTAGAGACTATTCCTGAGCCACCTCCTCCCGTTCGTAATGACGATGGGGAACTTACTCCTACATATGATCCTTCACCTGACCTAGCTAAGTTCGGTCCTGTGATTTCCCAGATAGGATCTTTGCATGATAGACCTACTCACCCTAGGGCTGATTCCCCATTGACACGTTACCGGTATGGAATGCAGGATGATGCTGAGACTCACTTTGACCCTCCTAGCACTAGCTATGGTAGTTATGCTACGACTGGTTTTCCTATGCACGATTTGACATTTCATGTTGAATCCGACTTTGAGCCTAGCACTATGCCTGGGGGCAATCCCATTCCTTACCTTGCGGAGAGGTTTGGGATTACTAGTCACATTGCACCTTCCATCCCAGTGGTGGAAGCTCCATCTTATCCCCCTCCTAGGTCTAGGGCTAGTGATCTGATTAGGATACCAGGTCTGAGACGAGTGACGATAGGCACTAGCACATATATTATTACTGAGATTCCTTCATCCTCAGTTCCAAGTTCTTCAAATGTACATCCTCCACCTTATCCACGTGGCTCTTCGAGTCAGGTCCGTACTGCGGTTACTAGACCCATTGTGTCTCAAGTTCATATACCACCCGCTGCTTCGAGAGGATATATTCACCCTTCTAGTGGTCAGCTTGTTACATCCGGAGCATATATACCTACTTCGAGTATGTATGTTCCCCCTTCCGGAGCTCATCTTCCTACCTACGAAGTGTCCCATGGGACATCACATGCAATGACCTATGGACCTTATTACGGTCCGCAATATGGACAGGTTTCTTCACCTTATGGAGGCGGGTATCAACAACCTACTTACTCTCCTAATTATGGTTTTGTAGCTCCTACTAGTTAAGGTCCACCTTACTATGGTGCTTCCATGTCACCTTATACAGCTCAGACAGGAGGAGGACACTATGGCCAAGGCCATAGTGGTGCTCAAACCTATGTGAACCAGGGAGTGGTCCATCGACCTCATCATGCTAAGCTCCCTTTCCTTGTGACACTCAACCTTCCTGACTTGTCGAGACTTACGAATGATCCCATGGCTCATGACCCGGCTTGGCCGGCTGTCCCTACCAAGCTTCCTTCGGATATACCTACGTTCGAAGGCAAACCGGGAGAGGATCCGAGCGAACAAGTTACTATGTTTCACCTTTGGTGCTCTTCGAATTTGTTACATCAGGACTCAGTCCGCTTGCGACTATTTCAACGCACCGTTACAAGGCCTACTGTGAAATGGTATATAGAGTTACCAAAGGGAGACTTTACCTTGTTCGACGATCTTGCGATGACTTTTCTTAATCACTTCCAGCTACCAGTGCGCTGTGATGTTGGTACTAAACTCTTGTCGACATTTCGGCAGGATAAAGCCACCCATATTTCTGATCATATTCAGGAGTGGCGTAGACAGAAGAGATTAATTAAATCCTTTATACCGCCAGAGTTCCTTCTCGAGTGGTTCCTCAAGTCTTTATTGCCATATATCGTGAAGGATGTTTCTACATCCGGAGTGCAGAATGAGGAACAAGCAATCTTTAGGGCGTAGGAACTAGACTTGATTTATGCTCAGTCTGGTTTGTTGTATGAGATTATTCCTAACGCTCCTCGTTCTAGTTTCGATCCCAAGGTTAAACCTGGACCACATGCTGATGGCATTGTGGGTTGTGCAAGTGCGAAACCTGTAGATTCGGTTGCAAAACAAGTTAGTCAATTGTCGCTCAACCAGTCTACTTCAGGACAAGCTACAGCTTCGTTTCAACCCGCCCAAATGGCGAGTGTACTTTCTGTGCAATCGTCAGACCAGAAGGGTAACCAGCAACCCAGACGGAATAAGAAAAAGGGTAAGAATAATAATCGAAAGGGTGGGAATAGGAATGAGAATGCTTCCAATAATGACAAGAACGGTTAGAATGCTGGTGGGGACAAGCAAGCGAAACGTAAGGTTAAGTTCCCTTGCAAGATATTTAAGGATGATCACCTCACTTACTTGTGCCCTAGAATTGATGAAGATTAGAGACTCTTAGCACAAGGCCCAGCTGTGCTAACGAACCCTTTACTGCATAACCAGAATATGAACTCGAAGTCCCAGGAGCAATATAGTCAGAATGATCCACCAGAGGCTAGTGCTCATGGGTGCATTAACATGGTCCGTGCTACCAAGGTTGTGACTCGTGCGAAAGATTATGGATCGTCACAACCCAACCCAGGCAAAGAACCCGATCCACCAGGAACTCCTTTGCGCATTGAGAAACATGTGGATAAACCTGAAGCTACACCTTGCATTCCTAAGGGGGTACTTAAGCGCTCGAGGCATAATCCAAATTCCTGAGCCGCCCATAATTATTCAGTTGTCGAAGGATTTGGGCCATACTCTTTGTGCGATGTCTGCATTGGAAGTGCTTTAGAGTTGTCCTTCGCAAAGGAAGGCTTTGCTTTCTGCTCTTGGTGTGAACGGTGATGATTCTTCCTCAGTGATCAAATTTGAAACCACAGGTCATCAGCCTCGCTTGCCCTACTATGTGTCACTTTTGGTACACGTAGAATGTTTTAATATGATCGTCAAGCGCACTGTGATTGACGAGGGCACTGTTGCATCTATGATGTCTTTGTCTTGTTGGAAGGGTCTTGGTTCTCCTGAGTTTTTGAAATCAGTGACTATGTTAACTCCTTTTGATGGGAGATCTTTTAGGCCGAATGGAATCATTCCATCCCTTAAAGTCCATTTGGGAGGGAAGACCGTTGTGATAGAGGTTGAGGTGGTTGATGCACCCCTTGACTACAATCTCTTGCTGGGTCGGAACTGGATGTATAGTATGCAAGCCGTTGCTTCTTCCATGTTTTGCATTGTATGCTTTCGTCATAACGGGAAGATTGTAACGATTGATCCGATGGCATTCAAGAATTCCCCTGTTACTGCATCTTCGGGAACTTAGGTTCCGGTCGTTGAACACTCTCAGCCAGCAACTGGGAGTGTGGGTGTAGGCATGTATCCATCCCTCATGGGAAGCTTTAATTGTCCTACGTCGGTCCTCATAATAGGATCTTGTTCCGATAGGGCCTCCACCACCTCAATCCTCCAACTCTGATTTATATTAATAAGAACTATCTTTCCTTGTCCAATGATGTGTATTTGATTGAATATTGTATCCATTGGAATATGTCAAATGCTTTTACATTATTGATTATATATGCTAGAATAGATCTTAACACCATTATATATAGTATGCTTGTATTGTTTACTTGTTCTTGAGGAAGTATTATATCAATTCAAACTGAAGATTGGAAAGCTCAACGGGGATCTACTTCAACCGTCCGGAATAAGGTATGAGGTATGATCCTTTAGTGTTAGACATTTTATTTCTATTGCATATTGGGAAAGATTGATTTCTGGAGTCAAAGCTGTCTATTGTGGTACCCCAAGCCATAGGAATTTCTCTCTGTAACATAATTCCTATGGCTTGGGGTACCACAACAGACAACTTTGACTCCAGAAATCAATCTTTCCCAATATGCAATAGAAATAAAATGTCTAACACTAAAGGATCAGACCTCGTACCTTATTCCAGACGGTTGAAGTAGATCCCCGTTAAGCTTTCCAATCTTCAGCTTGAATTGATATAATAATTACTCAACAACAAGTAAACAATACAAGCATACTATATATCATGGTGTTAGATCTATTCTAGCATATATAATCAATAATGTAAAAGCATTTGACATATTCCAATGGATACAATATTCAATCAAATACACATCATTGGACAAGGAAAGATAGTTCTTATTAATATAAATCAGATACTACAAGATAGATACAACCTCTGACGGCACGTCTGCGAACTGGAGAAACTGAATCGCCCACTTGGGCCTCCACCACCTCAATCCTCCATCTCTCGATAGGAAGCTCACTAGCAAAAGGCAAGCTTGGGAAGAACACAAAAGTGCTCCAAAGGGACAAAGGGATGCAGACTCAAGTATAATTCTGGAAACAATGGACTATAGTTTCAATGCTTTCAATCTCTCTATATTCCTTCAATGTACCAAGGGGTTCCTTATATAGCTTCACAAGGGATAATGAAGGGTCGAATCCGAGCGATCTCAAGGAATATGGAAGGCCAGGAGTCAAATGAGTTGGATCCATGTCAAGGAAAACTCCAAAAGGATTTGGACTTATACACACATCCCGATGTATGCGGATATAGGTGTCAAACTTGCGTATGTACGTGGTTATCGGGGAAAAAGCCGTGTATATCATATTTTATATATTTTTTAGGGATGATCAAGGTAACATCAAAAGATAAAGTATGGTCCATGGGGTCTAAAGAGTCTGCAGTGGGACAGGGACAGGCCATACAAAGTGTGATTCACCTAGAGTGGTGAAATCCGCTATAACAGATGCCCCCTAATGTGTGAGGTCAGAGGGGTCATACGATGGCCGAAATACATTATAAGTCCATCCCAGAAGTGGAGTGATGAAGGATCCCAAATGGAAGACTAGCCACCCAATCAGCATAGTACAATGATACAACTCTGCATACAACTGCAAGTACATATAGCCGTCCCGGATACATAAGAGTACAATGGCCATGAATAGGCATAATACATGATATCACATATGTGGTCATCGCCACATACAATATACATGGATCAGAATCTCCATGATGAAGATATACAAAGGAACATGATCTCCAAAATGGCTAAAGATATACAATAGATCAAGATCTCCATAATGGATGAAAATGTCTGACATACACTGGAATCAAGTCACGGGAGCTGAAATCTCATGAACACTGGCACGATCAAGGAGGTAGCATATAAGAGATGCCACCATTTTGGAAGGTCTTCTACACAAACCGCGACGAGTACATGTCCTACTATGCGAATAGAGGTGTTGAGGTCGAACATAGTAGTCCATTGTCTGATTACCGGTCATTGATGTATACCGTTAACAGACGCGAGATTACCCACCGATAATGATAATGGGAATCAAGGTACTAGAGTGCAAACTAACAAGTGTGAATAGATGTGTTGAGTCCAAACACTTGAGAGAGTCCATCGATCAGGGGACATTGATGTATTCCCAAGAAGCTGTCAATGGCGAAAGAACCTGCCACTGATGACTGCAAGTCTCAAGGCACTCAAAAGGACTCTAGATTCCAATCCCAGAATAAATGATCTGAAGTCGATGGGATGAAATCCACTGGAAGGAGGGCATTAAGTCATCCACCATCATCCAACATGAGGTACTCAGCAAAGCTGTCTAATGTGGAAGTACTTGATCATAAAGTGCATGAACCAGTAACTGTACCAGGAATGGCCGACATGCAAAGTCAAGATAACTGAGGAATGGCCGACACAGGTTTCAACTTCCTTTGAACAAGAGCATAACGGCATGTGGTGACTGAATGAAGGCAGCATAGACTCAATATACAAACTGGGACATCTCTGTGACACAGGAGGCATCAACAGAGGCTCCATAGGGACTGGAAGCTTAACCAGTCGGTGGAGATAAACTCAGATAAACAAGCACAGCTCCTAACTCAAACTATAACCCAACCAATGGATGTGCTATACAGTGCTCTGTTCGAAGGCGACACGACTCAACAACTGCCAAAAGATAACAACTTTCCTTGTCTGGCTTTTTGGTTTTTTTATTTTTTTTGGACTTTTTCAGTTATTTGAAAAGCTTGAAAAAATAATAAACTAGATTTATAGTTACAAACTAGGAGGAGACGAGTGTCATCAGGGAAAACAAACTAGTTCCAAGCAGTGGAACATACCTATGCTCAATGCAAGGATACATGTGTAGGATATCGACACTCGGGGGAAAATCCCCTCCCGGTAAAAAGGGAATCAAGCTGCGAAGGATATAAAAATGGCTCTGCATGGCTAGACATGAGACAAGCTCCGGCTATATGGCTGAAACGCAATGTCAGGGGAGCCGGCATAAAGCTCAATAAGGTAGGAAAATATCATGATAATGCATTCACAACTTGACATAGGGGGATTTCGGAGGGAAGCAGGCCAGCATAAGATCAAGAGGAGTATGAGGCTCTTGCTAAATGTCATGGCAATACTATACAACGGACTCCCACACCCTAAAGGAGAAAACGTCGGCATGGGAACCAAAATACAAATAATGCGCTAACTAGGGTACCCATGTAAGGTGAAGCTCTACCACTGACATCATGCCACTTCTGTAGCAGCAAGAAGGTTCTGTGACATAATAGAGTGGGTTCATACCTAAGGTAATAGTGACATGGTCATAAGGTCATGCAAAATGCAAACGGTGTTGAACCTAACCTATATGCCAGTATAGACATTATACCTGAGATCAGTACAAACGGGTCAATCCAAAGGCTGAAACGGCACTAAAAATGGTCTTCTACATCACAAATAATATCAGAAATGGTCCAACATGGTTAGAAACTGTCAAAACTATAGGAAAGGGGGTAAAAATTTTCAAATATTTGAAAATTTTTCTATAAATAGTAAAAAATATAAATCATTTGAAACTTTTACCCATTGGAGCTCTGATATTCAACTGCAAATTCCAGGAGATCCAGCCGGCGGAATTCACAACCATTTCTTCCAGGTAGTTACTCATGCTCTCCTCATGCATTTCAATATAATTTTTGTTGATTTTCATGGTAAAATGAAGTAGTTCAGGCCAATTCTACATGAGCGCTGTGGCCCATGCGGGTATCGAAGCTTTTTCCGCGTATAGGGCTGGCTATACGCGGAAAAGGGGCTAGAAACCGCGTACATACGTGGCTGTTTGCAAAACAGTCACGTATGACACCACGCAAATGGATTTACAAGAATCTAATGGACAATTGGGTAATTTCTCATACAGGATGGTGCTAGAATGGAGAGAGCACGAGCATGGTGAAGTACAGGAAGCTGTAAGGGCTGATGTAATGGCTCAACAAGCTCTTAGAATATGTGGACTCTACACGTTTCGGTGCCTTGGTGGCTTGAGGGCCAAACCAAGACTGCTAGAGATGCTGGTAAACTATTGGGATCCAAACTCAGATTCCTTCAGGGTAGATGGGATGTCTCTCACTATAGAGGTGGAAGACATATACTTCATCATAGGTCTATCTAGACGAGGGGAGGTGGTGAACCTTCGTTCTCAAGGTGGGCCAGGTGGTGGGCTTACTATCGATGAGTATGTAGCTGTGTACTGCTACCTAGATACTGAGAAGGTGGGAAGTCAAGTCCCCACCAATGCTATACAAGTGCTGGGCCTAAAGGCCATACTACTGACACTGGGCAGGATAGCAGGCTTAGCCTCACTCCATCAGGCCTCGTGGCCACTGATGTACTATGTGGTGGAGTGTATGAGACTGACCATATATGACTGGAGTACTACACTACTGAGCAACATGAAACACCAGCTCAGTGAGTGTAAGGCAGGTAGGATATGGAACTTCAGGTTTAGCAGCATATTGAGCACATTTTTCTTCGAGCGTGTTCCAGGATTAAGCCCTAGAGTGGACATTCCTCTCCACGGGGTTTGAGATCTAACCCAACAGCGTTGTACAGATGCTATGCGTAGACTGGGGGGTGGTAGGGTGGCCAACCCATATCCAACTGACTTCTTTCCATGGTGGCGACGACAGATTGTTGCCATAGATGACTACCCCTATGGAGGGATAGATTTCTGCGGGGGATCCGGACATGCCATTGCCACCAGGATCGGCATACGGAGAGATAGGTACCTAATCTCGACTCTCAAAAAAAAATTTAAGTTATTTAATTTTTTTTTTGTATTTTCTTGATTATGTGAAATCAAAAAGACATGTTTTTGCGTGACAACACATAGTGACATCTACGATTCATGTGCAGATGTAGGACCACGGTGACCAGAGGGATTCCCACGTCATAGACGGAGGGGAAGAGGGGATGAAATCACAGGTGCGGATGCGGAGCGAACGCTCCAGGGCATTCATACCAACTTCGTGCGACTGACTCATAGGGTTCCCATGACGCAAGTCGAGGACTTGCCTGAGGCAATGCAGCGACAGGTGGTGGGTGTGCCATGCACATGGGTGCGTTTATTCCAACGACTAGCTAGAGCCGTAGTGACGTATCATGATCACAACCCTCCCCCTCCATAGGATTAGACACCTGGGAGTGCATATGTTTTGTACTACCGTGTATTATGTGATGGAAGCTTTGAAAGACCCACTTTTGTATATGACACTACGTATTACCACATTTTTGATATATATAAAAAGTTTTATGGTGATCGGTTTATTTATTTACATGTGTAAAAATGTTTATGATTAATTTATTATGAATGAAACAAATGCCAATCTAACACATAGTTAGCATATGAGTCAGCAACCTGATTATCATTTCTTGGAATGTGTATATATGTAATACTGTCAAATTTTCGTTCTAACAATCTCACATGTAAGAATCTTCTCAATAACGTCGGATCTCTAACATGGTACAAACCATTGAGCTGTGACACTACTAACTCCGAATCAAGACGTACCTCAAGAGATAGAACACCATGTGAAATGGCATCCTGTAGAAGCTCGATAATGACACTATATTCAGCAACATTGTTGGAAGATGGCCGTAGACATACACCTCCTGAAGACAGTACCTGACCCATAGGAGTATAAATCACCCAAGCAGTAGAGGCTGAGTGTTGAGTGTGATGGCTTGCACCATCCGCGAATCCTATGTAGGTGGAAGATTCCATTGACATCTGCCACAAGAAACAGAAACTAATCACAAACCTGATCACGATAAGAAAAAGACCTAACTATGCAAAGTTGTACAATAATATACAACAAGCAGCCTTGGCTAAAGATCATGCATA